>CM051701.1:24535831-24563331 GCA_028022725.1 Lycodopsis pacificus | reverse complement strand
TGCAGTTTTCCCACGTAAGCCCGCTTTTGTCAAGATATTCCGACGTGACCCGAAATATTTCATCTCCTGTTGATTTTTCTGGCAGTGCCTTGCAAAATAGGAAGTTTTCTCTAATGGCTTCTCCATCCACAAAACGCACGTTGGCCAAGAGCTGACAATGTCCACTAATATCCGTCGACTCATCAAGTTGCAAGGCAAATTTCTTACTGATGCGCATCTTTTCCAAAACAACAGTTTCTATGTCCGCAGACATGTCATCAATACGTCTGGCAATTGTGTTATCTGAGAGAGGCACTTTAGCGATCTCTTTGGCCGCGTCAGGGCCGAGCATCTCATTCACAATGGCTTTACAAGCTGGCAGTATTAATGTTTCTGCCACGGTGTGGGACTTTTTTGTTTTAGCTACGAGTTCAGCAACAAGGTAGCTAGCTTTGAGGGCTCTCTTGTTTACCTTTGTGGTTTTTCTCAAAACAGTTGCCTGTTTCTCATTGTTTGTACGTAAGCGTACAAAATAGTCCATCGACTTGTTTTGAACGGAAGGGTGTTTCGTTTGGAGATGGCGTTTAAGCTTGCTTGGCACCATGGCGCTATTGGATAGCTTCTCACCACACACCAAGCACAGCGGACTCGGTGCCGTTGCATCCCCGGTGAACGTAAATCCAAATGAAAGATAGCTTTCGCTGTTTTGCCTCGAGCTCACCGTCTTGTCTTTTTTCTTTTGTCGACCACTCATACTTGGGCCTTCATCTGGGTCAGAATTTTGTCCAGGGCCCTGTTCGGCATTTGCATTTTCCCTTCTCAAAAACTTCTCCATCACTGTCACCTTTTTTTTTTTTTTTTCCATCACTGTCACTTGCTCGTCTTGCTTTGATCCCAAACTGTCACTGTCACGTGTCGCGCAGCACTAACTCTATTGTCTTTACAGGTATTTAAATCCCTCTGCTGCCACCCACTGCCATAGAAGAGTATTACATTATCTGCGACACTTTATTACAGCACACCCGACAATGGTTAATTAGGTGATATTAGAAAATTTCCCACGGCACACCTGACGATCTCTCCAGCACACCGGTTGAAAATCACTGCTCTAAGGTGCAGTCGTTGGTGTAGAGGGAGAAGAGCAGTGGGGAGAGCACACATCCCTGGGGGGGGTGCCAGTGCTGATGGTCCGGGTGCTGGATGTGATTTTTCCCAGCCTCACCTGCTGCGTCCTGTCAGTCAGGAAGTTTGTGATCCACTGACAGGTGGAGGCTGGCACAGTGAGCTGGGAGAGTTTGGATTGGAGTATTGCTGGGATGATGGTGTTGAACGCGGAGCTGAAGTCCACAAACAGAACCCTTGCATATGTCCCTGGGGAGTGGAGGTGTTGCAGCATGTAATGCAGTCCCATGTTGACTGCATCATCCACCGACCTGTTTGCACGGGAGGCAAACTGCAGGGGGTCCAGCAGGGGTCCTGTGATGTTCTTCAGATGGGTCAACACCAGTCTTTCAAAGGATTTCATGACCACAGACGTCAGGGCGACGGGCCTGTAGTCATTTAATCCTGTGATGGAGGATTTCTTGGGGACCGGGATGATCGTGGAGCGTTTGAAGCAGGAGGGGACTTCACACAGCTCCAGTGATCGGTTGAAGATCTTTGTGAAGATGGGGGCCAGCTGGTCAGCACAGACTTTCAGGCAGGAGGGTGACACACCGTCTGGGCCTGGTGCCTTCCTGATCTTCTGTCTGTGGAAGAGCTGACTCAGGCCATATCCACATTAGTCTGTGTCTCGTTGGATGCAGAGTTCTCAAATAGAACCGATCTCCGTCCACGCGGGAGTTTTCAGCATTATTCGCAAGTTGATCTGCATCCACACGACAGCCGTCGAAGGCGGACAGCACGTGACCATTAACGTACACTGGGCATGCGCATGATGGTGTAAACAGGAAGTGGATTGCTTGCTTAGTTAAAAAAAATATGACAGAGTAATAAAGTAGTCTTTAATAATGAAAGGTTGTATTTTATACTTAAGATCTTCCTCTATAAACTCAAACAGACACAGTTCGTGGAAAGTTTTAGAAGTTTTATTTTTCAGACGTAGTTACAGCGCTGCGGGTCTGTCTGTCTATCTCTCTCTCTCTCTCTCTCTCACATCAACTTTACTTTAAAATCAACACTTACACGGAAACGTTTACTCGATTATGGTCCATAAATGTGGTCAACACACGTCGATCACTCGCTTCCTCTGTGTTCCTCTGTGTCTGTTGTTGCCGTGGGGCTGATGAATGTAACGTTAGCTCCATCGGGGTATTCCTTCATGAGATACGGCATCAGGGGATAAGCTGGGTCACCCAGCAGAAAAAACAGGGACATCATCTTCGCCCTCTGTCAATTCTTTAGGGCATTTTCTCCATCTTTCAGGGCACAACATCATGCAACAGGTCCGACTCGCTAGCTTCTAAGCTAATTTTAACATTACCGCCAATGGGGAAATGCTAACCGTGATTAGCATTGGCGAATATAATATATCTTCGTACATCTTTTCATGCTCCATAAAGAAATACTTGCAGACTAAGGTCTCCCAAGGCTACCAACCAGAAGAAGTAAAACGAATCAGCGTTGATCACTCGTCTCTCACTCGTCTCCTCTGTGTTATCTTGTCTGTTTGTAGCTGTAGCTCTTCTTGCCAACTGTAGCGTCAGACAGCCGCTCCGTGGGGGCTGATCGCCGATGGTCAAGCAGCTCGCTAATCGCTAGAATAACAGCTGCTTCCTCCACATAAATGCAGACTTTTTACTGCACAACAGCTGCTAGTACGCAACAGGCAATACAACGTGCACAAAACCGGCTCTCCATGTACGGCTGATAGCGTCTCTTGATTTAAAGTTTGTCCACACAAGATGAGTTGATGGCAGACCCTCTGCGAGGATGAAGAAGGTGAAGTCAGTTGAATTTCCATCTTATTAATCAGCGATGAATAAGGCAGCGGGAAAGGAAAATTCTGGGTTTGTACTCGGCCAGAACCGGACCGCACAGTCCAGTCAGCAACACAAATATCTTCGCCTCAGGCTGTTTGTTTTCTTCCGGGTACGGGTCACGTGATAGTGAGTGTGACGAATCAGGGACGGAGACGTCATGGCTGGTAATAACCAATCCAGTAGCGAGCATGGGGAGGGCTCATTTTTTTCTGACAGAGATCCGTATGTGACGTCTATACCGAACCAAAACCCCGGAGTTCTCAAATAGCTCCAACCTCGGCGGAGTTCTCAGGTTCCTCCGTTTAGGGCGCCCCAAAACTCCGGCGTGGTGTGGCTGCTCAGTGTAAACGTAGGAAGACTGGATTAGTGTGGATATGGTGACGGTTGGGAGAGATGAGGAGGCAGGGGGTGTAGATGGTTGTTTGATGGGGCAGGTGGGGGGTGAGGGTAGGCTTATCGAACCTGCAGGAGAAGGCATTCAGGTCGTCAGCCAGTTGGTGGTTGGCCTCAGTAGGGGGGGATGGTCTCCTGTAGTTGGTGAGTACTTCCAGGCCTCTTCAAACTGACGAGGGGTCGTTGGCTGAAAATTTGTTCTTCAGGTTTTCAGTGTAGCTCCTCTCTAGCTACCCTGATCTCCCTCGTCAATGTGTTTCTGGCCTGGTTGTGCAGGATCCTGTCCCCACTTCTGTAGGCCTCCTCCTTGGCCCGACGAAGCTGCCTGAGTTTTTCAGTAAACCAGGGTTTATTGTTGTTGAGCGTGCAGAAGGTTTTAGTCGGCACACACATGTCCTCACAAAAACTGATATACGATGTCACAGTGTCAGTGAGCCCATCCAGGTCTGTGGCAGCAGCCTCAAAAACACTCCAATCAGTGCAGGCAAAGCAGGACTGTAACTCCAGCTTTGCCTCGTTGGTCCATCTCTTCACAGTCTTCACCACAGGCTTTGCAGATTTTAATTTCTGCCTGTAGGTCGGGAGAAGATGGATCAAACAGTGATCAGAGAGTCCCAAGGCGGCACGAGGTACTGAGCGATATGCATCCTTTATTACAGTGTAGCAGTGGTCCAGTGTGTTTTTGTCCCTGGTGCTACACTTAATATGCTGTCTGTATTTAGGCAGTTCTTTGCTGAGATTTGCTCTGTTGAAGTCCCCAAGAACAATGAGCAGGGAGTCTGGGTGTTTATGCTCCATGTTGGTGATCTGCTCAGCCAGGTGTTGGAGAGCCTCGCTCACACAGGCCTGTGGTGGGATGTAAACACCGACCAGGATGAATGAGGAAAACTCCCGCGGTGAATAAAAAGGTTTGCAGTCTATGAAAAGTGTTTCCAAGTGAGGGCTGCATGATTCCTTTGACACTGTGACATCAGCACACCAACCTTCATTAATGTAGAAGCAGATTCCGCCTCCCCTCGTTTTCCCCGACAGCGCCGTTACGCGGTCCGCTCTGAGGAGTTGGTAGCCCGGCAGATGAAGTACGCTGTCCGGGATGTGCTCACCGAGCCAGGTTTCAGTGAAGCACAGGGCGGCGGATCTGCTAAAGTCCTTTTTTGCTTTGTTGAGGAGCAGCAGCTCATCCATCTTGTTGGCCAGAGAGCGGACATTCGCCAGGTGAATTGACGGGAGCACAGTTCTGAGTCCCCGTCGGCGCAGGTTAACGAGCGCGCCAGCTCGCTTCCCTCTTCGGCGTCTCCGATAGATTCCGAGTAGAGCCGCTGCTCCTCCGACCAAAATGTCTGTAAAACTTCCTGGTTCGATGAAAACCGGCGAAACGGTTTGGCCAGTGGATAAACGGATGTTTAAAAGTTCCTCTCTGCTGAATGTGATCAGAGAGGGAGAGCTGGAAACAGGACAAACACACAAAAACAGAAAAAGTACGAGAGAGCGAAGTACCGAGCCTGCCATCGTCGGCGGCGCCATCTTACATTGTACATTGTATATTATTATTACTACAACTTGTTTTTATGAAGATGGATTTTTGTTTGGTTTTATATGTGATAGGAACCATTGTTACATCCAATGTTGCTCTGGGGACATATTTAGCTGGTGCCAGTGTTGGCAACTTGGCGACTTTCTCGCTAAATCTGATGACTTTCTAAACCCTCATGGAGACTTTTTTTGTCAAAAGCTACTAGTGACAAATCTAGAGACTTGTGCTGGTGTTGCGACTTGTGCTGGTGTTGCGACTTGTGCTGGTGTTGGAGACTGTTCTGGTGTTGTGACTCTGACGTGACAGCACGTACGTTCTACACTGTGGTGAACGAGCAGCGGTGCTGCTGTGAGCAGTGTATACAATGCACGGCCCACCACTGCATTTTGGTCATTTTGATTAAATATGAGACATGATTATTTATGATACATATAGATAGATAGATAGATAGATATATATATATATATAATTTTTTTAACAAAATAGGTTTGATGTACTTGAACTTCATGAAACATTCAAACTGTACTGAAATTCATAACACCACAAGTTACATCAACAATGAGGTCTTAAACAGTCATTAGCCCCTATCCTTTTATCAGTGCATAGCTGCAATGAAGATGTTCCATAACATATTCCATATGATAAATGTAATCGGTGCTGGTCTGCTACCTGAACTTGGCAGTTTCTGGTTCCATCTCCAGCAGCTCCCTCACAGGGGAGCGTGGCACATTGGCAGAGAATTTCTCTGGAAGTGGTGAGGGGATAAAAAGGCGTCATCATAAACATCCTCACATGTCCACCCGACTGTAAAAAGTCCTGAATGTTTGCAATCACCCACTCATGCACGAACTGCCCAACAATCATGACTGGGGCAATAATGAATGCGTAGATAAATGAATGTGCCTTCACTCCTCCTCACCTATAAGTGGCCTCATCATTGGATAATACACTTGCCACACCGTCTCCAGTGACATCCTGCTGTCCATGTAAATTGCTCCGGCTAGCGACTCAAAGATGTCCCCCATGGCCTTGGGGACCTCGATGTCCTCCTCCTTCTCCTCATCTTCTTCAGAGCGACGCAGCTGGTTGCCAAAACACACAAAAGGATATTTTGAATCAGCACGACAGAATGCTTTTCTGTTCAACATGACGACGCATAAGCTGGAGGCAGAAGAATTCTCTCAAGACGTTCGTTAACACTGACTTACAAGTTGTGTTGGCTCGTTTTTCAACAATGACTGAAGACAGGGAGAGCTTCCCTGACGATGTACAGACACTCACTCTCCTAAAACGCGAGTGTTACTTGAGAAAGTTAACCGTAACCAGTGGGACCAGACTACATGCTGACTCAGAGTCCAGACATTCACAGAGAAACCGAGCGATAGTTCCAGGCGTCTTTGGATGCCTGGAACTATCCTGCAGCAAAAGTTGCTCTTCTCCTGGTATTGCTGCTAACAGCGTTGTCGGGGGCGTGGCCATTCGGAGCATGCTGGTTGTTTGGCTAAAGCCCTGACATGCGTTTGGTTGTAACGTTAGCACATCCAGTATCCAGCAGCCAATGAGCAGCGGCCTGTAAAGACCTGCTGACGATGACATGATGGACTCCGTAAGCAGAGCCCGGGATCTCCAGAATGGCTGCTTTCTTCTGCTTGATTGTTCTATTATCATGAAACAATCATTTATCACTGACCAAATGAAATCGAGATACTAATTTACAGTGAAAAGAATCAGGTTGCAAGAGGAAATGAACAGCGTTAGACTTTGAAAACCTGTTTTGGGTTCTGACATCCTGATTGGCGAATACAAGGACTCAATAGATAGCAAAGCTTCTCAATCCAAGCCTGGACCAAACATCACTTTCTCTGGTTAAAATGACAAATGTCCCTTGCAGCAGACCATATCAACAGTTACTTATGAAAACAAAGTACTTCGATGCAATACTGAAGTGAGGTGACTCTTGTCAGGTTTGTGCGCGCTGTAGTAGACTTATGATGTGGTAGCTTCCCCTTAAAAATCCTCATCATCACAGATGAAATTCGTTGAGGGTTGCAGAATTCCAGGAACATTCAAGGTGGAAACTTTCCATGGGAAGTTCTTGGAAATTTCTGCAAGTCAACAGGAGTTAAATAAAATATAATAATTATTTATACTTGTGTATGGTACAATGTTTATATTGAAATTGTGCCAAAACTTCCCATGGAAATTCTACAATCATTTGCAACCCTAAACAATCCAATGCAGACAGTGAGTGAGAATCTGGGTTTTAATGCATCTTATAAGTATATGAAGGGAGCGATAAGTTGCTCTTTAAAACATTCACTGACAGACTACATGTTACATTTACAGCTTCATCATGTAGTCATGAGGAGTGAGCCCAATAGTGAACAGTACCATACCGTATTCCTGCAGTACAGTTCTTCATTCCTTTCAGCTGGACTGTCAGTATGTGTGTGTCTGAGCCTGCTGTCCCTGGAGCGGAGGAGTACCTCTCCAGTACACAGATAGCCATTTACAGGCTAATTAAATCCAACTGCTAAAAGCATTGGCATATGAAACAGACTCATAGAAGCTGACAGCCTTGTTATTTAGACAGAACCTTCTTTTTTTTTAATACTGACTATTATTTTAAGGGGGTTAAAAAAACTACTCCAGCAAAGATCAGGTTTCTTCCTGCAGGGCTTTGTTGTTCAGTACCGATGCTGGCTGCGGGTTTTCTTGGTGGATACAGGACTCACCTCGGAGTCCATGCCTTGCATCTCGTTCTTCTCCAGCTGAAACTGCACGAAGTCGTCGATGACATGGAAGAGCTCCGGAGAGATGGCCTTGAAGTACTTGTGGTAGTCGTACTTGACGGCCAGAGAGGCAAAGATGGTGTTGTTGACGAGTGCTGAGCGCAGGTCGGTCAGCACGCCTGGAGAGTGCTGCCGCGGATCTTCATAAAGGTGCTTTGTTATGAGGTAGTCTAGAATTGCATCGCCAAGGAACTCCAGCCGCTGGTAACAGTCTGAAGAGAAACAAAATAAACGGTCATACATGTGGGGAGGTGACATTTGAATACAAGATTCAACATTTAAGCACAAACAATTGACTAACAACAAACTAACAATGGATAAAATGCTGAATGGACTTGTACTTGTATCGACTTTTCTCGTCTTCCGACCACTCAAAGCGCTTTAACACTACATGTCAACAGTCACCCATTCATACACTCGTGGGAGGGGCTACCTGCCCCATCAGGACAATAACATTCACACACCACAGGCACAGCTACGGGAGACAGTCTAGTGGAGGATCGAACCGCCGATCCTCTGATTGAAGGACGACCCGCTCTACTTCTGAGTCACAGTCAAATGACCACGGGTAATCTGAATAGTGTCACAAACCCTCAGACAATTATCACAAACTCTGCTGAGCATATCCCACTCTTAACTCATCCCACTCTCAATTCATCAAAATCTACAACAGCAACTAAAGCCTTTAGACCGAGCTCCATGGTGACTAGTGCTATTTTTAGACCATGCCTTGTGGGCGACTCGCGTGGTCTCTGCGTGCACCGTGGTGGCTACCTCTGGGATAGACGGATGAATGGATAGCCAGATGAATGGATGGACGGATAGACGGATGGATGGATAGACGGATGAATGGATAGACGTATCTGGATGGATAGACGGATGAATGGATAGACGGATGGATGGATAGACGGATGGATGGATAGACGGATGGATGGATAGACGGATAGACGGATGGACGGATAGACGAATGGATGGATAGACGGATGGATGGATAGACGTATCTGGATGGATAGACGGATGGATGGATAGACGTATCTGGATGGATAGACGGATGGATGGATAGACAGATGGATGGATAGACATATCTGGATGGATAGACGGATGAATGGATAGACGGATGGATGGATAGACGGATGGATGGATAGACGGATGGATGGATAGACGGATGGATAGACGGATGAATGGATAGACGGATGAATGGATAGACAGATGGATGGATAGACGTATCTGGATGGATAGACGGATGGATGGATAGACGTATCTGGATGGATAGACGGATGGATGGATAGACAGATGGATGGATAGACGTATCTGGATGGATAGACGGATGAATGGATAGACGGATGAATGGATAGACGGATGGATGGCTAGACGGATGAATGGATAGACGGATGAATGGATAGACAGATGGATGGATAGACGGATAGACGGATGGATAGACGGATGGATGGATAGACGGATGAATGGATAGACAGATGGATGGATAGACGTATCTGGATGGATAGACGGATGGATGGACAGACGTATCTGGATGGATAGACGGATGGATGGATAGACAGATGGATGGATAGACGTATCTGGATGGATAGACGGATGGATGGCTAGACGGATGAATGGATAGACAGATGGATGGATAGACGTATCTGGATGATAGACGGATGGATGGATAGACGTATCTGGATGGATAGACGGATGAATGGATAGACGGATGGATGGATAGACGGATGGATGGCTAGACGGATGAATGGATAGACGGATGAATGGATAGACGGATGAATGGATAGACGGATGAATGGATAGACGGATGAATGGATAGACGGATGGATGGACGGACGGATAGACGGATGAATGGATAGACGAATGAATGGATAGACGGATGGATGGATAGACGGATGGATGGATAGACGGATGAATGGATAGACGGATGAATGGATAGACGGATGGATGGACGGACGGATGGACGGATGAATGGATAGACGGATGAATGGATAGACTGATGGATGGATAGACGGATGGATAGATAGACGGATGAATGGATAGACGGATGAATGGATAGACGGACGGATGGATAGACGGACGAATGGATAGACTGATGAACGGATGGATGGATGAACGGATAGACGGATGGATGGATGGATGGATATAGACGGATGAATGGATAGACGTATCTGGATGGATAGACGGATGGATGGATAGACGGATGGATGTGTGAATGTATAAATGGATCAAGGGGTGGACAGGATGGATGGAATTTTTGCCATCGTCCATAGACAGTCATATAACATATCTAAACAAAGATTCATGTCTCAATGCCTCGACATCCTTTGCCAGCAACAGTTTTCATAACCAGATGCTACTTCTAATCCCGAAACACTGTACTGTAAACTGACGCTGTGAGGGGAAGTCTGACCTGTGATGGTGTTGTAATGGTAGGACGCGTGGGTGAAGGCTTGCAGAAGGTAAGCCTTGTTCTGAAAGGTGTAGTTAATCTTTCTTTCGAAGTTCTCGAAGCCGGAGATGAGGTGGTTGAGAGTTCGCTCTGCATCTGGATGGTCCAGCAGGCAGCGGGGCGGGATCTTCAGCCAGCCGTAACACAGGTCGATGGCGGTGATCTGACAGCTCTGCACCACTGCTCCAGTCTGGGTCCCTCTCTCCAACGGTAACACCTGATGTCATTGAAAAGCAACTCTTAATACCTGTGCGACAGCTGTGAAACTTCCTACACAAAGATGTCAAGTCATGTTGGAGAGTTTCCACTTTGTCAGTCATATAAAATGCCTGCTCTCTCATGAACTAGCCCCCACTCTAGTAGCCGGTACCATTGCTGAATCATGAAGTACATGTTTACCTTGAGGCCCAGTGAGCAGAGAAACATCTGGGCTGCTCTCTCTCCACAGCTGGTCAAGTAGCAGCCCAGCAGAGCCTCCACACAGTCAGCAATGCTCTTGTCGGCGATGCACTGCTCCGTGTGCAGGTCATAGGAGATCGACTGCTTGCCGAGCTCTGCACCGCAGTTCTCCTCAGACGGGTTCCAAAAGCCCACCACAAAGTCGTCCTCCTCCCCGGCCTTACTGGGGTCCAGGTAGCACATGGCGTCCCACGAGCTGTAGTCAAACTCCTCTGCGGTGGGCGCGCTAGGCGCTGGCTCCGAGGGGTAGTGGGCTGCGGTGGGGTGGTGGGGCTTCTTGGGGGGCTTCCACTCGTATGGAGACTCTGTGGCGGGGGAGGAGCTTGAGGCCGGGGCGAGAGGGGGAGGGAAGCCACTCAGCGAGATCTTCTTACCGAACGCACCAGATCCCAACAGCATGTTGTCGATGAACTTGATGTGCTCCTTGTAGTACTCCAGATCGTCCTCCATGTTGACTTCGTCCTTTGGCTCGTCCTTCAGCATCAGCTCACTATCCTCGTCCACCTCCTCGCCTTGCTCGCCTTCCTCATCGTCCTCATCGCAGTCATTTTCAGGCTGCCCGTTGCCCAGAAGCTCCTCTTTGGCCTGGATGATGGATGCAATCATCATCGTTAAAACATTCATCTCTACACTTCATAAGGATGCCAGTCAGTGTGCAAAATACGGTTGAAAGCCAAGACTGCAACATTTTGTCTATAATCATAAGACAATTATTTGTCACATGCAAATGTCACTAAAATGCTCTTTGAAAGCGTAACAATTTCCAACAGTTTTCATCATTCAAACAGCAAAATATTTATTCACAAATATGAAAACTGAGTTCGAGAGACAATTTTCTACAGTAAATGACAGGAGAGCGTTGAAATATATTTCAAGTTGCTGCCGCAAGGAATTGTGGGGCGGCATTATCTTCTTTTCTGTCGTAAAGGATGGTCCAGTGTATACTTTGCTCAAAGAGATAAGAAAGGAAGCACTGGAGCACCTTTCCTTAGCAGTCAGAGGATTGGATCAGCTCTTATCATGGCTGCCACTTTGATACGTCCGGGTCATTTCACTCAGTTAGGAACCCTCCAGAACAAGAAGGACTTTTGCAGTGAGTTGTGATAAACTGAGATGTTGTATGTTTCTCTGAATTCTTCACCTGGAATTGTCTTTTAGTCACATTAAGCTGCCTTTTTGTACCAAGTGCTACATTGAGATATATATAAATAATCATCATCATCTCAGTGTAATAGCACTACATGTTGGTTTTACATTTATTATAATATATTAGAGAGTCTAGATCAGAGGTAGCAAACATGGTGCCCGCGGGCACCTGGTCGCCCGCAGGGACCACGTGAGTCGCCCGCAAGGCATCTTCTAAAAATAGCACTGGTCACCATGGAGCTCCGTCTAAATTTTTTTCGTTGCTGTTCATTTTTAATCAAAAACGCTTGCATTATTGTAGATTTTAAAATGACAATATTTCTTGTCGTAAGAGAGTAGGGTACCCAGAGGCGCACGGCGGACAGCCAGGAAGAGGCTGCCGTACCGCACTAGGTTTTCAGGTTCCGAATGGCGGCGGTTCCGAATGGCGGCGGTTCCGAATGGCGGCGCTTCCGTTGGCGCCGGACGCGCGCCGCGAGCGCACCCCGTCGCAATCCGACCGAAAAGGCCCAGACTAGAGGTTTGAACGCGGGCGCCCGAAGATACTAGTTTCTTCGTGGAGAAAAAGGTACCATTAGAAATGGTGTCGGTGACAACAATCGGGCCCGCCATGACGGGCCGGCCAGCATGCAGGCATCATTGCGCAATGTAAAGGTGACCCAGACTTCCCAAAATGTCTACATTGCCACTGCATCATCTCCAGCAGGCGCTATGTGCAAAAGTAACCGGCTTTGATCATGTGATGACTCCTGTCGTGAAGATCATAATGGCATCCGCTCCAAAGCCAAACACAGGATATTCATAACTGATGATTTGTATAAACATAGGACAGAGTTGATTTGTTCAAAAATGTTACAAAAGTGGTTAGACAAACGAGACATGATTTGAAGATATGACAGTTAATGATTTCATAAAAAATGTTAGAAGTAATAATTTTTACAAAAATATAACAGGTGTGATTTTGAACCAAATGCTACAAATGTGCTTATTCATACAAAACGGTCAAGAAAGATATTTACTAAAATATCAGAGATGTGATACCTCTGACTTTCAAATGTTGAAACAGAATAACAGATATATTTAAACATTTATTTCTGTGTTTCCGACCATCATTGTTGTGGAAATCATTGTTAATAATTATTGTGAGGAATAATTAACATTGACATGTGATCAGACAGTGTCTTCACACATATTATTATTATTATTATTAAAAGGTGATGGAGGAGGAGGAGACTGAGGAGGAGACTGTGCAACTTTGTTATTCAGGAAGTTTGTATCAAACAAGTAGCCCTTCGTACTGCTCGGTACCCTTGAAGTAGCTCTCAGTTTCAAAAAGGTTGGTGACCCTTGGTCTAGACCAGTGGTTCCCAAACTTTTTCTGTCAAGACCCCCTTTGATGATATAGGAACATTGGACGACCCCCCCCCCCCCCCCCCCCGCAACCCGACCCCAAATTTTTCTTGGTTTTTAATGAATTGCATTATAATGCATGAACTGTATAAAATATTTTTATTTCTTTCTAAAATAAGTACATATCACTTCACAGTTTATTCTTCAGTTTGTTTAACTGGGAAAAAAAAATAGCAATAATAAAATATATATAAAATAAAAAATATATAAAATAATTTGTAAATACAATTAACTTAATTTCAAACAAAGTGCAAACAACATATACTGTATTTCCTCACATTGAACAGCAGGTTTTCTCAAACAATAAAATAACACAATTATGAACAAGGTGTGCAGGTCTACATGGACCATATTATTTTGTGATCATATTCCTATGTATATTCCTATTCATATATATCAATCAGTGACTGGTGTGGGGTTGCTTTGCTTTACAGATTTTGTCAAAGCGGGGTTGCTGGTTGGAGATAGCTACTCTCAGTTCATTCTCAATGTTCAACTTTGATCTGTATTTGGTCTTCATTGCAGCAACTGCAGAAAACCTTGTTTCACTCAACTCAAGGTGCTTGTTAATATGTTCGGGGTGGTGGGTTTTCAGGTGTCTTTTTAATTTAGTGGGCTTCATGCTCTCTGCCGCCAGTATTTTAAGACACAAAACACACTGGGGTCTCTCATCCTGACCGACAATAGTGCTTGTGAAGCCCAGAGACAGATATGCCTCGCTATATTTCCTTGCCTTTACCTTAGTTTGAGGCGTTGTCGAGGTGGTCGCGTCGCCTGTTGCGGCTGTAACAGAAGTTCCATCGGATTTGCGCTTTAGACCAGTCACAAATCTGTCCATCTTTGTACATACTTCCTTCTCTTATCTTTATCTTTCTCTGTCGCTCCGTATCTTTCTCGCTCTGTGTCGCTGTGTGTCTCTCTCTCGTTCGCGCTCCCTCACTCTCTCTCTCTCGCTCGGGCGCGCGCTCGCGCTCTCTCGCTCGGGCGCGCGCTCGCTCTCTCTCGCTCGGGCGCGCGCTCGCTCTCTCGCTCGGGCGCGCGAGAGAGCGAGCTCGCTCTCTCTCGCTCGGGCGAGAGAGAGCTCGCTTAAAGTGGGGGTCGAGCTTAAATTCTCCCTCAAACCTGTATATACTTTGTTAATATGTTTAATAACGCTCGACCCCCACTTTGGGAACCACTGGTCTAGACTCAAACATGTGCTGCCTGACAAGGTGAAAGCCTGGCCTCTAGTGGGTTGAACGCATCATAACACTGACAAGATCCATGACAGAAATGAATGCATGAACGTGGTACATTTGTGAGTCACTAAGCACAAGCATTGTCTTACACACACACACTGCTCATTCTTATTTCCTCCCTCTGCAGTGCAGTATAAAGTGGAGAAGAAGCATAAAGCCACTGACCTCCTCCGAGTCCAGTTTGTCTGTGCTGCTCTTGTCCTGGTTGACCACGTAGCCAGGAGGCAGCCAGTTCACGGGGGGGTCGAAGATGGACACCACCATCCTGCTGGGGAGCCCCTTCTTCTTCCCCAGACGGTACAGGTTACAGTTGCTCACCTAGAGGAGAGGGTTAGAGGATGAGTCCACACCACATGTCAACATTCACGCATTCATACACTGATGGGAGGAGCTACTATGCAAAGTGCTACCTGTCCATCAGGACTATCTAACGTTCACACAGGCACTGCTACGGGAGACAGTTGGACTTAAGTGTCTTGCTCAAGGACACATCGACACGGACAAAGGATATATGTCACCAATAACGGAAAAATGTTCAATTGTCGTTTTCATAAATCAACTAACTCCAATAAAGGGGAGGTGCTACTGGAAGGATAATAGTCAGTGCACAACGGGTCAGCTGAACATGCAAAAAATGTCGCACTTGTCCTTCAGTGTAGTTGTAAATTACAGGCAAGCATACACCCAAACAAGTAAGAAAGAGAAGGCTTCTGTAAATACGTAAATCTGTTTTTCTGGAGCTTTTAGCCAAAGAGCGAGGACTTCTGGAGTGGGAGGCGTTTGCTTCATTGCCATGGTTTCAGCGTGATCATGTGAGCCAAGAAGGAAATCTCCATGACAAATGAGCAAACGTCCACTGATGAAGGCCTCAAAATAAGGGTGAAAGCTCCTGAAAAACAATGCAACAGTGTAAGAAATAGCAGCTTTAAGTGGAATATAGTTTTACATTTTATTTTTTAAATTGTGTGCTATGTGTGCATGTTTTCCTAAACTGTTGCAATCAGCTACTGCGACACAACTTTAGCATTCACAGAAGCAATAAAATGTCTTCAAACTCTCAATTCACTTTTGATACTCTGTCGTCCTCATAATAAGTCATCAACTGTCTCACCTTCTTGCTGCGCATGTAGCTCAGCCGCCCCTCGTGAGCATCGGGGTAGGTGCAGAACAGGTACGTGGTGATGGCGTGCTTGAGGAAAGAGTCTCCGAGCATCTCCAGCCGCTCCAGGTTGAAGCCGTCGCTGGCGTTGGATAGGGTCAAGGCCTGCAGGATGAGGCCCGGGTTGGGCCCCAGGCTCTTGGGGGAGTCTCCGGTCTGGGCTTCGAGCTGGGGGGCAGCGGTCGGATCAGGAGAAGGTGCTGTGGAGGCGTCTGGACCCGTGGCTGCCTGGCTGCAGACTGAGGTAGCTTTATAAGCGTGGTGTGAGGTCCTCCCCGGTGTACATTCATCACTAGGCTGCGGAGGACTGGAGCTGGGCTTCTTCGAGCCGTGAGAGGGCTGCACGGGAACTGAGGTAGTGGTTTGCATTGATTCAGGACTCTGCAGCCCAGGGGAGCGGGGCTGGGAGCGTTGGCAATTGTCACGTTGGTGAAGGTGCTCGTCGTCATCACAGTCGGTGAATAGGGCGGTGCCGTTGGTTAGGTTCCTCGTGCATGTGGCTTCTCCGGGCTCGGGGGCTGCTTGGGGCCCCTGCTCGGGCTGGGAAGAGGGGTGACTACTGGGCTGAGTGAGGGGATCGGGGTCAGGGCTCTCAGTCTCTTGGTGCGTACAGTGACCCTCGTCGTCCTCACTGCTGGAGTCAGGACAGGAGATGAACGTTTTGCTGTTGATGGATCTCTTCCAGCCAAAGTCCAGGTTTGGGTACCTGCCCCCGCACGCACGCACGCACACACGCACACACACACACACACACACACACACACAATTAGGATGCTGGGAAACTGCTCAACAGGATAACAAAGAAAATGCAGAGAAAATGTTTTTTGTTCATTAATTTTTTTTAAATGATTAACATTAAACGGCTTATTGCCCATAATTCTTACTTTAACAGTTAAGGCAATCAAATACTGGCATATTGCCAATAAATAACTAAAATAAATAACTAAAGTATTTCTGTAATGCTCCATCATAAGACTGTACAATGAATGTAGCAGGGCTTAAAACCTGTTAAGCCCGAGCGGCCCCCGGGGGCTAGGGAGAAAGTTCAGCGTACAGCGTGTCTAACAATGCACTTATCACAAAGGAAGATAATGATGTTGCACATCAAATTAAACAACAGAACCTGGGCTACAATAACATGTAAGCCGTTTTACATCCTCCAAACACAACTCAAACACCAACTAAAAGAATTACCAAAATATCATATTCATATTTCGCCAGGAGTGAGCTCACCCAGCACATTTCAGGACCTAGCGATCGAAGCTACATGCTAGCAGACAAACCGAGATGACAAAAAGCAAGCAGATTCCACACATACCCGAAACAATCTCTCTCCACCAAAGCATCACCGAGATATGAGCCAACGAACAGCAGCCACACAAAACCCTTCATCGCTTTACGGTCAGCAAATTCTTTTTACGAAGAAAAAGCATTTGTCCCGGCAAATCCACACTGATATATGTTCAACGTATATCCTGTCTCACTCAAATCATTCCGGACGTTTAGGGGGTCCGTTCTGAGCAGGGGTGAGGATTTAACTTATCGTATCGGATCCTACGCTTCAAGATAGACGGCGCCTTGTTGATTCTGATTGGCTAACAATGCTGTCAATCTCGTCCTCGTGGGTATAGCTCACTTCTATTGGTTCCAACGCTTCAAATGAGGTGTCAATCACTGAAAACAAACAATGGGTTACTGAGATGGAGCCCTGCGTACTCACAGGGGGCTGACATCGAGAAAAACTCCAGTATGCAGAGAGACACACAGAGACACTCAGAGAGACGCACAGAGACACATAGAGACTCAGAGAGACAAATAGAGACTCAGAGAGACAAATAGAGACTCAGAGAGACACAGACACGGAGAGACACAGAGAGACACACAGAGACTCAGATAGACACACAGAGACTCAGATAGACACAGAGAGACACACAGAGAGACTCAGACACAGAGAGACTCAGACACAGAGACTCAGACACAGAGACTCAGAGAGACACACAGGGACTCAGAGAGACACAGGGACTCAGAGAGACACACAGACTCAGAGAGACACACAGACTCAGAGAGACACACAGAGACTCAGAGAGACTCAGAGAGACAAATAGAGACTCGGAGAGACACAGACACGGAGAGACACACAGAGAGACAGACTCAGAGACACACAGAGACACAGATACTCAGAGAGACACACAGAGACACAGATACTCAGAGACACACAGAGACACACAGAGACTCCGAGAGACACAGAGAGAGACACAGAGAGGACTCAGAGAGACACAGAGGACACAGAGAGACGACACAGAGAGGACTCAGAGAGACAGAGAGACGACACAGAGAGACATACAGAGACACACAGGGAGACACAGAGAGACACAGAGAGACACAGAGGACTCAGAGAGATACTCAGAGACACAGAGAGACATACAGAGACACACAGAGGACTCAGAGAGACACAGAGAGGACTCAGAGAGACACAGAGAGGACTCAGAGACAGAGAGAGACAGACAGAGACACAGAGAGGACTCAGAGAGACACAGAGAGACACACAGAGAGACTCAGAGAGACAGAGGACTCAGAGAGACACACAGAGACTCAGAGAGACACACAAAGACAGAGAGACTCACAGAGACAGAGAGACTCAGAGAGACAGAGACTCAGAGACAGAGAGACTCAGAGAGACACACAGAGACAGAGGACTCAGAGAGACACACAGAGACTCAGAGAGACACACAGAGACAGAGAGACTCAGAGAGACAGAGACTCAGCGACAGAGAGGACTCAGCGACAGAGAGGACTCAGAGAGACACACAGAGACTCAGAGAGACTCAGAGAAACACAGAGAGGACACACAGAGACACACAGATACTCAGAGAGACACACAGAGACGACTCAGAGAGACACAGAGAGGACTCAGAGACACACAGAGAGACACAGAGAGACACACAGAGAGACTCAGAGAGACACACAGAGACAGAGGACTCAGAGAGACACACAGAGACTCAGAGAGACACACAAAGACACAGAGAGACTCACAGAGACAGAGACTCAGCGACAGAGAGGACTCAGCGACAGAGAGGACTCAGCGACAGAGAGGACTCAGCGACAGAGAGGACTCAGAGAGACACACAGAGACTCAGAGAGACTCAGAGAAACACAGAGAGGACACACAGAGACACACAGATACTCAGAGAGACACACAGAGACGACTCAGAGAGACACAGAGACACACAGAGACACACTCAGAGACACAGAGGACTCAGAGACACACAGAGACACACAGAGACACAGATACTCAGAGACACACAGAGACTCAGAGAGACAGAGAGACACACAGAGACTCAGAGAGACACAGAGAGGACTCAGAGAGACACAGAGGACACAGAGAGACGACACAGAGAGGACTCAGAGAGACTCAGAGACACAGAGGACACAGAGAGACATACAGAGACACACAGAGAGACACAGAGGACTCAGAGAGACACTCAGAGACACAGAGAGACATACAGAGACACACAGAGGACTCAGAGAGGACTCAGAGAGACACAGAGAGGACTCAGAGACAGAGAGAGACAGACAGAGACACAGAGAGGACTCAGAGAGACACAGAGAGACACAGATAGGACTCAGAGAGGCTCAGAGAGACACACAGAGACAGAGGACTCAGAGAGACACACAGAGACTCAGAGAAACACAGAGAGGACTCAGAGAGACACTCAGAGACACAGAGGACTCAGAGAGACACTCAGAGACACAGAGAGACACACAGAGACACAGAGAGGACTCAGAGAGACACACAGAGAGACACAGAGGACTCAGAGAGACACAGAGGACTCAGAGAGCCACAGAGAGCCACACAGAGACAGACAGAGACACAGAGAGGACACAGAGAGGACTCAGAGAGACAGACAGAGACACAGAGAGACAGACAGAGACACAGAGAGACAGACAGAGACACAGAGAGGACTCAGAGAGACACAGAGGACACAGAGAGACGACACAGAGAGGACTCAGAGAGACAGAGGACACAGAGAGACATACAGAGACACACAGAGACACAGAGAGAGACACAGAGGACTCAGAGAGACACTCAGAGACACAGAGAGACATACAGAGACACACAGAGGACTCAGAGAGGACTCAGAGAGGACTCAGAGAGACACAGAGAGACACAGAGAGGACTCAGAGACAGAGAGAGACAGACAGAGACACAGAGAGGACTCAGAGAGACACAGAGAGACTCAGAGAGACACACAGAGACAGAGGACTCAGAGAGACACACAGAGACTCAGAGAGACACACAAAGACACAGAGAGACTAAGAGAGACAGAGAGACTCAGAGAGACAGAGACTCAGCGACAGAGAGGACTCAGCGACAGAGAGGACTCAGCGACAGAGAGGACTCAGAGAGACACACAGAGACACACAGATACTCAGAGAGACACACAGAGACGACTCAGAGAGACACAGAGAGGACTCAGAGAGACACTCAGAGACACAGAGGACTCAGAGAGACACTCAGAGACACAGAGAGACACACAGAGACACAGAGAGGACTCAGAGAGACACACAGAGAGACACAGAGGACTCAGAGAGACACAGAGGACTCAGAGAGCCACTCAGAGACACAGAGACTCAGAGACAGACAGAGACACAGAGAGGACTCAGAGAGACAGACAGAGACACAGAGAGACAGACAGAGACACAGACAGAGACACAGAGAGGACTCAGAGAGACACAGAGGACACAGAGAGACGACACAGAGAGGACTCAGAGAGACAGAGGACACAGAGAGACATACAGAGACACACAGAGAGACACAGAGGACACAGAGAGACGACACAGAGAGGACTCAGAGAGACAGAGGACACAGAGAGACATACAGAGACACACAGAGAGACACAGAGACACACAGAGAGAGACACAGAGGACTCAGAGAGACACTCAGAGACACAGAGACACATACAGAGACACACAGAGGACTCAGAGAGGACTCAGAGAGACACAGAGAGGACTCAGAGAGACTCAGAGAGACACACAGAGACAGAGGACTCAGAGAGACACACAGAGACTCAGAGAGACACACAAAGACAGAGAGACTCACAGAGACAGAGAGACAGAGACTCAGCGACAGAGAGGACTCAGCGACAGAGAGGACTCAGCGACAGAGAGGACTCAGAGAGACACACAGAGACTCAGAGAAACACAGAGAGGACACACAGAGACACACAGAGAGACACAGAGAGGACTCAGAGAGACACACAGAGAGACACAGAGAGACACTCAGAGACACAGAGGACTCAGAGAGACACTCAGAGACACAGAGAGACACACAGAGAGACACAGAGAGGACTCAGAGAGACACACAGAGAGACACAGAGAGACACTCAGAGACACAGAGAGACACACAGAGAGACACACAGAGAGACACACAGAGACACAGAGAGACACAGAGGACTCAGAGAGCCACTCAGAGACACAGAGACTCAGAGACAGACAGAGACACAGAGAGGACTCAGAGAGACACAGAGAGGACTCAGAGAGACACAGAGAGACATACAGAGACACAGAGAGACAGACAGAGACACAGAGAGACAGACAGAGACACAGAGAGGACTCAGAGAGACACAGAGAGGACACAGAGAGAGACAGAGAGGACTCAGAGAGACAGAAAGGACTCAGAGAGACACACAGCGACACAGAGAGGACTCAGAGACACACAGAGACACAGAGAGGACACAGAGAGGACACAGAGAGACTCAGAGAGACACAGAGAGGACAGAGAGGACTCTGTAATAAAGCCAACACTGCTGTTATTGGATGTATTGAACACCATTAGTGATATACAAGTGAAATATATAGTTTGGTACATGAGAAATTCAAATGGCACAGATGGTTCCAAAATGACTATTTTGGAGACCTCGCCTGACCTCTCTGTACTAAAACCTCTCTACTTTTGTTCTGCTTCACTTTATCAAAGTCAAACTTTGCAGAGACTGTTCACATATTGTGCTATGATTTGGGAGAGGTTTAGACCTGCAGCTGCATCATTCAAAATAAATAATAATCCTCAAAAGTGCTTTTTGTTTTTGGCGAACCTGAAACTTCAATTTGTGCTGTGTCCCATCTTCATTTACTCTTAACCAGTAACATATATACTGATATTTACACATCTGAACAACTCTCACAAGTGTTACCTTTATTATAACAAACTCATTCAAATAGACCTTGTGGTTGCAGAGATACTCTTATTAGTATGGGTCTGCAATTTTTGAACGGAGGCCTTCTTAAAAAAAGGTTAAGCACTTTAATTATATGCTTTAAAGTTGTGTCGTCTACGATTGAGTGGGCCCGCATACATGCAGCTCTGATGAAAAGATTCTCTAATCAGCACATTCTGGTAAAACTGAATATTAGAAGTGTATCCACATATATAACCGACTTCAGCTAAACTTTGGGAATACCATTTCACACAATTTGTGTACCATTGAGCTTCCTTACCCCGGCAAACTGAGGTAAACCAACTGGAATGCTACGACTCAGCAAAAAGCTGACAGCAACTGGTGCGCTGCAAAAACATGTTCCAGGTAAAACTCGCGCTCCAGAACTTCTGTTCCGCTTGTGCGAGTAGTAGATAATAACAGCTGTTTGGGTCTCAGGGGGACCCAAACGGTTCAATACAAATACAGGTACTGTTACACCCCTAGTATTTACCAATACACACCAGCTGCAGTGTAGGAAATTCACATATTTTTTGGGGGGCAATTTTTGCCCCCCACTGACTGAAATCCAGGGGCATTTTCAAAAAATTGGGGGCATTTTTTGAAACTTGTGAAACAATTAAATTATACATATACTTATTTAGGCTTACAGTATATGAGCAATTGTCATCAAATGGCAATAATAAGACTATTAGGCAGTAGCCTACAGATTCAAAGTGTTTTCTTAGATTTATTTAACAAAAACAAACATAAATCAGACAATCACGTTCAATTATATTCTTATTTCTTTGTGGTTATTTATTGTTATTATTAAATGTTTTAAACAACTGTTAACAATTATTAAGTCAACGATGCCTTGATTACATGTATATCAGTCATTGTATGGAACTAGAAAATGCATTTCCTGCTGAAAATGCGTTGGAATGCTGAAAGCTGAAATTAATTGTGAAAAAATTGCAGAAAATTAAGAAATGGGAGACTGTCTGAAAAATGTTGAAGCCCGAAAGCATTTAAACTGCACTGCTGAAAAACCTTCTAGTTGAAATGTCTAACTATGGTGTCTGTAGCTGAAAGTATGAGGAAGAAGAAGGCTTTGAAAGTTGAAGTATAACAGGATTTGAAGATTTTCTCCATAGAGATCCCATTCAAAAGAAAATTGTAAAAAGCTTCATTCAAAAAGTTTAAAGATTACAAATATGAAAAGTCAAAGCACCCCTCTCCTGAAAGAGCTGAACATTTTGATATTTGAACAATTTCTGTAGCTTAAACACATTTCAGAAGTAGTGATATTTGTAGTAATAGTAGTAGAAGTTGTAGTTGAAGTAGAAGTATTGTTAGTAGTAGAAGTATTAGTAGCATTAGAATAAGTAGTAGTAGTAGTGATATTTGTAATAGTAGAAGTCGTAGTTGTAGTAGAAGTATCATTAGTAGTAGAAGTATTAGTATTTAGAAGAAGTATTTGTATTCAGAAGAAGTAGTAGCCTAGTATCAGTAGTAGTAGTAATAGCTGTAGTAGTGGTCGTAGTATTTAATATAACAGTAGTAGTAGTAGTAGTAGTAGTAAAAGTAATGGCAGTATTTGAAGTAGCAGTAGTAGTAGTACTAGTAGCAGTCGTACTAATAGCTGTAGTAGTATTAGTACTGGTAGTAGCATGAATAGCAGTAGTAGCAGTTGTAGTATAAGTAATAGTAGTAGTGGTAGTAATAGCAGTAGTGTTAGTAATAATATTGATGGTAGCAGCAACAGCAAAAGTTGTAGTAGAAGTAGTAGCAGCAGTAGTAGTAGTAATACTAGAAATATTAGCAGCAGTAGTAGTTGTCGCAGTATTAGTAAGAGCATTCATTTTTTCAACAAAAAAGCCTAATTTTGAGTTTAATGTTTAAATACAGTTAATCCATGAGGCTTTTATTTTGAAAGGATGGGACTGGGTGGGGGAGGGAGGGGGAGAGGAGACATAATCATAATGTTTGACACACATAAACAGAGGTTATTAAATGACAGTGTATGTGCGCATGTGTCTGTGAGTCTGTGTGTTTGTAAACATCACTGATTACTGGCTCAATCGTGAACACCTGTGTGCCTGAAGCCATTTCATGGAGATAACACAGGGAGACGCCTCTCAAACAAATCATCAAAACTCCCATAACCGTAGTTCCTATTGCTCCGATATTAATAATTGAGAGGGAGGCTGAGTTGACGAACAGATCCTGTAAAAATTATGTCTGTAGTTTAAAAAATGTGGCTTAACTGGCGATCTAGAAATGGGGTACCGTGTTCTGTGGAAGATGTTTTTGAAGCAAAATTTAACATTGGTCTCTATGGAGCAGAAAGTTGGTTTTCCTGTCAATTAATGGCTTCTTTGTCAAATGTGGAAATCTGTGGGATTCCACAGTAATGTTTCTACGACAAGGACAATATTAGCTACTTTTACATCCAGAAATTATGCATGAAGAGTGAAGATTGTGGACACAGTGGCAAAACACAAATGTTTTTTTCACAAGAATCTCAAGCTGCTCTTCACTCTAGCGGTGACATCACGCACTCTAAGCTGCGCAATACACACCCATTATAAAGTCAGAAAAGGGCTGAAAAATCATAAAAGTTAAATTGCTGCAGTTCAAAAAGTTTAAAAGATATCGGAAAGCTGAATTATGCTGCAATAGTTCAGAGTTTTCTCAACATTTGAAAGTTGAAATGGTGTCTTTAGCTGAAAGTATGAGGAAGTTGAAGGATTTGAAAGTTGAAGAAGTTTAAGAGGATTTAAGAGGATCTTCTCCATAGAAACTCATTCAAAAAAAAGTTGCTAAAAGCTTAATAATTCAAAAAGTTTAAAGGTTAGAAATATGAAGAGATATAGCACCCCTCTGCTGAAAAAGCTGAACATTTTGAGAGTTGAACGGTTTCTGTAGCTTAAAATATGAAGGAGAAGAAGCGTGCCGACGAAACGGGGGACGGAAGAAATAGTGGAATAAAGATTCGAAGAACAATAGTTGGAATGCTTAACAGCATTCCAACAATTATTGAGAAAAATATTTTTGTAGCACCTCAAATATTGTGATATTACCCATTTCTGTCCTGAACTTATGCATTAGTCATTGTGGAATTTTTGAGAAAAACATTTTTATAGCACCTTAAAAATGTAAAAAATGTGCCATTTGAAGGTCCAAGTTCAGTTCAGAGTTTTTACTTCGTAAAATATCTTAATTGACTGTCAGTCAGGTATTATTCATTTCCAGCAACCCTCAAATCAAAGAATAAAGACACTTTACGCACAATTTAGGTGTATTTTACCTTTAACTCACGAGATGCAGGTAGCATGTTTTATACTTAATGTGACTATAATTCATTTAATCTAATTTCCATTATGCAATATGTATACTTTGTTGGCATCTTATTCTGAAAACCGGATGTTCGTCTGAAGAAACAGGATGTTGTCTCACGTTAATCTTTCCGGTAACTTTCAAAGTCCTTCGCTCGTCCCGATCTGCGCCGTTTAAATGCGCTTACCGTATATTTCAGCATATAGGTGCACTAACATGTGAGTATCTGCTGAGTTGACCGCAGTCTCAGGTCTGATTAAGAAGCACTCCATTTATTTCGGCCCCTCTCCTAGTGATATCAGGGGCAAAATGATATTTCTTAGGGGCAGTTTTGCCCTTTGCCCTCGTGTATTTCCGACGCTGACCAGCTGTGACATCTCTTAGTTCATTCCAACAGAGTAAGCAGTTGTCTTTCAGTACTACCAGCGTACTTCATGTGTTGCATCCTAACACTGTGGGAGATTATGCATAAATAACTTCTGTGCAATTGAACTGCAGTGTTACAGTAGAGTAATATAGTGTAACGCCATTGTTCCATTCATTACGCAAAGTCCTGATTCAGCAAATGGAATAAGTGAACGTATCATTAGGAAGTCATGTGTTAATGTATGCGACGGGGACCTGAAGTCAGGGGGCAGGGTCCGGGCTCCCACTCCGGCTTCGCTGGCTGTCTGGGCTCGGAGCTCCTCGGCGGTCAGAAGGCAGTGGAGGCGGTAGAGGATGCTGGGCAGACACACTGCTTTCCTCCACAGGGAGGCGGGGATGGGGTGGATGGCACACAGCTCTGGAACCAGGATCTGACAAGCACAACAGCAGTTTAGACCGGGACTGTGGCAGGACAGACTGGAAGGTGACGTGGCTGAAGCTCATTTCTGTAGGTGGTCACATTCACACATACCCTTTTTCCACCAAGCGTAAATGGGTTTTTTGAAGTGGGGAAAACCACTGACAGACTCCTTCTCCATTGCCAATAGACGAGTATGCCTGACTTGACTTTTTCTTGTGTCACATTTTAAACGAAACAAACCACCGAGGTTTGTTTATCGGTTTAATACCCGTGGCTCCTGCAGAGTCATTTGTCCCTGATGAATGCAGATTGTAACCTTTCCCACTGAAGACACAAGCCAAGATGTTAGTGGCTTTAGTCAAGGGGCTCCAGACACACCAGATCTAAGTTCATACAGGAACTTCATCTGCTTCTCTTCAGGTGATGACTAAACCAGATGTGTATCTGTGCAGTCATACATTACATGATCAAACCATATTTCATAGCTTCTACTGTTAAAAATTATGAAAACGGCTCAAAAACTAGATCAAAAGTAACCTTTGAATTATCTCTAGTTTATGCCCAAGTCTGTCCAGAAGGTCCTCGCTTCATCATCTCACCACATACACGTGAACACCACATGTAACCATGGTAACTGAACACATCAAAGATGACGACATCTGCCTCAAAGTACTTAGGAGACATGAAAATCAAAAAAGCATGATGACAGGCAGGCTGATAAAAACTATGTGTCTTTGGTGTTGCTGACAAATTTAAATGCCACTGATCAGTGAACAGGGTGTGAGTGAGCGCTATATGGAGGGCTTTGTGTTGATTCAGGTGAAAATGTAGACCAGGAAGGTGTAACTAACAGATCCACGAACATCAAGGTTTATCAGACATCAAAACGCTGCACAGCACTTTATTACACCCACAGAACTCTAAAAATCTGTTTTACCCCTTCTCTACAATTACCCGCAGTGCGTTCTTGGACTCACTGACATGAATGATGGGGCTGTGTTCTCCACACAGTGCTGCCATCCCTGTGACCACCACAGAGGCACCGTTACCTGTTTGTTCTGCAGACTCTCCCACTTGGCCTTCCTCTTCTCTGCACTGCTGAGGGGCAGGGCTTTGCCCTTCTGGTTCAGGTGCCGAGGGGTCAACAGGTTCAGTCTGGGAGCACAAAGAAAACAGATATTGGAAAAAAATGAAATTGCAATGATTTTTTCTGCGATGTATATTGTGATATGAAAGGAAACAAAATGAATTTTCACCCTACATTTTCTAGACTACATTTCAGATCTGATGAACTTTGCTTGTGCTCAAGTAAACAATATAATCATAAACGCATAGGTTATGTCGATGACGCGGCAAAAAACGTCACACCCACAAGCCGCACAGGGCCGATGGGACCTGTTGAAGTGTACCTGTATAAAAACATCCAACTGAACAGCGGTTTACAGCTATAGCTAAGTGTCAGGATCCCAGTGCTGCTGACCTGGAGGAGGTGTGGTCTACGTCCAGAAGCGGCTGGTTCAGGTTGGACAGGTCCAGGTTGTACTTGGTTTTGTAGTACTCGGCAAACGTCTCGTACTCTGGCGAAGGAAACTTACTGAGCGGCGTCAGGTCTGTGTACACATCGGCAACGTAGA
>CM051701.1:24520831-24528331 GCA_028022725.1 Lycodopsis pacificus | reverse complement strand
CGAGGGGAAGTTTGTCTCAGGCCTCTCTTTAGCCTCCACCTCCTCGTCCTCGTCCTCATCCTCGGAGTCGCTCCACGACACGTAGTTGTCCTGGTTGCGGTTGTTGTACCACTCCACGCTTTCAAACTGCTGCCGCTCGAAGGGCTTGTACTCGTGCAGGATCTCGAGCAGCCGGAGGACCTTGGGGGTGACGAACTTGAGGTCCAGCGAGGCGGGCGAGAAGTGCTCCTCGCAGAGGGCATGCACCTTGCGCAGGATGGTGTCTGTGAAGAGCAGAAATTTGCGGCTGAGCTCCTCCTGCTCATGTTTGATGTACTTCTGGAGCTCCCGCACCATGATGCCCGCAGCCTTATCTGCACACCAGGGACCCAGAACCTGCAGCACGGCCAGGCAGTCCCCCAGGATCTGGACAGGACAGAGACAGTGTGAACAACAGTTGGATTTGGGGGTTTTCTCCCACTTACGGCCTTAAACTCTTTATGAACTCATAAACTGTAACTACATATTGACTGGAGGAAACTAGGTCTAAATTTAGCACCTGGGCCATCGTCCTCGTCACCAAAATGTCAGTATTGCAGGGGCAGTGGCTTCCAGAGGCCCAGAGATTACAGCCTCTTTTCAACAGCAGGGACTCTCCCCCAGGGACAAGTAACAGTTTGAGGAACTCATTGTGTTTCGACTGCAGGGACCAGGCTCTCAATGAAGTTCCAGGGACATCTTATTCCTCACTAAGGCCCTGGTTGAGGTACTGCTCGTGTACCACAGAAGGAGGAAGTATTCTGGTACCGACTCAGGACGAGGGGAAAGCATTTCTCTTTCTTTGATAATCATTAGAGTGAAGTTTCCGACTGTGACTCTGCATTTCATTCCTTACATAGTGCAACCGTAAATACTTTTAAGCCGTTAATGTCCCAGTGACACTACAAGGGTTGTACAGGGTTAAGACGACATGCACCGCTCCTTTCTTCACCTACATCACCATCTGGTTGAACACGCCTTCTTTCTCGGCACTTCCACCACTGCTGCCAGAGAATTACCAACTTTTTGGAGTGAGACGGTAAAATAACTTAATAACTAATTTGACATGGTCATAGTCCGGATTATTCTGAAGAGGATTACAGCCAACCTCTGAAAGACAGCGCTTATGAGTACATATTCAAGGTGTTACAGTAATGAGCAGTGAACCTGTGGTCACAGTCAGGGACATGCTGACTATCATGGAAAGCCTTTGATTAAATCAGGACGTCTTTGGTGACGTCACATGAATAAAACACTTGTTGAGTTTGTGTGCAGAACAGAAATAGAAGAAGCTGAATGCATGTCTGTAGCGCTGACCTGTTTGGAGATGAACGTGGGATCGCGGTCCTCTCTGGTAACACATATGTTGCAGTCACTCAGGAAGTGCAGCGCTTCATTCAGCTCTGCCTGCAGACAGGAAGAGAGGCCGCTCTTATCCACGTAGGGGCCACAGTCCAGCACCACTTCTCTGGGCTGAGAGGCGTATCTGGAATAAATACAAGGACACCTTGGAGTCACTGCCACTGGCATGCTGGTCTTTGCTGTCATTGATTCTCATTGCTCAGATGAAAATCACTTTGTAGCGAACAGAACTCCTAGTTCTACCTGTCCAGGACCACAAGGTCAGTGGCAGTTTCAGCGTTGCTCTTCAGGATCCTCTCCAGATTCTGGATCTTGTGCTCCAGGTCTGACGGGTCACACCTCCCATTGAGGATGGAGGCCGTGAGACCCAGGACACGGGGACTGCACGAGCAGCCCTCAAACAGCTGCACGGAGGGAGAGCAGAGCAGCTCATTCACAAAGCTCTTGGCAAAGAAAAACAAAAGGTGGATTTGACTTTGCGACCAGCGTCTCACCTTCATTATCTCACAGTAAGGGTGGTCTGTGATGGCCAGGTGACAGTCATCAAACACCACCAGGTTGAGTTTAGACAAAGGTAAGATTTTATTCCTCAAAACGTGCAAGAATATGTGGCAAGTCATGACCAGCACCTGTGTAGGAGAAGGTTGAGAGGACATATTGCTGTCAGCAGTGATGACCATGATTCAGAGCTGCTTGTTTCAGCGATGTGCATCAGTAGCACATCTTGTCTCCTTGGTAGTTGTAGTCTATCAGAAACAGATGTGATGAGGATGCTGCAGCGCACTGGTATTAGTGAACGACCATCCCAACACTCACTTTGTATTTTTCTATCACGCATCAAAGATGTTGATCATGTGACATTAATCTTATGGCTCTTACCACATGATATGAGACTGGGAGGTATTTTGGGAGTTTAGCAGGACGGTTAGATAAAGCTCACTGTGTGGCTGCTCGATCACGGTGCACTCATGGGGGGAACGGACCACGAGACTCCTGCCTCGGTTTTGAGTCACAGATCGGATCGGCAGAAAAAGAATAAAATGTTTAGAGATCATGTTTTTACTCCACATCGGCCAGGACACATTGTGTTCGTTGTCGTTTCACTAAAGCAGCTGGTACATAAAGCTTCAGACTATTTTTCACCACAGTCCCAAAAGATACTTTCAACCACTGAGTCAGTGTTGAAATGATCACAAATTCTAAACGTTAACCTATTCATTGTTACGCTCATCTTTAGTGCTTATTTGCATAAAAACACCAAATCAAACAATTAGTAAAGAAAAGATTGTCAGTAATAGTTTTAATGATGAAATATAAGGTGCTTAGAGCTAGAGGTTAAACAGCTCATAACTCATCTCTAATATCTTTCTTATATTCATGTGAAAACATCTTCAAACACCTGGATTCATTCAAGTTCATCACCAAAACCACATTCTACAAGATGACCTTTGAACACATGGTGATACCATTAGGATCCATCATCAATATCACCCACTGCTCATTTCTACCGATTAGAGCTTGAACACATCATAATGCTAACCGTTAGCTGTTAGCTACGGTGCTGCCAACGTTGCTAGCTCTGCTCCTGCTGATCTAAACACAGTGTTGATCACAATGTTTCACCATCAGCGATCAGTGACCAGAAAGCATCAATGCTGATCTTGTGGCTTAATTTCACATTACGACGGTTAAACGGTGTAATTAATCCACAGTGCATGTGCGAGCCAAACTGTAGGCCTTGTGTATGTGCACGGCGGTCAGCAAGACAGGAAGTACAGACAGGAAGCATGCAGCCAGTGTTAACGCATTAAAACAGATCAGCACCTGATTCTCCACGATCTCTTGACTCCACCGTTGGTCAGTCCATGATGAGGTCTCCTTCACATCGGTGTACTCTCCCACTTGGAGGTCAGAGTGAGTCCTGACTGCAGCTGCTTGCTGCACTACAGACAGAGCTGTTCAACGCAGACCAGAGAAACAGTAAGCTACTTGCAAAGATCCAATTCAATGGAAATGACTACTTGCATTTGAATGAAATCGGAGTATCAACAATGCTGTTTTCTAAATGTATTTCATAGTCCACAGAAGTGACAGGAAATCTTTCTGTGGCACATCAACAACACTGTGTCCTGTACCTGTGTTCACCAGGAAGACAGTCCTCTTTGCATTGTCTTGGTAATGTCCCCGGATTTGGTGGGAGAGCTCCTTTGTTAGAAGTACTGCAATAAAGGTCTTCCCTGAGCCAGTATTCAAGCAGACGATAGTATTGTGCTCAATAGCTGCTTCCAGAAGCTCTACCTGTGGAGGAAGGTACAGGTGCACAGACAGTCAGCTGATGGAGGAGAGTCAATACAATACAGAAGACCAGCAGTGAAGAGCTCTTGATACAGCTCAGCCTGGATGCATTTACAATGCAACACGCCTCCTCACCTGGTATTTCCTAGGTGTATAGATGTTGTCGTGGATGGCCTCCTGCTGCCATGGCAGACCAAAGAAAGGCCCCATGGGTGAAGTGGCAGGGGTGACAAGCTGCAGGCCTGCCATGCTTCAAAGAGGTGGAGGTGAGGGGGGGGGGGGGCTGGGCTCCTCCAGTTGTCCACTTTATTTCACTTCATCATCCTCTTCAGGTCAGAAGTTCACTGGCAGGGGAGATGAGGAGACCGTGTTCGCGTACTAGAGATCAGCTGGTCTCGCCCACTGGCATCTAAAAGGCAGAGGGGCTGCCAGATGGTGAGCTGAAAACCACTACTGAGCTATTCAGGTTTCATTTATTTGGAAAGGTGGTCCTCGGATGTTTTTCTAAACAAATCAGATGTGGGCCTTTACCTGTTGAGGAGGAGAACCCTTGCAGTAAACGGCATGATCTGGTCAAAGAGCGAACATGTTTGAGCAGAAGTCTTTTCACCAGCTGCTTCAGAGCCTCTCTACACGCTATCAGCAGCTACTTACAGCTCACAATGTGACAAAGTAGTGCTGGGAAACCATTACATTTTTTAATCGCAATTAATCACATGATCTTCTGCGATGAATCGCATTGTTATGCGCAAAATTCAATAATGAATGCAAAAGTAGTGTATTGTGCACTTTTATTTTAAAAGTACTGCTTCATGAACAATGCTTTTTAACAGCAGTGTTCCCTTTACACAGCGTGACAGAACGCTGGAGGCTGTGCGATGCAGGGGGCGTGTTCAAAAGACGTCTCGCAGCAGAGATCATATCTCTTCACCATCTGTGCTCAGTGTGTGAAACGTTCCACTGCTGTGCAGCAGGAACAACGTGTGTGTCTTCATGACAGTCACAGCATGTGATGCAGCTCTACTCTTCATCACTATGATGCTGCTCTACTCTTCTCACTATGATGCTGTAACTCAGAGGTGATGATGGTGACCCAGCTCTACTCTTCATCACTATGATGCTGTAACTCAGAGGTGATGAAGGTGACCCAGTGATGTCCAGTAGTCTCCAGTGAGAGCAGCAGCTGCTCGTTGTAACGCGTGGCTTTAGTCGTCCTCTCCTTTAACACAACTCGTGTATTCTTCTTGTGATGGTGCGTCTTGAGGCTCATACGTGACGTCATTCGTTGCGATCCTAAAGCTGCGTTCACACCAAACGCGACGTGAACGCAGCTTGAGAACATTCCTCAGACCGACATCTTCCACAACACTAACCTGCAGTTTGTCTGTAGCATCTGTTAGCTTGTGTTGCTTTAGTTTATCTATACTTCTCCCACACGCTGCACCCACGTAGCCTGAAGACTTCCTCCACCGCTGCCAGTGAGCAACGCACTTTACAAATAATAATTTTTTAAAAACTGCTATAAAATAATTGTCGGCGTTAATTAATGAATGCGTTAACTTGCCCAGGCCTAGACAAAAGCTTATTTAGAGCTGAGGAAATGTTTGTTTACAGCTTGAGAAAAGATTGTTGAGTTTGTTTAGAGTTTAGAGCCTCTTTAGAGCTGATAACAGGCTGTAATAACAGTGTGATTAGAGCTGATATCAGGCTGTAATAACAGTGTGATTAGAGCTGATAACAGGCTGTAATAACAGTGTGATTAGACCTGATAACAGGCTGTAATAACAGTGTGATTACAGCTGATAACAGGCTGTAATAACAGTGTGCTTAGAACTGATAACAGGCTGTAATAACAGTGTGATTAGAGCTGATAACAGGCTGTAATAACAGTGTGATTAGAGCTGATATCAGGCTGTAATAACAGTGTGATAAGAGCTGATAACAGGCTGTAATAACAGTGTGATTAGAGCTGATAACAGGCTGTAATAACAGTGTGATTAGAGCTGATAACAGGCTGTAATAACAGTGTGATTAGAGCTGATAACAGGCTGTAATAACAGTGTGCTTAGAGCTGATAACAGGCTGTAATAACAGTGTGATTACAGCTGGAGAACAGCTGGTTTGGAAGTAACAGAGCTGGTTCAGAATGTGAGGGCAGCTGGTTTGGAGCTTCTTTGAATAATGACGACAGCTTGTGTGGAGCTTTAGAAAGTGAGAAGAGTTTGTTAGAGCATCTTTAGTCCTGGACAACAGCTTGTTTAGAGTTCTAGTTCTTTTGTTGATTGTTTTGCTGTCATGTAATGTCTTATGCGTATTTTATTTTATGTTGTTTGTAATTTTGTAAAATGTTAATATTATATATCGGTGGAGGCTTCAAATAAGCCCAGTTGGCTTCCTGCCTGTTCCTGCTCTGTGATATTCATTTATCTCTCTTACTTTTCTTTATTTTAAAAATTGTATTGCTTGAATTGGGCAAAATAAATAAATAAAATAAAACCCCGCACTGGACCCATTCATATGAGTCAGCAGACACTTTCTCGCAGTGTAGTTCATACACTTAGCTGACAAACCAGAGAATCGTACAGTAACACTCGGCTTTATGATCAAAGGAAGCGTCTGTCCATACCACCAAGCCTGATCTGGAATCTGCTTTATTTAGAGCTTCAGAAGAGCTTGTTTAGAGATAAGGGCAGCTTGTCTGGCACATGACAACAGCCTGTTTAGAGGTCCAGAACAGCTGGAGATTAAATGTGCTGAGATGGAAGAGTATCTGGTAATAATGCTAGTAGAATTAATGTATGAGGAAATATACTTACAGGTAATAACTGAGACTTTCTGGATAAGCAGACAACACTTAATCTGGGCTTCATGATACAATATCTCTCAATCAACTCCTGATGCTCCCCCACATTGAGCTGCAAACTGACCTGAGAAACCAAGAACAGGAAACATTGACATACCAATCCCTTTCAAACACAATCCCATCAATGTTAGCTGTAGAGGAAGCACTCGGGCTAGCCTGGCTTCCACAGAGACTATCTGTTACTCATGTGCTGATACTGTGATAGTACACACAGTCACTTCTCACCTCTGCACAAATGGGAAGTGTCAGGATTGTGACTGGGTCCTCAGCTCTGCAAAGACAAAAGCAGAGAGCAAAATGAGGATGGTACGGTACCGCTGGGTGCCACATGCTGACGAAGGTACATGGAGCAGAGGGAAGAAGGACCCATCACTAGACCGAGACGAGCCAGTCCATGGTCCACTCTACTGCGAGTACTGCTAAGCAGCTTGGTGCAGCAAACACAAGTCTTTACATCTCATTGGCTAGTGATTCAAAACAGAACGCAACCTGGCTTCTATGGGGTCAGATCAGTCTCAATAATCACAAATGCACACAGAAAGATTCACAAATGCGTACAGAACAATTCACAAATATATTCGATTTACAAAGATTGACAGCAAGCGTTGCGTCATGTCATGCAAACAAACTGGAGACCAGTCTGATCTGGTGTACAATTTAATTTCGAAATTAGCAAGTTGCTGAGAAATAAAAGCCTACCAATTGTATTTCTGTAACATTTTTATTTTTTGTGTAACTTTTTTGTGTAACTTCCTCTTGCTATTCTTTAAGTCACCGAGAAATACTTAAACCCTTTTAGTAGATTGAGTTTATTTGAGCAAGTTTAGCATGAATAAATTATACATTTTGCCTTCCTGTGTTTTCATTCTTGCAATCAGTTGATACAACTTTATCAAATATAAAAAGTCCACGATATTATACACATTTACTCTGCTCTCACTGCATTATTTATTTTACCGGAG
>CM051701.1:24145831-24510831 GCA_028022725.1 Lycodopsis pacificus | reverse complement strand
TTATCAGCAGTTCTGCAAATGCTATGCAGCCAACAAAGCACATTCTCAAGTCACTTGAGAATTGTAAACGTAACTGTAAAGCGTAAAGATGAAATGGTTTGTTAGACCACCTGTAGATGATGGTGAAAGGTGGTATCTGTCAGTGGCGTATGGTTGTACTGTTACCCCTTGTGGGAAAAAATCAATAAATAAAAAAATCACTCACACACAGTGGCATAACATAATCATCGGTGGCATAAGTCAAAAAGAGTCAGTGTGTGCCAGTGAGAAGAGGTAGATCACAATAGAACTTGAGTGACATACCTCTTGTCCAATGCAGACAGATGAAGGAATGAAATTGGAAAAGAGACTTTCTAAACATGACAGCGAAATATCAAATAGCAAGAACATTTACCAAGAAGTGTTTGAAAGGGGCTCAAGTAACCTCGATCCTAACGTGTCTCAATCTTTCACACCTGTGAGCTCCTACTGACGAGTCAACACATCTGCCATTGCCCAACAGTTTAGCACAAGGGAGGAAAGGCAGCTAACGCTATACCTACACAGCATGCATGCAGAGCAGTGTGCAGAGCCTAGCCTGAACAGTTCATGACCACTGCTTCAGATCCAGCGGCTGTCATTAACTCATGGCAGCCTCCTTTCTCCACATGCAAGCATCAACCCACATGCCAATACAAGTCTTCAGCTGGACACTTGGCCATTAAGTTAATGTTGCAGTTACTAACAGAGACCATGCCCGACGTTAGCTACGTTAGCTAGTTAGCGACTAACGTTAAGCAGCTCAATTTCTGCCAAGCATTTTACGTTATTAGCATTGAGCTAACGTTAATACAAATGACCACAATGTTAAAGCAATCTAATTAAATATTAGCAGATGCCTGCTTAATATTACATTTACGCTATAGAGCAACAACCCCTCTCAAGAGCCATGGCCTCATTATTGGTGGCAAAGTATGACCAGGGAGGCGGCTAGCTTACACTAGCGCTAACGTTACCATCTGGCAAATTAGCTTATTTGCGTTCCGTTATCTTAACGCTAGCTGAGGCCATGTTGTAAAGAAAGATTGAGTACAAATGAAGTAACCAAATAATGGCTCAGACAGCCCATTAGCTTCTTACATGGCGTTAGCGACCAAATATTCGCATAACTGCAATGGAAAACCTCTTGCAGCGTCCACCAAGGTAGCTTAACCTAGCATGGCTAGCGAATAGTAAATCCTACGGATTGCGCCTGTCGGGAACCAGTTATTGACCTGGCTATTCTTACTGACTGCGTGACTTACAGAGCCACACTTAAATAGGGCTTCACCCAAAATGTACAACGTGAAACGCAATACTACGTCTGGTCAGTGACTACAGCCACCATGCACCATCACCATGTCAGCGAGCCAGTTTGCTAGCAAGCTAACAGCTAGCAGGGCCAGCACATGCTAGAGAGAGTAGCGTCATATCGTTCCGTACACAATCTCACCTGCTGTTTGTTTTTCAATTGATAGTCTTGGCTAACAAGACTTGAACTCGTTGGTTGGATATCCTCACTGCCAGTCACTATTGCTGTTCCGATTTGGTGGCTACTCGTTCCACGGTGGACCCCTTCCCGTTCAGCCGGGCCTCTGCTACGCCAAAACATTAACGTAAACTCTGTCACTGCCAGCGGTAATCTGCCACGCTATTCTACTAACGTTAACGCGACGGAGAATCTCTGCCCTTCGTAGTGTGCTAAACGTCTGGACGTCTCTACAGTTCCACTTTTACATTTATGTTTTCACCTTAACATACTCTATCAACATAATGGAACCATAATACCACATTAAAAATTCTGATTTGGAAAATTCCGTTGTTTTTTTTTTTTAGAAAACACAAACGAGCACAATCAAGCATTTCAATGGTTGCAAATGTGAACATATAAAAAGGCATATATATGTATATAAAAATAATTTTCCAAATCAGATTTGTTATGTGTTTTAGGTTCCATTATGGTGATAGTCTGTTAAGGTGAAAACATAAATGTCAAGTCATATAGGTGATGTGCATGGTAAACATTTGTTTATGTAAAGGCAAAATCATACGTATTCATATCTTACAGTTAACATATCTTACCTATGAATTTGCAGATGAATTCATATGTTTCCCAATCCAACAGGCTCGTGATGTCCAATCAAAGTGCAGCAGGCGGAACACTTCACTGCCATATCTGCAAACCACCTAAATATGCTGAGCCCTGCTGAGGTTGTTCGCTGTGTGACTTGATGTCCTCTAGGTGGCAGCATTACTACACACAGGCATAGCTGCTCAGGTCCTCGAACAGTAGAACAGCACGAACACAACATTACCTGCAGTTATGAGAGAGGTGAACTCAAGTCTCAGAGCCATTCAACACTACCTTTAACTGGATTCAACAAAACTAACTTGGCATTTCGGATTCACTGTACTTAATCTAATGGCATTCATGAAACTGATATAAACAGTTTCATGCAGAACAATATATACATCAGGAAATTATTGTTTGAAGCCATAGGATCCACCTTTATATTTTCTAAAGCAAGTAAGAACAAAAATGTGTGTGGTTCAAAATGTACCATTAAAAAGACATATGAGAAAATCACAAGTGTGAAAGCTAAACCAATTATTGACCCTTGATAGTTTTGACAGCTCATTTCAGTTCTTTCATACTTTCATCTGGCTGACTGCAGATCACTGACTGCCATCTGTTAACATTGCTGTGAAGCTTTAAAGCTGCATTCACCCTTTTGCTTTGTATTTGCCCACTTGCGGCCAGAAGTCTGCAATTCGCTGAAAAACATAAAAAATCTTAGAATTTTGACATTTTCTGAGAATTCCCTCTTCCCTCAAAGAGAGGAGGACTCTAAGAAGCTTAAGACGAACGACAGAGCTAGAAAAGTATTCTCCAAACGCTGAGTGACGGTGAGTGAATGAAACGCTACACGTTAGATCGATCTCTTTAAAGACGCGCTCACGTCTCCCAGCCAACGCCAGAACGCCAGAAATGAAAGTGATCACAACACAAATGTGCCTGTGAACTGGCATTCTGTAGGCTAGGTCTACTTTTAAAGTATGCCTGGCTTACATTTGATTCAACACAGATGTTCATTGCGTGTAATAGTATCCATAATTACAGCGTGTCTGAAGAGAGACTCAATTCTATGACAATCACAGCTCTTTAAAATAAAGTGTTGAAACTAGCAGCAGGGTGACCCCACCTCCTCACTGAGGTAACGCTGTCTGTCCCTCTTACTCAGACTTTCTGTGAGAAGTTTCCTAAATCACTCCTAATTAGGACTAATTGATTCTAAATGAAGAGCTCTCTATGAGTATTCTCACAATGTTAATAGCAGGCTGATGAGAGCTGTGAGACTGAAGCAAAGCTCCCTCTTCTCCTGGGTAACTGAGAGAACAAGCTGAGTGGAGCTGCAGAGTACACCGATAACTCTCTGTGGGTTGTCCCTACGAGCCTCCTACTTCCCATGACAGTCATGTGAGCATTCCTTCTTAAACATTGATTACAAGTGCGTAGTTATATATTCAGAGCATATATATTGCAGCTAACAGCGGCATGCAGACCTAATGACCTAATACTCACATTTCACTGTGTGCATTTCCTTAACATTAAGCCTCATAGTTACATAGCCCAACTTTAAACTATTCACATATCTCTGTGAATCTGCCAATACCCTTCAATTCAAAACACTCACAAGAGACAAAGGTTTGAAACATGTCTTTATTGCAGTTGGAACAATTAGAAGGACTGAGGCTCCAATACATAAGCTATGCTCTACGAGGTCACTCCTCGACAGTGATGTGGTGGTGTGGGTGGCCATGATCACTGGAGACACACACAGTCCACTGCATCCTTGTAAAGACCTTAAACTGCCCTCTCTTGTCCTATCCCAGATTCAGAGGGAGTCCGTAGTAGTGACCTTGCCCTGCAGTAGCTGTCTGAAGGGCGAGGGTGACATCTCTATTAAAAGGCAGCAGCCACATGTGGTGGGGCATCGTGATGCATGTATGGCCAAACAGGTCCCATCCTGAGGGCTCTGCATGGCGTTTTCTCCACTGGAAGGACGCACTAAAGGGAACTTGATCACCTAAATCTGACCTTAACTGGTGGGAGCTTCCACTCTGAGGGTAAAGATAAAGGGGACATATGATGACTAACCTGTCCAGTGCTTGTACATTTACTTGAAACGAGACAACCCAGTTACTTTTGTGTGGGCATCAGAGTACATTCGGAATCGTCTCCCCCTCTTATGTCACATTCAGGCTCTTTTGTAAAACTGAGCTGTGTCCTATTCCCATTAGGAATGGTAACTCCATGGTCTATTGAAATACGTCAATATGCAGAAAAACACACCTGATGTTTGCAAGTCTGTCTCTTAGAAAGTATGTCTGTACACCAAGTTAGGGAAGAAAATACATCTTGAAATGTAATGCCGTCCGAATGACCTTTCTTTAAATCACCATGGATGGAGGAGCTGCATATCCAGAGTCAACGCTTCTGCCACTGCGGAAGAATGATCGGATGAAGGATGTTCACTTTGTCATATGCTTCATTACAATGGTCAAAAATCACATGGAGAGAAAGATATTTCACTGTAGAGCATTCTCTTCTCATTGACAGGCTTGGACAAGCATAGCTCAATCACATAAAGCATCTCTTTGTCATAAAACTTTAAAAATCCATAATGACACACAAAATATTACAAATACATATTCTGCCTCAACTATGATACAATATAGAGCCGCTGGGTGATGCTTCAGTCCAAGAGCTACTCTCTACGTGTTAAAAACAAGATGTCCATGACTGGGTTAGTGGCCAGTCGTACTTTACTTGTTACCACTATCTTTGGCAGTTTGTATTCTCTTTCAAAAAAGTGCAACGGATCAAAAGTCCCCTTCATTAGTCATCTTCACAGCAGTACAGGTATGTCAGCTCAGAGAGCCTGGCTGGTCATATTCTTATTCTCGTTCCCGCCTCAGCTCTACTATCTCCACTTCATATTCTCACTTTAAAGTACTTTTAGTTTTGACTTTTATCTCATTGTCTTGAATGGCTATATCCATAAATCCATAGTATATATCTCCATCTACAAATCAGAGTGCAGTACAGTCATGTTGTCTTACAATGTCCACTCTGTCGGCTTTGCACAGCAATAAACCACTCGCTATATGTCTTTAACCAGAATGTGGAGGCCACAGGTAAACTGAAACATTTTGAGAAACACGACAATGTTATGAGAAGAGAGTTGTAATTTGGAGAAGAAGTTATAATGTTACATAAGGTCATAACTTTGTGACTAAAAAGTCAATCCTTGGAGAGTAAAGTCACAACTTCACAAGAAAAAGACGTCTTGTTGGTTCTGGTTATTTATTATGGGTCTTTGGATATCTGATCGAAGTTCATAATATTTGTTTGTATTCAAATAAATAAAAAATACACAAAAATAATTGTACATTTATTTTAATAACACTAACGTATCTCAAAATACTTTCCTCATAAAATTACAGCCTAATTTGTAGTTTTTCTTTTAATGTGACTTTTATCTGTAACTGAACTCTCCAAATCGTACTTTATTCTAGATATATTATGACTTTTTATCTTGTAAAATTACAATTTTATTAAAAAAATATGAGTTATTCCTCAAAATCTCTTCATATTTCCCTAGCAGTGGCCCGAATACATTGTAATACAGATCACTTCACTTCAAGCACATCGAGAGCTAAAAAGCAAACAGCTAACACGAAGCTCTATAGTTTGAAATACACATCTGAAATGCCTTCACTTGGTCTGGAGTATAGTCAGTGTGATGCAGAGGAAAGAGGAGTGGTAGAGTGTGTGTGTGTGTGTGTGTGTGTGTGTGTGTGTGTGTGTGTGTGTGTGTGTGTGTGTGTGTGTGTGTGTGTGTGTGTGTGTGTGTGTGTGTGTTTGTGAGTGAATGTGTGTTCAGGGATGGAGGTTCAGCAGCAGGCTGGGCAGTGTCTTCAGGTCCATCTGTGGCAGCAGCCAGAAGCAGTAGAGCAGCAGCCAGAGCAGCAGCAGCACATAGAGCTCCCAGCTCTCACTGCACCTACACACACAGGGAGTGGTGAAGATAACTCCATCGATCATGGCAGCAAGCAGCACTGGAATAGCCAGTGAGTGAAGAAGACCTCATTACAAAATCAGTGAAGGCTGACAGAGAGGAATACTAGAATGAGTTCTTGTAGCCACTGATACTGTTTCATTGAATTGAAATTGTTGGATGTGAATCTTGTGTGAAAAACCAGAAATAAAAACACAGCCTTACATTAGTAAGTGACTGAAACCAAAACAGTGTTCTGGTCCTTCAGAACAATGTACCCCTCTTCCCCTGTCCATTAACGGTGATAAGATGTGACGACTGAAACATGCAGAGGAGCTTAAGGTGAGTTCTCTGGGTGAAGACTTGGCAGTGTTCATCATAAATGGTGAGAATGTTCACAATAGGCAATAGTAAAGTATAGAGGATGTACATAACTGTTACATACAGGGTGTTAGGGTTACATCCCATTGAGAGCGCTGAGGGCATTCGCCCTAAAAGACTTTCAAGAAGACAATTAATTCCGAAATCCTAACGATTAGCTACGGGTGAGATAAAAGGCCGAATGTATTGTTCTGAGACCTGCAGCAGGAACGCATATCCTCACAGGTGGAGCAGCCGACGGAGTGAAAGACTTCCCCGCCTAGAAACGGGGCAGGAGCCGCTCACGCTACAACATACTGTTCTGATAGAGACATTACAGAAACATCCTGAGTCAGAAATCCTTTCTTTTCTCACTTTAGGATGGCATTTAGGATTTTTCCTAACTGCATTTAGAAAGAAAGAAATCTTATCTTATAGGATACAAATTCAGCTACTACAGAAATGTGCTGATGTAGGTAAAGTATCCTCAATCAGGATGGCTGATAGACCCTTATAGACCCCGTCTTCAATTCAAAAGAACTGGCAGCAGCACTGTTGTTAGGTCTGGAAGGCAATGACACAGAAGATGGGGAACAACATGCCGAAACATAACGATGGAGGGCTACTCCAGCTGTGTGATGACTGAAATGCTGTTTCATTGAGATGCTAGAGCAGGTATTCAAGGCCGTACATATCGACTGCCAACACCATTCATGTGGCGTTTGATGACGACTAGTCCATCACTTTGGTTGCAGAAGCTTACGACCAGTAAAAGCGTTTCGTTGTGAAAGACTGCTGTAGTATAGAGAAGTGGAACAGGGAGGTTAGTTCTTACCAAGAATCAGAGTCACCGTGGTCAGCTCCTCTGGTGGCTGCAGTGACCGCTGTCTGATTGTCCTGAGTGGTAAAATAAACAACACAAGGGAAACACTCTCAGTACTCACAATCACAGAGAACATCAGTCCAAACGCAATGGAGTGTCAAACCAACCGTGGACTCGGTGAAGCGAGCCCCCTTTCTGTGACGCAGAACTGGAGGGATCTGGCTTTCATCCTGTCTGCTGGAACTCCTACTGTCACTCCTGAATGGACCAAATACATCAGTTTAGTCTCCAAAAGAGAGAGAGAGCAGGCCCAGGGAATACAGTGGTAACAGCTTTAAGACATCTTTTGGACTTTTTTCTAATATTTAAAGTATGAAACCAAAACTAAAACCCTACTTAACTATTTACTTTTGGCCATAGGAACCTGAAAAGAACACAATTTTCCTTAGAATACTGACTAATTGCTTTTAATGTAATTACAATAAATTGGTGGCAGAAGACAAGTCAAAGCAAAGATAGATGAAAAGAACTAGTGGAGCAAAGTAAAATCAGCAAAGCAATGTGGACCACGATGGGCTTGAAGGCACAGCCATGCAGGAGGCCCCACCACCTCTCACTCCTGCATGGAGCAGACGTTACGGTCGTTCAGCCTCTTCCTCTTCTTGGTTTCTGTCTCTTTGTAGTTACGTGTCTCTCTGTGCTTTTGAGTCTCTATGTGAGCATTTTGTGTGTCTTTGTAGTTGCTTAGTGTCTCTTTGTAGTCCTGCGTTTGTTTGTAGTTTTTGTGTCTTTTGCAGTCGTTTTGCGTCTCTTTGTATTCGCTCTGTGTCCCTTTGTGGTTGTTTCGCCCCTTTTCATAGTCGTTGTGAGTCTCTAACTATTTGAGTGACATTTTGTTGGCGAGTGCGGATGTTGATATGGGCTTGTATGCATGTATAAGAATATATTCGTAAACCTTTTCCATTTTTCCTTGAGTTACACCCTGAAAGGTACGACATCTTTAGGACCCATCAGTGACATGAGTAAGCTCATGACCAGAAAGTAAGATCCTGAACACTGAAGTTACGCTGAAATATTGTTTCACAAAATATTACACAAAATGCCAGCGCCCTCATGCATACACCATCTTCTCTGAATCCCTCGTGTGTAGATCAACACTTTGACTCCCACATGGAAAGAGACGTAACAATGAAAACTGATATAGAGGCAATTACAGAAATGGGGTTTGATCTGAAAGTGGGAAGGATCATAACTTTCCTTCCACTGCTGAATATGAACAGAATTACGCTCTCTTGTATTGGTGAATTAAACCACATTAATGTCTTCAGCCCACAGTCTCTTAACCCTCAAGAGGCCTTTCTTCATTCCCATCACCAGCCCACATAGATGACTTTGTTCAGTACATTTAAGGAAATATCTGAGCGTGTGAGCGAGAGCAGGTCAGACCAGCCTCATCCATTGCATAGCACTGGTTCCCCCAGGGTCCACTGTGTTTCTCAGTAAAGCAGGGAGCTGACTAAGAATAGAAAGCCTACCTCACAGGCTCTGTGTTTTGCCTGGCAGAGCCTGAGCTCTGCTGCTCGGCCTCACTGAGATCATTGCCGTCTGCTGGAGCGTCATCACCCCAGAGTCCTCCTGTCTTCTCCCCGGGCAACAGACAGAGATGCTGGGATAGAGATGCTCTGTGAGTCTCCTGGTTGGTCTTTGTGATCACCTAGTAAGAGCAAGACACAATGAGAGGCACAGCGTTCAGCAGTAACGCACAGGGGGAAAGACATTTCAACAACTACTGGTCAAACTGCCAGAAGTCAACAACAATTAGTATGTATAGATGCACAAAATATTCCTTATTCCAAAAAAACCCTATATTCCTGCTCCGCTGTATACATGGCTGATGGAGATGAATATTCCACTAACATTCATGTTGACAAGCAGCCATGTATATTGTGATTAACACAACTGGTGGTGGTCTTGTTCGAGCGTGCAACCAAAGCCTCCCTCCTCTCTCATTCCTTCAAACAGCTTTGTGAAAAGGTCCGAGGTGTTTCTCCTTCCTGTTTTCTGTTGTGCATGCATCTCTGCAAAGCGTTAGCTAGTTTGTTCATGTACAACAGACAGAGCTGGCCGTAAACAGGCAAGAGGCTGTGTGGCCATGTGCTGCAAACTGCCGTAAAAACCCCAATTGAGACACATGTTCCCAATGCGCTGTATACACGTCCACATGCTCCTAAAACCCAAATAATATCGGCATGCCCAACATGCCGGTCGGGAAAAGCTCTATTCGAAATAAGGCCACAATGGAAAGATCGGCATGGAAGATGCTGTTTACATTACCCGTATCAAATTCGGAATATTGTCATATTCAGAATAATAGTGAAATATTGGTCTGCATGTAAACAATGTTGATGAAATTGAATGTGGATATCCATGGTCCCCACAGGATGGATGCTAATGTCTTCTCTGGCACCACCTTCAGGTCAAAACCTCAAAGCGTTTAAAAAGAGAAACTTCTCTTTAATGGGCAGATTGCCATGAAAGCTACTGAGCTCATTCACACGTAGAGGACAACCCCATTGCATGTTGGGAGCTCTGTGAGCTCTTCTGTAGTACCACCCTCAGACCAGAACGTCTGCAACCTAGACATGGCCAAACACTGCACTGCAGTGCAATAGATTACCATAAAATCTGACTAGAAGCACTCATGCTTCCCAGATGATGAGCCCTTGTTCATATAATGATTGTGTCAAATTTGCTCAGGCATCATCCTTTGGAGAAACGTGACATTTGTAGTCCTACTCCGGATAATGCTCTCAGAAGAGCTAAACCCGCAGTGTATGATCTTAATGTCCAACGCTTCTATACATAAAGGTCAGGTGTGATGAAACATGTTTACTCTAGTGGCTGCTTTGAGGTCCTCAATGCTCCATTGTCGACTTCAATGCTTCAAACATTGCGTTTGAGGATTAAACCCTGACAATCACATTCTGTGAATTAATTAAATTCTCAGCCTGTAAACTCTTTTGGACGGACGACACATCGCACAACAAACTTAGCTTGAAACGTTCTGAGAACTTGTTTCACGTTAAAACAATTACAATTTTAATTAAAAAGCAAGTCTTGTAAACTGCAAATGTTGATGTATTACTGAGTAGCTCCATTTAATCTGATGCTGCTCACACACCGGGCGCGTTTTTTGATTGACGCGCGTCGAGATTACATACAAAGTCTATGCACAGACGCGATGAGACTGGCGCGCCGCGATTTTTAATCTCATCGCGTCTGTGCATCAACTTTGTATGTAATCTCGACGCGCGTCAATCAAAAAACGCGCCCGGTGTGTGAGCAGCATGAGGCACTGAGTTTAGATAATTTCCCTATTTCTGTGAATTGCAATGATATCTCAGCAGTGCTCATAGCTGGTAGTTATGTTTTCACTGTGGGTTTAACTCTGAATATGTCGTTTTTTCCAATAAATAATTCAAAATAACAGTGAAGATTAGCATGAGTACATCACAGTGACAGGCTTTCACAGAGCATCAGAGGAACAGACTATGACTGCACGATGAATGCCAGCAGGTCTTCTGGTCATTAGTGAGATATTGTGGAAGTGTGACATGTCACATTGCTTCATGTGCCTGTTTGGGCCGTTGGACATTAGACACACGCATACACAGATAGGCAGACCGACTGGAAGGCAGTGTTTTCTGAGACAACACTTAGTTTACACTGAACGGAAAAAAACACAGCAAAGCCACCCAGAAGACTAAGACTTGTGTTGATCTAAATTTGCTTTGATAAAGCAAATTATCAAGTAAAATCGCAAAACGTTCACTCGTTCCAGGTTTTTAAATGTGAGGATGTGCAGGTTTTCTCTCCTTTATGTGCATGTTAATCAATCTTTTCAGGGTTTGAAAATAAGCGACTTGTATATGTTAAATGTGTAATAGTCAGTCCATATTCTGATGTTCAACAGGTATGGTTTACCATACTCACCCTCTTAGTTTAGTGCGTTCTCATGCAAACATGTGCTAATTAGTAGAGATGTTCCGATACCAATCTTTCCTTCCAGATACGGATTCCAATACCTGAACTTGCGTATCGGCCGAAACCGAGTACCGATCGGATAGCACCGTGATAAAATTTTTTATCTATATGTATTGTCATTTTTCGAGCAGCTGTATACTGTTCTTTAGTTTGACAGATTTTTCAGTGTAAAATATTGTCAAATTGCAAATAATTAGCAGTAAACACAAAGTCCAGCTGAGTATAGACCCCTAAAAATAAGATTTCAATAAAAGTAGGCCATAGCTGAGACTGATGGGAATGTCATTAGTTTAACAAAGTTTTGGACAAATTGACATCTTGACCTGATAGTGGTGCTAGATGAGATGTCAGAGGATCAGCAAAGGTATTACAATTTATTCGGTGGGAAACATACACATCTCTACCACATTTCATGTCAATCAATCCAAAAGTTATTGGGAGATTCACTCAAAATCAAAAATGTCAACTTAATGGTGGTGCAAAAAAAGTCACGGAACATTTGTGTAAAATTTCATTGCAAGAAATGTCAGTCTGGACCAAAGTGGTGAATTGTCCAGACGACCTACCAGCGTGGCCATTCCTAGATATCCCCAAAACTGCACTGCAGCTAAACAGAAATACTAACAACTGTTTAAAAGCACAAGCTCATTTAAAAACAGAAATGTCTGATTGTACAGAGGCGCTGCTGAATAAACACATTTACCTTGTCATTCTCTTGTATCGAATCCACTCCATTCCTGAAGTCTTCACGCAGCAGGCTGAGGGCTTGGTCAGGTTGAGTCTCTGAAGCAGGAGCTGGCTGGAGAGCAGATACACTCAAAACTGAAGGCCAACTCTGCATTTCAGTATCGGGTGGCTCTACAAACATGGGCTCCTCTTTGTCAGGGTAGAACAGATCCATGGGTTCGATGGAGTCACCTGTGTGAGGACTTTGATCAATGTCTCTATAGCACTTGTGTCCATCCTGTTGATCAGTTGAATCTATTTCCTGCTCAGTATTCACAGGTTGAGATGTAGCATCCGTAGAGGAAGTCTGAGAAGTCGAGTCCTTCTCAGTTGTACCTGTCTGAGAGTCGTGGTGGGGACTCTCACATTCCTGTTTGGCTTTGCTTATTGCCATTTTACCTCTCGTGTCCGGCTCGCTTATGTCTGAATTCAGTGATCTGCTGGCGTCATGTTCATCCAAATGTCTGCTTTCTTTGTCATTTATTTGTTCTGAAGCTGTTGATTTATCATTTTCTGATACCAGACAGGATGGACTCTCAACATAGTCATTGGAGTCACTGCTCAATTCATGTGGATTTTGAGGGCAGTTGACATCTGTGTCAGTTCCCTCTGGCTGATGTACATCATCGTGCCCAGCATGAGCTTGTCTTTCTGGGTCACATATTCCCTCTTCGTCCTGTTCTTCTGGCTCACTGGAAGCAGAGAGCAGAGGGACATTTATGCCAGGGCTTGGGTCCAGACTTGTTTCTGAAGCTCTGTCTTGCTTGGTTGGATGTGTCTCTGAGCTAAAGCTTTCTTGAGCATGTAGGTCGTCTCTTAGAACTCCTTCACTTGCTTCATCTAGTGTTTCTACAACATCGTCACCCCTTTCCTTTAAAATCACAGACTCTTCTCTTGACTTCCCTCTTGTCACCTCGGACAAAGAGTCTTTTTCCTGACATCCAGTTTCCACTTCAAACTCCTCACAGTTATCTCTCTCATTCTGACTTTCAGTTTGACCAGCAATTTGTTCTTTCAGGTCCCTTGCACCCCCAATGAAGACCACAGTTCTCTCTTCAACACTGGTTTTGTTTAGTTGCGATTGGTTAGATTGATCAGTTTCATGGAGATTGTCCCCACCTGAGTTGGTCAGTTCCTCTGCATTGCACAGTCCTAAAGAAGATTTTTGCTCTCTGCTCTGACTTGCATCGGCCTGTTTAGACTCTACTTCTTCTGTAATCTCAGCTTTGCTATGATCAGGTACCTGTTCTAGCACTATGTTCTGGTTGTACTTCTCAAGGTTCGCCTCTTTCTCTTTCACTACTTCCGTTTGTTTTTTCTCAAAATGCCCTTGACTTTTCTCCTGGGTGCTCTCCAATGAGCTCAGTGAGTAAATTCCTTCATCGATATACGACTCAGGAATGGACTGCTCATCAGGGGCTCTATCCTCCATGGATAGGACACATCCTTCATCAAGAGTAGTGACCTCCACAGGGGTGGCACGATACACATCCCAGGCTGTTCCACTGTCACACAAAGAACTGTCACTTCGGCTTTCACAAAACTTCTCTGGCATCACCCCAAACTCGCTCTCCACCCAGGAGTCCGGTGAGCTGATTGCCGAGTCGCCAATTATTGACTCAGTGGTTACAGAGTCAGGCATTGATGAGCCTGTGGGCGAGTGAGTGTAAGGCAATTGTGGGGAGTTAGAGGTTGAGTTGTTAAGGACCTCACTAGCAGATTCCTTGGGGTCTTCAACTGCACTGCTGGAGATGTCATCCATGTGGGGGGGATCTGCTAAGATGTCTTCACTGGACCACGAGCGAGCTGCAGCTGGCCTAAAGGGGGGTGACATGGCGCTCCGATCCTCTGACACAGAGGAAATTAAGATTTTGGGTGGCGGTTGGGTACAGAGCCTCTGGAACATGTAGGACCTCTCCTTCACTCTGCTTCGGTGGATGCTATTCCTTATGTGGTTGGAGTCACTGTTGTGGAAGTTCAGTCGGCTCATGGAGACACTTCGTTCGATCAGCTGGACGGGCTCCTCCGGCTGAGAGAGAAACACAAAAGTTGGCAGAAATGTCTCTGTGCTCACCATCAGAGATTATTGTTTTGTCAAAATCGGACACATATCCTCCATGCTCTGTAAAGGCCTTTACATACGGGGCGTGACCATTAAACAACAAAGAAATGCGGAAAAACCTGCGTTCTGTGAGAACGTATTCATGAAAAAAACACCAGTTGAGAAACTATATTGACATTTAATCACAGGGAAAATAAAGCCCCCGGTTTGTAAAGGCCATAAGAAAGGATTCTTACTTCCTCTATGCCAGGGAAGTGCTTCAGGAACTGTGACACATACGTCATGATGGACTGCTCATCTGGTGCATTGATAGTCACATCTGAGCATGGGAAAATAAACAATTTACAATTATCACAGTGGTATTTGACATAAAGACCCCCATGATATGTAAGCTTCCTCTCAACAGTTATGACACACACTTTATAACATAACAGTCTGAAAAGCGCTGCAAGATACATTACTTCAGCATCGACATTGCGACGTGCACATGCGAACCCGTCTAATCGGAAACACATTTGCTGCTTGGTACAAAAAGGAAAACTTTCTGGTTTCCATTATTTACCAACAGTCTAGGTATGCCCGTTCAGGTTCATAAAGAACCATGTATACGGCCACACTTCTTCAACACTGCGGCTCAGAGACGGCCACTGCACAAGCTCTGCAGTTATATCCATAATGAGCAGAATGTAATTAGATCAATGAAGCTGGCGATGTTACATAGTGTGAAAGGGGCTACATGTAGTCAGTAAGTGTGGCAGTATTGCTCACACGTGGTAAGCAAATAACACTAAGACAATTCTAACGGATTTCTAAAGTTCAATTTAAAGAGAGAAAAAGTTGTTAAATAGCCACATATTAATAATAATAGTAGGAAAGAGTTACTGGAGGACTTTTTTGCTAAGAGTACCAACACTGAAACCATGGCATGAATATTATATTATTATATACAGTATTGATTTTTCATTAATAGTTTACATGCAAAGATTGGTAACAGACAGCGGCTCAGATTGCACCAAAGGTAGTGCTATGGTGTTGGATGTTACACTGTAATGAATGCTATGGTAGATCCCACTGTTCCCATTGCATAAAAAAGTAACTTAATTGCATAGAAAGTCAACTTTCTTTAACTCAGACGTCATGCATATGGTGGTGTGTCCTGGTGCCAGTTTTCACAAAAATGTTATTTCAAAAAAATCACAATAAATTAATAAAATAAATGCAAAAATTGCCTTGCTTACAGTTCTGGGATATATTGAATCGGAACCCTTGTATCGTGATACGTATTGTATTCGAAGAGTCTTGCTAATACACAACCCTAGTAAAATAGTCATTTTCTTTACCCTCAGGCTCCAGTAAGCGTGGGATACCCAGGCTGTAGTGGGCTATTCTGAAGCCGTCCTCCAGATTCTCCTTCGCGGTCCTCAGCAGTGCCTTCCTCATGTCCACCAGGCTGGGGTCAATGGACTTAATGACAGCCAAGAAGGCCAGACCACTTGTCCAGCTCTTCCCAAAGTCCTTCACTGCCACACTATACCTATGACGGGACATATCAAGCGGACAGGGTCAGTAAGAAAGACCGCCAAACAAATCATTGCTTGTCCCTTCTTACTGTTCTGCTTGCTGTCCAGTGGTATGTACCGTATATTCACCAGAAATAAAAGCCAACACAACACTAAGAAACTTCTAGGACTTTATTCAACAATCTTTATTGAAAATACACTCACCTGCGTGTTCGCTTCTGCACCCACTGGAGCAGCTTTTTGATGGCCTTGCTGTGTTCTCGCATGGCCGTGGATGCCGACTGTCTCTCATCTGACGGCGTGCTGCAGTAGGACGTGTCGGGGTCAGAGCTGGTGGGGATGGACGAAAGGCTGGAGGAAGAGGGGAACTGGCTCCTGATGTTCCCAGTAAGCTCCTTAATCTGGGAGGAGACAGTGAGTTGGATTATATTCCCCTTTAGTCAACTGTTTTATCTGTCAATTCAACTGTTGAGTATGGAATTCAGCCGTGCTTCATGCTGACAGAGTGCGATACATAGTTCCCTACTGAAGAGTGGGATTGGCCCAGAAAAACCAAACAGTGTTAGAAACTGTCCCAGGTATGAAATAGAATATGTTCTGATTCAAGATTCTTGGAAAAGTCAACAAACAGGTTAAAGTCCCGTCAATATCAGGATTTATTACACCATGGTTACCATAGAAACAATGATACACGATGTAATCAGTTCAACAGATGACGAGAGATACGTGAGAATCAAAGCCCGCAAAACACTCAGAGGATCAGTACAGTGCTGCATCTGTTGAGAGACCTTGGAGATGGAATTCAGTTTACTTGTCACGGTTAGTCTGTGAAAACAGTCACATAATGTCTCTGAAGGAGCTGAGAAAGTAACAGTGGTGATGTCAGACTTTAAGAAAACAAATTCATAACTGAAAGCCTGCATAATAGACTGTATTGAAAACCAGTTGGCCAAAAGTATTCAGTGTGTTGGACGTGTTATCATGCAGGATATTTATATCTTCACACATCAAGTGGTTGATCCCCAACAGGTTCAAATCTGGCATCTTCAGATGTTAAAGGCACATTTACCAGAATTTTGTTTTATGCAATATCATAGCACTAAAGAACATCCCCCCACTCTTCTCTATTCATTCCACAGCAAAACATAACAGCTAAGCAGCAGTGTTAGACAGGCACCTCTACGTGACCAGAGACCTGAACAGAGTCCTTTCAGGAGTCACATGACTACATAAGACCACAGCGTAGACATGGGTGATCATGATCATGATTCCAACGTGTACCAGACTTTAACCATTAACAAGCAATAACTTGGCTCGCTAAGACAAAGATTTTGACAGATAAGTGGATAAAACACAAGAAAGCGTTTCTCCAAATGCTTTGCAGCAGACAGAAGTCACATGGCCATTCACAAGCAGGTGAGGGTTTAACTCAATTGAAATTTCAGACTTTAGATTCAATACTCTGGAAATCTTTATCTTTTAGTCGCATTAACATTAATAAAAATGCCTGACGAGCTGACTCGACTTGAGACTTGACCTGGACACGAGCTCAAGGACAAGACTTGACTTGGAAATAACACAAAGACTTAAGACTTGACTTTGGCTCAAGCAATATGTCTTGACTAGGACTCTCACTCAAAGACTTGAGACTTGACTTGGACTCTCACTCAAAGACTTGAGACTTGACTTGGACGCTCACTCAAAGACTTGAGACTTGACTTGGACTCTCACTCAAAGACTTGAGACTTGACTTGGACGCTCACTCAAAGACTTGAGACTTGACTTGGACTCTCACTCAAAGACTTGAGACTTGACTTGGACGCTCACTCAAAGACTTGAGACTTGACTTGGACTCTCACTCAAAGACTTGAGACTTGACTAGGACTCTCACTCAAATACTTGAGACTTGACTAGGACTCTCACTCAAAGACTTGACTTGGACTCTCACTCAAAGACTTGAGACTTGACTTGGACTCTCACTCAAAGACTTGAGACTTGACTAGGACTCTCACTAAAAGACTTGAGACTTGACTTGGACTCTCACTCAAAGACTTGACTTGGACTCTCATGCAAAGACTTGACTTGGACTCTCACTCAAAGACTTGAGACTTGACTAGGACTCTCACTCAAAGACTTGAGACTTGACTTGGACTCTCACTCAAAGACTTGAGACTTGACTAGGACTCTCACTCAAATACTTGAGACTTGACTAGGACTCTCACTCAAAGACTTGACTTGGACTCTCACTCAAAGACTTGAGACTTGACTTGGACTCTCACTCAAAGACTTGAGACTTGACTAGGACTCTCACTAAAAGACTTGAGACTTGACTTGGACTCTCACTCAAAGACTTGACTTGGACTCTCATGCAAAGACTTGACTTGGACTCTCACTCAAAGACTTGAGACTTGACTAGGACTCTCACTCAAAGACTTGAGACTTGACTTGGACTCTCACTTAAAGACTTGAGACTTGACTAGGACTCTCACTCAAAGACTTGAGACTTGACTTGGACTCTCACTCAAAGACTTGAGGCTTGACTTGGACTCTCACTCAAAGACTTGAGACTTGACTAGGACTCTCACTCAAAGACTTGACTTGGACTCTCACTCAAAGACTTGACTTGGACTCTCACTCAAAGACTTGAGACTTGACTAGGACTCTCACTCAAAGACTTGACTTGGACTCTCACTCAAAGACTTGACTAGGACTCTCACTCAAAGACTTGAGACTTGACTTGGACTCTCACTCAAAGACTTGAAACTTGACTAAGACTCTCACTCAAAGACTTGAGACTTGACTAGGACTCTCACTCAAAGACTTGACTTGGACTCTCACTCAAAGACTTGACTTGGACTCTCACTCAAAGACTTGAGACTTGACTTGGACTCTCACTCAAAGACTTGAGACTTGACTGGGACTCTCACTAAAAGACTTGAGACTTGACTAGGACTCTCACTCAAAGACTTGAGACTTGACTTGGACTCTCACTCAAAGACTTGAGACTTGACTAGGACTCTCAGTCAAAGACTTGAGACTTGACTAGGACTCTCACTCAAAGACTTGAGACTTGACTAGGACTCTCACTCAAAGACTTGAGACTTGACTGGGACTCTCAGTCAAAGACTTGACTTGGACTCTCACTCAAAGACTTGACTTGGACTCTCACTCAAAGACTTGAGACTTGACTAGGACTCTCACTAAAAGACTTGAGACTTGACTAGGACTCTCACTCAAAGACTTGAGACTTGACTAGGACTCTCACTCAAAGACTTGAGACTTGACTAGGACTCTCACTCAAAGACTTGAGACTTGACTTGGACTCTCACTCAAAGACTTGAGACTTGACTGGGACTCTCACTAAAAGACTTGAGACTTGACTAGGACTCTCACTCAAAGACTTGAGACTTGACTAGGACTCTCACTCAAAGACTTGAGACTTGACTGGGACTCTCAGTCAAAGACTTGACTTGGACTCTCACTCAAAGACTTGACTTGGACTCTCACTCAAAGACTTGAGACTTGACTAGGACTCTCACTAAAAGACTTGAGACTTGACTGGGACTCTCACTAAAAGACTTGAGACTTGACTAGGACTCTCACTCAAAGACTTGAGACTTGACTAGGACTCTCACTCAAAGACTTGAGACTTGACTGGGACTCTCAGTCAAAGACTTGACTTGGACTCTCACTCAAAGACTTGACTTGGACTCTCACTCAAAGACTTGAGACTTGACTAGGACTCTCACTCAAAGACTTGAGACTTGACTTGGACTCTCACTCAAAGACTTGAGACTTGACTAGGACTCTCACTCAAAGACTTGACTTGGACTCTCACTCAAAGACTTGAGACTTGACTAGGATGCTCACTCAAAGACTTGAGACTTGAGACTTGACTCTCACTCAAAGACTTGAGACTTGACTTGGACTCTCACTCAAAGACTTGAGACTTGACTCTCACTCAAAGACTTGAGGCTTGACTAGGACTCTCACTCAAATACTTGACTTGGACTCTCACTTAAATACTTGACTTGGACTCTCACTCAAAGACTTGAGACATGGGGTGAACTGATAAAGGCAAGGCTTACAGTAGCTAGGTTCATTCTAACTGGACACCGTGGTAATGTTACACATCAGGTCTCCAGTCAAGCATTGAACGAACCTTTTGATTCATCTCTTTTTTTAAACTGATTTGAATGATTTGGTACACTGAAAAGAACTGCTTTGCCCATCACTACCGAAGAAGAGCAGGGTATCGTGCACATTCCTCCCGTTCCTCCCAGCTCAGACCATATCCACACTAATCCAGTTTTCCTACGTTTACACTGAGCAGCCACACCACGCCGGAGTTTTGGGGCGCCCTAAACGGAGGAACCTGAGAACTCCGCCGAGGTTGGAGCTATTTGAGAACTCCGGGGTTTTGGTTCGGTATAGACGTCGGATACGGATGTCTGTTAGAAAAAAATGAGCCCGCACCCGTGCTCGCTACTGGATTGGTTATTACCAGCCATGACGTCTCCGTCCCTGATTCGTCACACTCACTATCACGTGACCCGTACCCGGAAGGAAGAAAACAAACAGCCGGCGACCAGCAGCGAGAGAGGTATCAGCCGTACATGAAATAAAACTTCTAAAACTTTCCACGAACTGTGTCTGTTTGAGTTTATAGAGGAAGATCTTAAGTATAAAATACAACCTTTCATTATTAAAGACTACTTTATTACTCTGTCATATTTTTTTTTAACTAAGCAAGCAATCCACTTCCTGTTTACACCATCACGCGCATGCCCAGTGTACGTTAATGGTCACGTGCTGTCCGCCTTCGACGGCTGCCGTGTGGATGCAGATCAACTTGCGAATAATGCTGAAAACTCCCGCGTGGACGGAGATCGGTTCTATTTGAGAACTCTGCATCCAACGAGACACAGACTAATGTGGATATGGCCTCAGACCAGCAGTGTAGACAGCTACAGACAGTTGAGTGCTTCCAGAATTAGAGGACAGTCTGTGTGAACTGCAGAGATAATTGTTTCCTCATAGTGTCCGTCCAAGGCATTGAACCGCAGTGTGTTTCACATAAACCACCCAGTGAACTGCTCTTTGATGGGCTTTTGTAAATGGAAAGTCCAAGGGCTGTGAAGCAGCCACTTCATTCTTACTCTTGACCTCATTTTGAGTGAAAAAAAGGGAAAGGAAAGGAGGGAACTCAAAGTACAGAGGGGAGCGGAGGAAGAGGCATTAGATAATAGGATTGATCAAAAGAGTTGGCAGGGAGAGTGAGCTTACCTGGAAGAAGAGGATGATGTTCCAGATGAGTCCCAAGACAATGGAGGAGTTTCCATCAGCGACGTCGGCTGCATCGATACTGACTAGCTTCACCTGAGGACACACGTACGCATGTGTCAATCAACAAGCCGTAGGTGGACATGTCTTCACGCTACCTGTTGCGGTACTCACGTTTCTCTCCTCCAGGAAAGACAGGACCTTGGCGATGTTGTTGAGTCTGAAAATACGATGGGAGGACCTCTTGAACCCGTGAAGCTGGAGGATCGTTAGGAATGAGAAAAGTATTATTGAACAATATAAAAACTGCCAACCAACACAACTCTTAATGCCAGTACAGCTGCGGCACTGTGCAGTTCTCACACTGACCAGCTTGCAGCCGGAGAGTTCTTCCAGCAGGGCCATGAGGATGTGCCCATCCTGTATGTCCCGGAAAAGGTCATGGACCTCAATGGGCGGGTCACACTGTAAATGGAGGGAAAGAAAAATGAAAGAGAGAGAGAGGAGAGGTGAGAGTTAGAGCTGAATGACTAGTCGATTTATCAAATAGTAGATTCAAAAAAGAAAATATCTGCAACTCTTGTGATCATCAAAAATGTAATATTTGCTTTTTAAATGTGTGGAGTGGATGTTTTTCTTCATCATACATGACAGTTATATGAATATCTTTGTTTGTTTATTTGTACAAATTGATTAATAATGAAAATAATCTGTAGTTGCAGCCCTTGATAGAATATAGAATAGTTCATGAATTGGATACCATGAATCGTCAGTTTTTGACACCATTACGCTGTATATGTCTTGGACATTTCGATATTCACCCCACCTCCCAGAAAAACCTGTAAATATCCAAGAGGTATTCAAGATGGACTCAAATCTGAAGAAAGTACAAATGTATCCATCTCAGAACATAAAGGGCACAGTCAGAGTTCATCGGTCCTCCCAAACACACCCTGGAGCTTTAGAGGGGAAATATGTCAGTGTTCATGGTAAATGTAGTCCACTGAAGCAACGCATTCCTCAGTGCACGCTACTTTCACCCAGAAAGGGGAGTTCGCAGATGCAAAGATCTGTTGTGCTACCTGCATCCAGCGCAGTCATTTGGTTTGACTGACGTAGGAAGAAGGAAGCAAGGAAGAACTACAAACTATGTCTGCTTGGGTTTCTCTTGGTAACCACCGGGTGTGCACTAGAGTGTGCAGTTTGTGCACAAATAAATGCTGCAGCTCCTCAGTACCAATGAAAGTGGGGCGTATAGAAGCAATGTTGGACAGAATCACTTCTCTGGGTCAATGCTGCGTGCACTGAGGAATTCATTGATTCAATTGACTACATTTACCATCAGTCACATGAAAAGGTGCCGATTACTCCTTTTAATTCAACACATTGGATGGAAGTGAACAGCTCTCCAAACACCACTCATCTGTACTGCTGTACGGTTAGAAGAAGGGCATGCAGAGATGCTCACTCTGAAGACAGCAGCAGTAGCCCACCGTGTGCACTGCCTGAGCCAACGCTTATTACTAACTCAGGCATTTGTGAACTTGTCAGAACACGGTGAACGGGTGAATAGTGTGGGGGGGAGTGAAGTGACTGGAACTTTCCAAGACGACAGAAGACAAATGTATGATTGTTAATTAGTGGGTCAGAGATTTGATGCAGCGCCAAACAACGGGTAAGAGCAAAGAGGCTCATTGTGTGAGAGAAAACAAAAGATCTGATCAGACGCTCAGACTCTCGGCTCACCCGGACTCACCCCTTTTTGGAGGGGGGGGGGGGGGGTCAGATGGACAAAAGCAAAGACCGGCATGTCAGTGTAAACACAGTGACGTGAGGCATTTGATATACGAGTGTGTGTGACATTAAGGTGGAGGTAGATGCACATCTTTCCCCATTAAAGCTTTTTCTTTATGAATCAAGGGTCGAAGGACAGAAAGTATCGTCGTCCTCAACAGATTGTAAAGTCCCATCATGCAATTTTGTGATTTGTGGTTTTGGGCTGTATAAATAAAATGGTGTAAAAATGTATTTTTCATGAAGCTCTTAAATAAATGTGAGAAAAAAAAAAATATATACCTATAAATATGTATGTATGTATTATTTACTTATTTGACAGAATAATGTTTCTCTGATGGTTCTGTAATTTGTTTATTTCTAATTAATCAATCACTTTGTATTTACTTGTGTCCCTCATCTGGGCCTCCACACAACCAACCGATCTAGCTTCTAGTCCCTCTCAATGACAGGATGCTCCTCGGGTCCCTCGGAGCATTTCTCCTGTATGTGGCCCAAAGGTCCGGGCAGCAGAGGAGGGGCCCCTCCTCCACCCAGCCATTGTTCCCATACAGCAGCCTGCTGGGTGGGTTGGGAGGAGAACGACCACCCTGGGCTAGCTAGACCTGGAACGTCTCCCCCGTCTCAGATTAACACTTTAAAGCCTGGTGAAACTTGAATTGCTGCTGCAGGCAGTTCCACACACCCACATGCATAAGAGTGAGATGGAGAGACTGCAACTGTCATTTTATGTACAGCCACAGTGTAAAACTCATACAGTGAGCGGGGCGATCCCAGCTTCACGATACAGTCTGCTGCCCTCGCCCATGAAACACCCTGCCATGCCCTACCAGGGGCTGCATGAAAGCTCAGCGAGCAGCTTGATGACGCAGTGTGGAGACTGATTGAGGTTGTTCCTCTCTGTGTGTTTTCTGCAGCCACCGTTTCACGAAGCTGTCAACAAACCTTTTCTAAATGTAGGTTCATCCATCGGGTGAAGGTCCTCTTCTGAACCAGCTCTCTTTCCACTGCAACACAGAAAGAGGAGAGAAGAAAGGATCTCAGTCAGCAGGAAACTGAAGCCGAGGCCACAGCACTCATCAGAGAGTCTGAGGGAGCCAGAGGCACATCACCGTAACCTATTGAAGTCATCGCCATACTTTAAACACAACCATTGGTGCTGACCATTCCAGAGCCTGTACGCCCACACAGGTGTTTCCACTTACTCTGGCTGATTGGACCTCTACATGCAACCCTCCACATGTTACTGTGGATCACGCAGACCATGACGGGAATGTTGCCCTACATCACTACAGACTCAACCTTAAAGCATTACATTTGACTATATTATTAAAATATGCTTTCCATAATACAGTTACCACGAAACACAAAATGTAACAACTTAAATTTATTTATTTCATTTATTTAAAAGGGACCATGTACAGTTTAAACATGAATGTCTCCATTCGATGCACTGTAGCAGATTGTAGCTTAAGCTAATTTGCATCTGCAGTCCCTTGGCAGGTCAAACAAGGACAAGACAACAAGACAGTAAAAGGAAAAGACATAATACAGAGATATACCACAAAAAACATACAGGACACCCAATACAACGCTACACACAAATAGCACATCAAAAATTAATGTGTGTCCATAAAATCAAGTCATAAAAGACAAGAATTGAGGTCAGTGTTGTGCAGTTTTTAAAATGCTTTTCAAGTTGGCTTTAAAAGTGCTAATAGAGCTGCAGCTCCTCACACCTTCAGGCAGGCTGTTCCACTGCTGTGCTGCTGTTACAGAGAAGGCTGATTGTCCAAAAGTAGTGCGGCGAAATGGTATTGTACAGTCTCGTGTGGAGGATATTCTCGCTGATCTAATAGAAGTTGCTGAACTGAAATACACAGGACTAGTATGCGCTCAGTGGTGCTGCAGATGGCCTTGTACACATCAACGTGGGAGTAGAAAGCCCCAACGATGCTCACGGTCGCACAGACCTGACGTGGAACCGGGCCGAGGAAACGTCTGCATCCTTTACTCCGTGAGAGTTCCTCCTCACAAGAAAACCAGATATTCTCCCAAACCGTAAGGAGCAGTGTATCACATGACATCAGCAGCATGGTTAAGGAGGGTTAGGGTTAGCATGGCTGCCGCCCGGCCACCTCCAGAGGCAGAACACACTGGATGTGACACTGGTGAAATGCGTCAAGCATACTGTGAATCAAGCTTAACCGAAGTCAGTACAAATGTATTGTTCATGAGTTATTCGCATTACATGTCTTAAATATCGTATTTCTTTCTGAATTGTGAGGCGGACTGCAACGCTTACTGAAGGAGCTTTAGTCCGCTCAGTCCACGCTGACTCCGCCCCTCTAGAGAACACAACGTAGACACGTGAAGGGGAACTCTGGAGGGGTTACCATGGCAGCAAAGTCATCTTTATGACCAGTACAGCTAACTCTGCATTACACACACACACACACACACCAAGGGTAAGGAGAGCTCTGGCGGCTGTGATGATATTGATTGCTTCTTTCTCCAGTGGAACCATGACTGCTTCAATGAGGGCCGATGGGGAAGACAGCGGAATACACGGGGGGGGGGTCATAATGAGCCCCATCAGTGGAGGAGCAGTCTGTCCTGTAAAGTGCTGCTTACTCACAGGGGAACGCCCCAAATGCAGAGAACCCCCCAACACTCTTCTCACAATGCTGGAGTTGGGTTGGTAGTCAAGAGGCGCAGCTGAGGCTTTAATGCATCAATCTCTGTCAGAGCAGACAGGGGGGGGGGAAGATGAAGAGGATGACAAGAAGATGAAGAGGATGACAAGAAGAGGAGATGCCGGGGGATGGAGTGAGAGACAGAGCCTGAGGGCAGACGAGCAAGATAAATGAGGAGCATGCTCAAGACCCGTCACTACAAACTGAAGGAGAAATGAAAGTGATTGTTGGCATTACGTCTCCATTGATCAAGCTTCGATAGGCCGGAGTGTGATTCAGCCACATGATTAACAGACATGAGTCGAAGCACAAACACTTACTCTATAACCCGTGCCAAGTGATAAAACGTATCTCAAATAAATCCATCTTTGACTACCAGCAACATGTTCACCACCCTTCACCAGCTTCCCTCTGAAAATGCATTGTGCCCTCCAGCACTGTCAAGCAGAATTAATAAATCATGCAAGTTCAAATAACGATTTGTCTCTTCACCTCAGGCTGAACAGGTTCTGTACCCGTCAGGCTGACCCCTTCCAGCTACCGGGAGACAGCGTGTGTCACGCCAACTGCAGCTAAGGAAGAGCCAACGAGGGCCGCTGCTTCCAGGAGTTGCTCCACTGAGATAGATAGACGAGCGTATGTGCTTGTTTTAGATGGTGGCAGTAGAGGCAACATCAAGGATGAATCCACAGCACATTCCACAGGAAGTACAGACAGCGACGGTGCCTTTTCATCCACCAAAGTATTGGTGAAAGAGGAATTTGATTTGATGATGGTGCACGACAAGTCACCAGAATCATCGCACCAGGATTTCGGTAGCGTATGTTGATTTTGGAGCGGGGAGAAAAGGCCAATAACATGGTGTGGTATAAATTGAGGTCTGATGTGCTAGAACAGCACAGCTGCTATGTGACCAGAACAGTTCATCAACAGGGAGTTGACTTCGTGAAATGACTACTCTCTTGGCCACTTGCACACAATAAACCACCAGAGCTGACAATATTGCACATTCATAAGGCTACACCGAGGTATCCGAGCAAGTCCGGACACGGTGACCTAATCTTTCATAAAAGCGTCAAACACTTAAGACGCGGTGCACTCAGCAGTCCTCCCCTAGCAGCAACCAGAGCTCCGCTTACCTGGAGAAATGACATCAGCTGACGCCATTCTTACTGCACATACTAGGCCTCTCTTTACAGTTACGGACGGTTTTATTATAAGTCTGACTCCATGTGTGTAACTGGTTCACACTGTGGCAAACCAGGGGGAAAAGCCGAGCCGACACAGCACAGGAGGCGGATCCCCAATCTCAGGTTGGGGGAGGTGATAGAGGGAGTATACTATCCGGTGCAGGTGCTGCAGCCACTAGGCACATGGCAGTGGTCACACCTGCAGCCCATGAACTAATTAGAAGGAGCATATATTCCCAGGGCTGTGAAGCCGCCGGGCGAAAAAAAGAGACAGACCGGGCAGAGGATACAAGGATCCATGGAACCTCTGGAAAGGAGCTTCAGCAGATGGGAGGTAACTAAGCATACTCACCTCTCTCCTCTGCTCTGCCCAAACAGCACGGAGGAATCGTCTCACGCGGAGTGTAGACCGAAGGCCAAAGACCCCGACCGGGAGGAATCTTTTGTTTAGTTTGACCCAATCCCGCTTTACCCTACCCTGTTTATTAAAGGACACTTTTGGTTACATGGCTCCAGTCTCTGAGTCACCTGTTTTATCGCTGAATCTTGCCTCCACGTCCCCCGGGTTGCCACAACACACACAATGGGCTTTGTTCATGTAATGTGGAGAAGTGGCCGTATGTGCTGCAGTGGATCTGTGTTCGTTAGACATACGGTAGAGAAGGAAAGCCTGTCAAAGGGTTTGATCATAGATGGTGACTCCTCAGTTTGGTTCTTTGTGCAAACCTGTGAGTCAGCATGTATGTGCCACTGGATACTACATCTGGTGTATTATGCATGCTAAGTGAAATCCAAACATTCACCATTTTTTGTCGACTCTATGGTTTTATACACATTGAATGTCCAGCTAAGTTATAATAACTCCACATTCTAAAAAGAAAGCAAACTGCATCAGCATACAGGCGGTGCATGCACTGCATTTAGCTGGTGCGCTGTTAGCCTGCTTCTACCAAAGCTTTCACACAAGCACATTCAGAAGTGAGCTCAGACCAGTGTTTGCAGGTGTTGGGGTCTGGCGGCCACCTGCTGGCTGACTGAGCTCCTCACATGCTCCTCCTGACCCAATGGACTCTGATCCTTAACCCCCACCTCTCACCCTGAGGCTTGACCCTCCATTGGCCGAAACAGGGCCCCCCGCTGTGCAGACACTCGTTTATAAGCCAGAGCACAGCCGAAAATCGCTGTTCTTCACCCTGGACATCCGTCCCTGGGACGCAAAGGAGACACATCAGCTTTCCCCCTCCCCCCCCAGCATCGCGCTGGCGACGAAAGCCGCGAGGAACACGCGGCCTGCAAAGCCTCCAACCCTCGTCAAACCCTGACAGGTCTTATGCCATTTTCGCTGGTCGAAAACAGCAGTTGTTCTTTTTCTGAGTCTGGCCTCCTCACGACACAACGGACGAATCCCTTCCACGATTCCTCCCCGTGTTGTTTTTTTTCTTTTGTGTGCACATTCCGGCAGAAAGAAGCTGAAACCTCCCTTCTTCCCCGATGACTTCCCGGCAAGACCACGCCGTCTTAAGCTGAAGTAAGATCATCCTCTCTGCAGCGAGGATTGATCACGTCCTGCGCCCGCTCCAGAACGAGCCGCGTCAACGGACCGAAACAGCCGCCGCTTAACCAGCCGCGCTGATCTGCAAGCAGCCCCACAAAGGAGCCACAATTCGCAGCGGACACTCTCCCCGCCGCAAAGAAGCGTCTACCAGTAAGGTTGTTGTGCATCTGGGCTAGCTTAGCTTAAATTAACTTAAGGTTCATTCAAGTTAATTCATGTATATGTTGATATTCCCGTGTTTTTGTGTGTTTCGTTACCATTGCGTAATACCGAGGTATTGCGTAATCAGAGCGGCCCACCACTCCGCTGCATTTAACCCTTCACCGTAACTGTCTGCCTTAGATCAGTCACTGCGAGCGTGTATGCAGAGTTTGTTTATTATTACTTGAGGAATGTGATAAGGAGCAACACTCTCAGCTCTGTTGGGAAGATCTGTTTTTCTTTGGGATTATTTTCATTAATTTGTATTCAACTTTGTGTGATATTTCTCTCTTCATTAACTCGACTCTGTGAGTGAGCGGAGGGCCGTGTTCGTCACTGCGTAAGCTGCCGACAGTTCAAGACGACAACGGTATGCTGGATAGAATAACGTACTTATGCTCCTCAGGATATCGCAGCAGAAGTTTGATTTATGTTGACTTACGATTTCTCTCCCCCTTTTCTTGGCTCACCCTCCTGCCAACACAGCAGGAGGTGACCCCCACTCTCTCCCTCTCTCTCACGTAAACGCACGCACATAGTCTAACCCCTGGGGGAAACCCTGTTCAATCGATTGCCCCTCACACGCATGTGCCTGCACAGACACACGTGGTTACATACAGCAACATTCACGCCACCTGGTGGTAGGCTAGCGGTAGCACCGTCAAGCCCCTCCTTTTCACATACGTCATCACCTCCAGTCTCACCCCCCTTCTGCTAGTTTGGCTAGCGGCCATCTTTGTAGTCTTTGACTGAGTGTTAAGGGCCCCACCCCCCCCCCCTTCCTTTTATACACAGACAGACACACACACACACACACACACACACGCACATACACATACTTATATACACACCCTCCTCCCCATTTCATTCATTTCTTTAGATATTAGGTACATAAAATAGTATGATAGCGTTTGTTGATCGCAATATTAATTGATCTGATCATTTATTATTCTGATGTAATAAACCCTGTTATATTTTAAAGAGCAGTCGTCTGTGATTATTTGTGCATATGTATGTGATCTGTATGTTGTAGCCTGTGTACGGACTCAAACCTTCACTGTCACTGATGAGTGACTACTAATTATGAGACTTAGTTTTATCGTTTGGTTATCGGTCCCTGTTCGCAGGGTGGTGCCCCATTATTATTAATAATTGTTATTCACATTAATAATTCTATTGATGTCAAGAATTCAGTTTCTTAAAAGCTGATAACTCAAACACGCCTCCTATTGATCCCAACACAGGGTTATCCCCTCAAAATAGAATCAACGCGGGAAGAAAAGTTGCCATATTTGTCACATGTTCCAGCCGACATTTAATCCAGGGCTGGTAGAAGTGCAGTGGGATGGTAGTTACCGTCTGGGCTTAAGTTACCACAGGATCAACTTTCACCCAGGAGGCCGCTGTCCATGTCCTGTGTGGAACCAGAAGTCAACGTTGACTTATTTGTCACATAACTTCCATATTTAAGTGACAATTTCCGTAGTTATTTTAATCCAAACCACAATCTTTTCTACCATTTGTTTCAAGCATTGGAAAAAAACAAAACGGAAAGATGGTTATTTTCTGCACAGGTGCAAAGCTATGCTTCAGAGTAGAGTGGGGAGTACATTGAAACACTCTCACACGTATTCAGACAAGTTGTGTTTGATGTGGAAAGCTAAGTGGTGTTTGAATGTATTTGTTCTTTGATCATTACAATCTGTACAGGGCTGTTTAAAAGACTTCGTGATGAACCTAAGAGGTGGGTTTGAACCTTTAGTACACAGAGAAGGTATTTCTCCTCATGTCTGAGTTTGTCTAACATGAGCCCTCTGACTCAGAGTGATTTGGGTGATGGTATTTGCTTGGCATGCAAACAGCGGAGGCTCAGCTGAGTACACTGAATCCACATGGACATGTTTAGCGTGACCACTCTTTTATCACAGCTCTGGGTGGAGCGGAGGGCACAAAGGGAGCAAGCAAATACAATCAAGTGTCAATTAGCTCTGGAGGCTATAAATGACGGGGGCGACCGTGGCGCACTGGGTTAAGAGGTTGTCTGGGAACCGGAAGGTTCACGGTTCGATCCCCAACTGGGACGTGTCACGTGTAGAAGTGTACCTGAGCAATACACTGAACGGCTCCCCGGGCGCTGATCAATGGCAGCCCACTGCTCCCTATATACAGGGATGGGTCAAATAAAATCCTAACTTCCTTCCTTTAAATGACCACACATCTAAAAAACTAGAACAAAGTGAGTCCTTTGTGGCGTCTGTGTGCCTTTGCAACCAACGCACACGAGTGAATTGTCCTGTAGTCCCTCAGAGGAGGATCGATGTATCTCAGAGACACACAGGCTGCGAAAGGCAATATTTGCACATTCCCAGATAGACCGTTGGATCTGGTCTATCTTACATCATGGACTTTATTTAATCAGGTAGTCTCGATTGAGATCTAGATTTAGATATCATCTGAGACCTGAGAGCAGGCAACCACACAAAGGGCATACAGACAGGCCCGGGTGAAGCATAGCACATCAGAATGTACACTTCATTTCAATCGCAAACGTCAGTTCACTTTGTCCTGAGTGAGTTCACAGTATCTGGGGGGGATTTGATGACTTGTGGGGACATAAATCTGTTAACACAGTCCCATTGCCAGAACTCGCCTTCCTTATGTGTGAGGTTGAGGCTTAGATTTAGGTCGGTCGGTACCATGAATTGGCCAGTGGTCCATTAGTGTCCTCCTTGAGCATTTGCAGGCCATTTCCTCTATGAATGTAAAATCAAAACCACCATCAATACATAATGGATCAATAATAGATCCCTGAGGCGCCCCATTACTGATAGAAATGAGCTTAACTCCACATCTGAATTGTCCCTGTAAAATGGAAATAAAACCAATTGACCTAAAGACTGCAGGTCTAGACTCACCGGGCTACCTGAGCCACGTGTCCACCTGGTGAAGAAGCAGATCAGAATCATTCAGAGTAAAGTAAACCCAAACAAATGCAAGGCAAACACAATGGCAACTACGGTAACCACTACAAAGCAAACAAACAGTACACCGGCTGTCTGCAGAGTTACTGTCGAACCACCGGCTGTTCCAGACTTCAGGACAGAAGTGCCCAAACCGGCAACGTTCGGGCAGTGAAGCCAAAGGGTCACACATCGCTTTAAGAGGCATTAGCTCAAGGCATTGCATATGACAAGAAAAGCCAGCGGTGGAGCGACATTACGAACGCAATAACGATCCAGCTATGCAAGGATATGGTCCCGCTACAGACAGTCGAAAGAGACTCAGAGCAATGATTAAAACACTGGATTCAAGGTACGTCTTACCGGGGCAACAATACTTCAGCCAAACTGCTTTCCCAACATTACAGGAACAAACGAGCACACCCCATAGTAAACAAAGCCTTTGTACATGATGACATTAACATGTTTTTATATTCTATGTACTCCTGACAGTAGAGTAAGCCACTATAAACCTATATAAAAACACAGTCAAGGAAAAGAAATAATACTGTGAAACCGCCAGAATCTTAAAAAATACCGTGAAACACATTTGTGGTCATATCGCCCAGCAACTACGCAATACAATGCACTGCAAGGTGAAGCAATACGCTGCACCTGCAACTCAAAGTCCCCTCAAAGGGGGGGGGCATAACATGTAGCAGCACACTTGTTTGACATGAGTCCCAGCTAACTTAAGTTGAGGTCTCTCCTCAGCTCCTCTCTCCTCACCAGCTTATGGATTCCCTGTACCTGGGACGATGCCATGGACTCTACATCTGTGGTGAAATTAACTAAGTGTGAGGAGAACACAGAGATCTTCTGAGCTCCTTGACTGCAGGCAGAGGGGTAATGGCTCTCTGATCCCTCACATCAAATCACAGAGATGGCCTTTCAGAAAGCTCTGAATTGTTTCACTGCACTGAGAGCTCCACACAATCTGCCACGGGCTGTCATCCAGAATCAAACGGCATCCACATTCCAGCAGATTACACCAGCCATGACTCCATTTACCTGATAAGCTCACACACCACCTGAGGATAAGAACCAGGACAACAAATAGAGCTGGAAGGCAAACGCAGCACTTTTGAACAGCTGCTCTTCCTTTGAAAGAGAGAAAAACAGCTTAAACATCCGGACAGAGAGTATCTCTGCAGCTCCGGTTGAACCGGTGGACAAATGAAAAGCAATCCCTGGTGGGTGGCTGTTTTTCTGGAGAGTGAAGGTCCCCGGGGCCACAGGTCAACCTGAGAGCAGCGTCACTTAGAAACACTGCCTGGTGAGGCACACGGCTCTCTGTCAACACGGCTGTTAACCCTCTGCCTCTGTTATCAACGTTAAATATGACATTGATAAATAATCAAACCTATTCATTTGCAAACATCTAAAAATGCATGTAATGAAATCTGGCTGTTTACAGGTAGGCTTCTAGAAAGCACGTCATCATCGTGGAGGGATTTTCAGGTGAAGCAGAAACATGAGGAGAGAGCTCAGTGTTTCCTCTGATGAAGAGCAGTGAACAGTCACTTCTCTCACTCAGAGGCATTCACACAGGCTTCTGTGTCTGCCAAAGCAGCTGAGTGAGCATAAAGCACAGAAGACTATGGGACAGCTCGATCTGTCTTCAAACATTATGACTTTATTCTATTTGAACTAAACGGTAAATGGACTGTACTTGTATTTCTCTTTTCTGGTCTCCCGACCACTCAAAGCTCTTTCACACTACATGTCATCATTCACCCATTCACCCATTGATGACAGGAGCTACCATGTGAGGTGCCACCTGCCCATCAGGACTACAACATCCACCCACACCCTGATGGCACAGCCCTGGGGAGCAATCGAACCACCGATCTTCTGATTGAAGGATGACTCGCTCTACCATTGAGCCGTTGGTTAACCACAATTTTATTGTTGTAATATTATGATTTTTTCGTGAAATATTCAGACTTCATTCTGATTGAACTACGACTTTATTCTTGTAATATTGGGTATTTTTTCTCGAGATATGACTATATTCTCACTAAATTACAATTTTATAAACGGAATATTACGACTTTTTCATGATGTATAATGACTTTATTCTCATGAAATTACGACTTAATTATAATATTTTGGCTTTCTTGTGGAATATTTGACTTTATTCTCATTACATTACAGTATTCTAGGAATGTCAGAAAACACAGATATGTGAGATGAGCAACACCCTTACTGAAACACTTGCCGGAGTTATTAAAGTCCGGGTGTTTATAGGTAGAATGAATGAATGAATGTATCATTGAGGTGAGTGGAGCCGCGTTCATTTAAAGCAGTTGCTTCCTCAAACGAAAGACAGAAGAGGAGGAACAGTTAATAATGACTCAGCAGAGATGACATTAAATGAGAACGGTTGATAAACAGGAGAGTAAATAAATACATATCTACATTTTTGAAAGCGATACAGATTAGACATTTCCGGCCTAAGCTAGAGCATAAAAATTCCCCAGAATGCAGGAAATGAACTGTTTGATGCTCAAAATGTCCTGAGGGAGGACATCCACCTTTCTATATGTGCTCCCCCCGATGTTGAAATGGAAGCTCCGCCTACCGCGTCCCTCTGGTCTCAGCCTCCAGCCCTTCTTGGATATTTGTTCTAGCGCCAGCAGTGGAACCACCTGCATCTCATAAAAAACAGCCGTCATGCCAAATCACAGACTGGAGACAAAGCGTGAGTCAACCCCGGCTTACATCACCAACAGTTATCTCACAACATAGCCACTGACCCTTTAAAAGGGACCAGGTACTGTTAGGGGGGGGGGGCACGGCTTCATGAAAGCAGCACTTTTCAGGCTCCTTTCTGAGCACATCCAACAGTAACAACAGCTTACAGCTGCTCTCTGCAAGAGCACTCATGTCAGAATTCACTTCAACAAAATGAAACATTCAGACTGTTTGCCCACATTAAAGCCTAATCTTTGGTAACAGTATGTATAAACGCAATCATCTACAATAACTCATACAAATTGTGAAAAATGTGGCATTGATCATTTCTCAGATACATTATGTCTTCACTCTGCTTGTGTTGTCTAACTATCATTTTAAACCTTAAGCTTTTCACTTTATTGTCATATGCGACAAAAAGACAAATCCTTACAAATAGGAAGTTCAATCAGAACGTTTGATATTTTGGCCTGAAAAATGACTGAAACAATTAATTAACAAAATAGTTGCAGATCAATTGACGGAGTAATTAATGTATTGTGGCTGACAATATAGGGAAAAAAATATTTTCCTATTGCAAAACTTTTTTATAGTATAGTACACACCATGATTAAAGTCCCAGGGGTCGGTAACAGGGCCCATCTGGAGTTATTTTAATGAATCAGAACCAGATCAAATAAAGCTGATCAAATGCTGGCCCTTTCTTTACCGCCCTCCAAGCTCGGACTGACCATCAGGAGGACCAGCCAGCTGATTGGCCCGGAGTGTCAGGCCAGTGTTAAAAATGAAATAGAACCACTACAAGTTACGTTACAAGACAGGATGGGCCACGGCTAGCTGGTTAGCATACTAACATCAGTAGATATCTATGCAACACACAGACGTCTTTGACCTAACGTAAACCATAAACTGTATATAAGAAGCGGATGTAGTCGCCGTGACATCACCCATTGGTTTGTGAACTGCGGTTTTGAAGCCTCGAGTTTGGCATTTTGGCTGCCGCCATCTTGGATTTTGGTCGTTGCCACTATTTTGTTTTGCAACCAGTGAATGGAAGTGACCGTATTTAGAGGAGGAATGATGTGGAGACGCCGTTTACGGTTCTGATAGCTACCTGTCAATCACTGTGTAGCCCCACCCTAAAGCATCCCCTGCTTTATGGTCTGTGTGACTCTAAATGGAGCATAATGTACTAAATGAACATCATGCTGTATTGAAGAAGACTTGAAACTAGAGATTGAGACAATAAACTCATGTTTACAATGTTTACTGAGGTAATAAATCAAGAGAGAAGTAGAGTCATTTTCTCATAGACTTCTATACAACCAGAGGAGTCGCCCCCTGGTGGACACTAGAGAGAATGCAGCTTTAACACACTGGCTTCACTTTCCAGAACCGGGGGTTGCCGCCTGGCTTTAACACTGTAACCCCTTCACATTATGAATTAATGTTATCATTAATTCATTTTTTTGAATATTTTAAACAAATATTCTGACCACATCTTACACACTGCACCTTTAAATCAGAGTATGGCATCTTCCCTTGTATTGGTATATGTAGTTATAGCCTTTAACCCCATCCAGTAATTAATAATTGAGGTTGACTGTATGTTTGCTACCTGACACTTAGTCACCTTTTGTGTGTCTACTTACATTAGCCAACAGCAGGATTAACGTCATGAATGTTCCTGTCAGTCCAGCTGTTGTAGTCAGCTCTGTTCAGCTCAAAGTGATGTTGAAAGATCATGAGGAGTATGTTTGATACACGGTCTCTGCTCTCTGAATTCAATAACTCACTATGACATAAATCAAAGACAGACACTGTGTAAGATGAAAGCAGGTAAGAGCTTGCGTTTCTTTTTGTCAGAGTTATGTGAGATGTGCTCCCTGATTCCCATTATTTTAGAGGCAGCGTACCTGTAGAAGAGGGAACTGTCCTCTGTCTCCATTTTCCTCTCAATATCTCATGAAAGATTCTGCACAGGGATGTGTCAGTGAGCACAATAAAATCACTCATGCAACCGTCCAATCGCTGCAGGAACGAGGAAACCATGAAGGGACGGCCTGTTGTCAGAAGTAAAGAGGAGACTTAGTGATAAGGATACCTTCAACATATCTCCGCGCCACTGATCTTTCATCGCCTCCTCCACAGAAACCAGGTGCTTACTCATCGTCATGTGGCCTGTCAGCTCACACTTCCACACACCTACACTGAGACACACTGTACACTTTACTCTTCAGTTTCAGCTCAGAGGAGGGATGCTATACAATCTGAATACTGTGTTCCAAAACACACGATAGAGCTACTAATGCAGCCACTGTGTTTCAAAATTCACTTAAAGAAGCTTGAGTGGGCTGCAGCACATTCAAGTCAGCTCACATCGCTGGTAGTTGACAGCTGGTCGATAAAAGGGACAGAAGCAGCTTTAACATGAGTGAAGTTTAGATTTCATACAGCAACACAGACTCCCTCCTAACTTGTCAAATACCGTTGCTTGGTCAGTGTTCCGACTCTTTTGGTTGTCAGGGACGGTGTGTCAGTTTCTACTTGTTACATGCATAGTACCCCCTCACAATAAACATCTGAGTTCACAGTAAACGTACAGTTTCTGCTGGTTACATGCATACAGTCTCTTTTCAAAAGAAACTTTGAACGTAGGTTAACTTAGTATTTAGGTTTACCTGGTTAGATTTAGGCAACAGAACGTTTTGGTTAGGTTTTACGATAAGATCCTGGTTTTGGTTAATAAAAGCATGTTTGTTTTGTGATATAACTGGCGTAGCGGCCTGGAATCACGCCCGGAATAACAAAATTACAGTAAAATATGTCACTGATTTCTTGGTTTCACATGGGACAGGAACAGCGGTCTAATGGGTGAAAGTCCTGTGTTCGTATGACTTGTCCTACCTACCCTCCCAGCTTCATACTCTTTATACTACGCCTATTGCACTGAGCATCTAATACTGACGTGTATGGGTTGACGTCTCCGACAGACGCGAATGGGTGCCCTGGTGCGTCAGCCACTTTTTGACAAGTTGGGAGTGAGAACAGGTTGTTTCCAGAGAAAGAGGGAAGAGTGTGTTATTAATCGTTCATCATACATTGTCAGGGAACAAGACGAAGAGTCTACAGCCATGCTAGCGGCGCAGTGAGGCTGAACTAAGACCGTGGCTCTTTGAGCTAATTGCTAACATTAGCTTGCTAACATGATCACAATGACAATGCTAACGTGCAGATTTCTACTATGTGTTTACTGCTAGTTTGTCACGGCTCTGCCACTTCTATCCTGTCACTATGTCACACCCACCTCATCAGCTCATCACTCTCACCTGCTCACTCTGCTGCACCCACTATTTAGACCCAGTCTCACGCACACTCTGCCAGATCCTTCTCTGCTTCCATGCAACACCTTCCAGCAAATACCCGCCGACTGATTGCCGACCCTGCCTGTTGTGGTGTACCCCCGGTAACTCACTCAGCCTTCTGTCCTCGACCACGAGATCCTTCCTCTGTTTCCCTGTGATGTTCTACCTGTTGTGTGTCCAGAGGAAAATAAAGCATTGATTCAAACTGTCCCTGGTGTCTGTCGTACTGCTCCTGGGTCCTCACTATACCCGTTACGTAGTTAGCACAAAGTGCAGGAGGCTGATGGGAATGTCATTAGCTTGGCCGTTAACATTGGCTGACATGTATGTGTTGAATTTTAAACCCTATCCTGTGCAATGAGAGAGTGACTGAGTGATTGTGAGTCAGTAACTTGTGCTGTGAATGTTGGGTGACTGACAGTGTGTGTGAAAAAGATGAATGGATGCTTTAATAACTCTTTGAGAATAAACAGATACGGATGGAATGGAAGAAAAAAGAACCAATGACAGAAAAAATAAAACTATGCTGAAGTTGGTGAAATGTGTCATCGTAAAAGCACAATGAATGAAAAGGTGTATTTGACCTCTTACTAAGAGCTTTCCCAACTCCAGCCTGGCATTAAATTAGTCCATGAAGCTCTTCTGTTGGTTTGACCTCAACCTTTGAGCCTAAAGGGAGCAGGATCAGAGGCTGTACACTCTTTCTCTCTGCACTAAAACATCAGCAGAGAGGAGCCACAGCTACTTTGTCTATGCAAATAAAGGCTCCATGTAAAATCTGAAACAAAAAAAGTCTGCTGCAGTGCTTTGCATAGAATCCTTTGAATTATTCTGTGTACAGAATGTACTGTATGTTTGTACACCTTTGTAGAAACGAATCCTTTAATAACACCTGAACACATTCTTTCTGTAACTGGTGGTTAGTGCTACTGTCTCATAACGCCATGACATCTTCATCTAGCACAACTGGTTGGGTTTAAGATAGAGCTGGGCAAATTTGAGCAATTTATTTAAATTCATGCTTAATATTTAAAAAGGGTTTTTTGCAACCAGTGAACGGGAGTGACCATATTTGGACTGAGGAAGAATGACACTCTGTTCGTTATCTGTCAATCACTGTGTAGCCCTGCCCTAAAGCATCCCCTGCTTTATGGTCTGTGTGACTCTAAATGGACCATAATGTACTAAATGAACATCATGCTGTATTGAAGAAGACTTGAAACTAGAGATTGAGAACATAAACCTTTTTTTCATTCGAGAGAATGCAGGGTTAAGACACTTCTCCATTGACCTCACTTGTCAGAACCGGAGGTTGCTGCCTGGTCACGTTCCTGTAGTGCACAGGAAGTTTTCTTCAGCGTCCGACATCGAGCGAACCACTGTCCGCTGTAAAGTTTGTCTAAAGTCTGTGGCAACTATAACCAGCAGCATGACTCATTTATTCCAGCATCTCAAACAGAGGCACGCAAGACAATGGTAGCCCTGAAACTCCCGCCAAAACGCAGCTAACCTCAGCAAAACCTGTTTTCATTGTATCCCATATAGGAGGTGAGCTGGTTCCCTGTCAGCTATATCAATGCAGACAGAGAGAGAGAGAGAGAGTTGTGTTTGAGACGAGGACAGTGTGTCAGAGTTTCTGCAACACTGAGTGGATGAAAAACATCCAACATGCTAACGCGCTGTAATCTGGCCAAGAATTACGTCTCCATCACAAGTGGAGTTTAGTGTGTTTGTGCTCTCAAGAGGCATCTTTCAGTTTGAAAAGACAAGATTGGTGGAAGTTAAGTTTGCACTTTATTAATCATTTTTTGTTTGCTTTTGTTAATTATATTTATTGTTAAAATAAAAATCAATTTGAATAAAATGTCTTTTGTAGGCCTAGTTTGTTTTATATTTACAGGCCCTAGTTTGGGAGTGACAGCTTCATTAATCCTTCGGATGCTTGGTGATGGGCTAGGGTTGCCAGAATTGAGACACAAATATTGTGCCACAGTGTCTTCCTAGAGTCATAGCTCAGTTGGATGTAAACACAGCCCATATTTTTGGATTCAGAACCTCAGACGTCCGTCGCAAAATGGTCCATCCATAAATCTGCATAGAAATAATTAAGAATAAATTACATGAGGTGGACTGGGGTGTCCACTGGATACTGTGGAGGTGGTGGGAGACAGGATGATGGCGAAGCTCTCATCCCTGATGAGCCACGCCTCCCACCCCATGCAGGACACTCTGGCAGCTGAATGAACACTTTAATTCACTTGAACATGAATATGAACACTTCTGAACACTTTAATTCATTCACCTGGTGCAATATCTAATCCGTGCAATCCCGTGCAATATCCCGTGCAATATCCAATACGTTTAAGTATTTATCTTTTACTCCGTCTGTATATACTGGTATATTTTTTATTCTTCTTTACTGCCATATTTTTTATTACTGTTTACTGTTTAGTTTATTTATATTACTTGATTTTATCTTCATTTTATTACTTGTGAGCAATGCTGCTGTAATCCTGTAATTTCCCCACTGAGGGACTAATAAAGGATTATCTTATCTTATCTCTTATCTTATGACATTTGTAAGTTTTCTTGAGTATCAGTGTAATCCGTTGGTCAAGTTTATCATGGCAAGTCTGTCTCCATATTTATTCATATTTTAAATGCGTCTAAGCAATTCTGTATCAACAATATGTTGTCATTGGGAGGTTTTCTTCCAATGATGAGAACCAATTCTGTTATCATCCATCCAGCTAATGAATGTCCCCGCTAATATGTCTGGTATTAACTCGATTGTCTGAGGCTTCATTATATAATACATTTCTAACTTGCACCTCAGAGAATACTGGAGCCTGGTCTCCCTCCATATTGCTATGTTAGCTACTTCGATCCACAAACGCGGTTCTATATGAGCGGTGTTGCTAGCTAGAGGCCCTCTCATTTGATGATTTTTTGTAAAAGCAGGATGACTCATCTAAAATTTGAAAAGTCAGGGATTTGATGTATAAATACTCTGATACAGATGTTTTGACGTATATTTGACATACAACAAGACATAAATGAACAATGAACGTAGAGAGACACTGGATTATTACTGCAGAAGTGCATTTCTCATATCACTGGGACTTTAGCCGTTCTCAGAGAGAGAAACCTGGATCCCACTGAGGTGGGAGGCAGTGTGTGTGTGTGTGTGTGTGTATGCGTGCGTGCGTGTGTGCGTGTAGGTGTGTGTGCGTGTGTGTGTAGGTGTGTGCGGGTGCGAGTGCGTGCGTGCGCGCGTGCGTGTGTGTGTAGGTGTGTGTGGGTGCGGGTGCGTGTGCGTGTGTGTGTGTGTATGAGAGAGAGAGAGAGAGACATCACTGTGTGGGCAGTATGTTGATGTTCTGCTCCGGGACTCCAGCGCTGTAATGCAGAGGGACCAGCTCTCCCTCTCTCATCATGTCTTATGCAACAGCCTCGGAGCCATTGTTTTAAAGCACTAGCTGCTCCTCCAGCTTTCATGCAGAGGATCACAGCCACTCATCAGACGGCTCGTCCGTGAGTGTTGTACACAATGCAGACAACAAAGGGTGAACTTCAGCATTTTCAAGAGGCTGGGGTGTGACGGTTCCCTGTAGTGAGCGATATGACCAAAAATGTGTATCACGGTATTTTTTAAGATGCTGCTGCAGTGGGTTCATCACACGCGACACACAATAGCTCAGTGATACTCAACTTACAGCCCGAGGGCCAGAGGGTGCCATGAGTCCTGCCGACCATCTTCTGTCAACATGAAAACATATTGATGAGGGATATAAATGTAAATAAGGCGCCAGAGGGCATAACAAGTATCACAATGGACTAATAGAGCTTGTTTATCACAAAACATGCCCCAGGACAGACGTCTGGAATAAGCCCCCTGTGTCCTACAATACAGTTCCATCTTTTAAGTGCAGTAATTTATCTGACTGATCTGTGTCAACCCTTGTGCCATGTTAGTTGATGAGTTGGTTAATAATTTGGATTGATTTAATCAATGAATATTATTAATGTTTTATTAACTGGCCTGTCATTTTAGCTCATACTGCCTCTGTCCAACCCAATGTATCCTGGGTAAAACGTGATGTCTGCTGGCTGCAAAGTGACATCCAATGCCCTCACTGTACAGTTCATATGACCATGTTAGGAGAGGCTGTTGTCTTACTGGTCATATGGCCGAGGTTACATGGAAGGACCAATAGAACTTTGGCTTGGTTTCACACGGGACAACAACAGAAGCTCCGAAAGTCTCTATTTGTTTCACCTGTAATTCCAATTCAAACTAAAACGCATACTTTCAAGGACCAGTTACGTTTGATTATCACCACACCAACCACAACACATCTGTTTTTGTCTTGTGGTGTTCTCATTTATTTGGGGAGGCGGTTGTCAGAATGTAGGTTAAGAACCCCTGGAATCCCTCTAAATTCAAAATAATCAAATACTGGACCTGAACAGACAAAACAGCAAACCAACCTCTGACATTTTTACTGAATTGTTACACAAACATATGACAAGAAATGTAAGAAATATAATTTATTATTATTATTTTTAGCTTTTTTGTGTTGTCTCTGACTTCCAAGCCCAGGCAACAGGGCAACAGTTGCTCACCAGGTGTAATAAGACACACAGTTCACTGTAATCCACTTCTGAGTGTTGTTTTGGCCCACTTTAAACCCATTAGGATGAAGAAAACCTTTATCAACTACATCTTCCTGAGAAGCAGTGTTGAAGAAGACCACCAAAACCAAGTCATGACCAAGACCAGTGTATCGAGACCAAGACTTTGAGACCAAGTCATGACCAAGACCAGAGGGTATCGAGACCAAGACTTTGAGACCAAGTCATGACCAAGACCAGAGTGTATCGAGACCAAGACTTTAAGACCAAGTCATGACCAAGACTAGAGGGTATCAAGACCAAGACTTTGAGACAAAGTCCTGACCAAGACTACAGGGTATTGAGACCAAGACTTTGAGACCAAGTCATGACCAGAGTGCATCAAGACCAATACTTTGAGACCAAGACTTTAAGACCAAGTCCTGACCCAGACCAGACTGTATCAAGGCAGAGACAAGAGGGCCTTTTTGAAAGCTTGGGATTTTAGATAGAGGACAATGAAACGGAGGCTGCAGTATAATTAGAGATTATTGAGGGGAGGGTCTAACTAAATATAGTATTGTTGCATTGTGACAAATATAGGATTCAGTGTTTTGGGAGTTTAGGGACTATAGTATATCGATTTTGATTATCCTTTGTTTTTCTCCCATGCCTCCACAGCCAACAAAGAATCAACAATCTGAGAAAGTCTTGAAGAAATGAAATAAATGGAGGCTGTCAAAACATCTCATTCAGTATATTCCAGGTCTCTTTTATCCGGGCGTAGGCTCACTACTTCCCAAACACATCTTCACCAAAAACTCACTGTTCAAAGTTTGCAAACAGATGTTTGTATTAGGGCTGGGCGGTATGCCGTTTCCAATTTCCCATACGATATGAATTTTTCATATACCGTCATACCGGCACAGCCCAAACAACTTCTGTTGCTCTTCAACAGGCAGCAAAATATATTGTTCGCCGCTGGGGGTGCTACGGACGGCACTAGTTGTCTTACCTGTATTGAGTGGGACCCCTACCCATGGTTTACTTTATAACTTTATATCAACAATTATTATAACAACAATTAACAACCCACAACTAATGCTCTTTAACAGGGCAAAACACCATGACACAACAGTTTCTGACAGATAAACAATTTGTAGCACTAATAATTGTACATTTATAAAATTTCTCCGCCGAACTGCATGCTGGGTAAAGCTCGCCGACAGTCTGCTCACAGCTGTCAGAGACTCTGTCGCGGCAGTAACGTTACATTAAAGAACAGAAAAGAGCGATGCAGGATGAACAAAGACTGAACAACAAAAGGTGTTTAGGTCAGACACATATGCAACGCTGATTACCATATGTGTGGTATTTGTTATAAATGTACATAGACGGTGACAAGAAGCTATAGGCTACATGTAGCGGTTTCTTCTTCTTCTTCTTCTTTAAATTCCATTGGCGGATGGCAACCAACTTGCATAGTGCATACCGCCACCTACTGTACCGGAGTGTGCATTTTCAGGGTAACGTTTCTTCACTGTTCTGATAATAAAATAAAATAATATATATATATATATATATCTATATATATATATATATATATATATATATATATATATATATATATATATATGTAGCCAGGCGAAGTGGGGGTAGGAAGGTTTTTGTACTGTCCCTGATGTTTGTGACTTACGTGCAGGGTTAGTGACAGTGACAGATGCTGCGATGATTTCAGGCGTACTGTCACTTTAAGAACAATGAAGCGTGAGCTACGCGAGAGCACAGAGTTCACGTGTGATGTAGAAATACAGAGTGCGGGAATCAGGGGCTGCTGAGGACCGAACGTTAGCTTTTAGTAGTGGTGTCACGGATCACAGATCGATCCGTGATCCGTTCGGATCAGCCCTCACGGTTCGGATCACTCGTGAACCGCGGATCAATCGAGTATTTTTTTTTTTTTTTTTTACAGTGTAATCATCATAGTGTGTAATAAAGTTCAACTGTTGCTGTTCCTTTTCAAGTAACAAGTCCCCGAATATCAATGCAGAGTGTCAGTGAACAGATATAAAGCAGGAGTGTGTTCACGTGAACAGAGCAGCTTAGAAGCATTTAACAGTGAAGTCATGGCGAGCGGAGGAACGTCAGAAGCCGCGGCGTCATTTAAGTCGCAAGTTTGGGGACATTTTGTCTTCCCTGTCACGTATAATGACGGATGAGGGCGGTGGACAAAGCGTTACGGTACGTAGGCGTTATTTAAAGAGAAAGACACACGACAACGGCAAAACATCGGCATGTCCACACATATGAAGAGCCAAGTCTGTCAGCGATGGGGACACTCCGGTGTAGAAAACAAAGGATATCTAAATCTGGTTAAAATGCTTGAGCCACGCTATGAAATCCACTCACGCACCCACTTCAGTGTGAAGCTGTTCCAGGTGTCTATGAGAAGGAAAAGACTGTAGAGACTGCTTTCACCACGGCGGAGTGATTCTTAGTCCGGTGCTGTAGACACGCCCCCTCTGTGAGAGTCACACACACACACACCTGGTTCAGGTGCTGACAGAAGTATCAGAGTGAAGCTAGACAGGCCCGATAATATTCCAGTCACCACAGAAAGGTCGACCCTCTCCCCAGACAATGGAGATATTCTCATCTTTTTGAAAATAATGTCACAGTAATGGTCAACATTATTGTGTATTTGAATGGCATAACCTGACAGGAAGTAAACATAGACCCAAGTTGTTGCTGAGCAGTTCAGTGTAAACAGTGGAAGCTAGCTCACTGGCTGTTTCTTTCTTTCAATATTGATGAAAGGACGAGGATATCAGAATTGAGTATTCTTGAATGTTTTATTTATTTATTTCATTTTGTTTCAAATTGGACATCTTCAATATTTTTGTTTTCATGTAAGACTATAGCCCAAAGTTCTTTGCTTTAAGTGTTCTTGAAGTTCTTTAATTAATAAATGGAAAGCAAAGTTATATTTGTTTCCTCCCCTTTTCTTTGTTGATCCGAAAAATGATCCGAACCGTGACTCCTGAACCGTGATCCGAACCGAACCGTGAGGTTTGTGATCCGTGACACCCCTAGCTTTTAGCATCCAGACTGAACTGAAGGGAAAGGCCTGAACAACGGGTCAGCGTAAGTAGCGGGAGAAGCTACTAATGAATGCTGAATCACCTTGTAATTGGGCTTGTTAACTGTTTGGAGACATGGTGTTAAGTTGTATGTATCTGCCTCATTTAGAGGGGAGACAGAAGCTGCCGTGAGTTCTGTGTGTGTGAGTCCGAGCACACAGGCAGAGTACTGATATGGGAGTGAGTTCATTATTTTCTTTAACAATAATTGTGTTCCTGTGAAATAAATGCTATCTACATATCTCAGGGAGTTGAACAGCATGTCACTGATGCAGAGGTTATTTGTTTCTGCTTAACAGGAGAGTAGGTCACTACTGTTGTTTTTCTATGTAGCTTTAGAATAGTGTTTCCAGTTGTATTAATTCTGAAGAGAGTGTGAAACAGTCGTTTAATTTTGCTGTCAATTGATCTGTACCTTTTAAAATTTGACCAATTAACACTGTACTCCAAGAGTGCAGTCGGGGGAACTAAAATACCCAAATAAAATATAAATGTATCTTAGTGTCCGGTCTCATCTTTTTAATTAGGCTACACTCATTTTGGTGGCAGCGGTGGGATCCCCGGTTAATTTTGAGGTCATAGTTGGACAGGGATAATACATATAGAAACAACAGTAGTGGCTAGGAAGACTCCAGCTCTGGGATCAGAGGGTGTGACGACTGCCGTGAGGTGTCCCAGATGCAGCAGGGTGGCACGTGGCTGGTGTTCCAGGACGAGAGGGGCGCCTGCATCGTCGCCGTAGCCTGCGGAAAGAGAGGACCACGGGACATCTCCTTCTGAGAGACTGCTGGACTGAGAGGCATCGCAACTGATAGTGACTGTGTTATCTTGCTGCAGTAAGGACACTGAAGGGGACAGTTTGGAATGTCAGACGAGGAAGAGGGTGCGGCTGCTCCATGGGCCGGGCCCAGCCATCATAGGGACAACCCAGCTGCCTCCATGTCTGATGAGGGAGGTAACCCATTGGTACAACTGCAGTCACAGATTTTGGAACTGGGTAGAAAACATGATGCTGTAATGTCAAGTATTGCTAACCTGGGTGATGCTCAACCAAGGTCTATTGTTTACATTCCAAGAGAAAAACAAATGGCACCTTTTAGTGGTGAACCAGGGAAAGATGTTCACACTGTTGATGAGTTTATAGAAGAGGTGGAGCGGGCGATGAGAGCAAGGGGTCTACATGGGGAGGAGCAGGTAGACTTTGTCTTCTCACAGTTAAAGGGGTCAGCTCTGGAGGAGGTTAAGTTACGGGTGGGTGGACAGGTCAAGCAATCCAGTGATCTGTTTTCATACCCGAGGGAAGCATTCGGAGAGAGACGCACTACTCCACAACTGTTACATGCTTTCTATGCGCGCAGGCAGTTAGATGGGGAAGACTTGCGGGATTTTTCACATGCGCTCTCACAGCTGCTTAATTCTGCTCTTCAACAGTCTCCTAACGTTGTAGTTGATGTACAGCTAGCACTTAGAGACCAGTTCATTGAAGGTGTACGTGACTCCACCCTTCGACGTGAATTGCGTAGGCTTATAAGAGAGAAGCCTGACTCAAGCCTGTTTGATGTACGAGAGGAGGCAATAATGTGGACACTTGAAGACTGGCCTTGCAGTACCAATGTGGCGAGAAACAGGAATCTAGTGGGCGGCGGCCCAGACGAGGTTTCCGAAAAAACAGACTCAACCAGTAATGCACAGACTGACTTGACAACCACTCTGCAGGAAGTAGTTAAAATAATTGCACTGCAAGGTAAAGCTATTGGTGAGCTAACCAATGCAGTCCGTGAGCTCATAGTGCAAAATGCTAGTTCAGAGAAGGGAACCAAAGGTGTTCGATTCAAAATCAAGCCGAGGTATACTGATGATGGACAGCCAATTTGTCTGCAGTGTGAGGGGGTTGGGCACATGGCTAGACATTGCAATAGATCACGTGACTCAGGAAGACTTTCTAATGCTACGCCTAGTCCTGCGGTTCAGGGAAACTGGAGCCCTCCATTGCTGTGAGCCAGGCAATGCGAGGCAAGTCAAAAGGCTCACAGGACATCCTAACCAAAGAGCGTTTTCTAGAACGTGCTGTAGGCAAATGCCCTGAGGTAGACATCCAGATTGGTGGAGTTCCGCTTAGGTGCCTGCTGGACACAGGCAGTAATGTAAGCACTTTGACAGAAAGCTTCTTCAGGGACCACCTCCATGGAGAAGATGAAGATATGCATTGTACAGCTAAATGGCTTAAAATTACAGCAGCCAACAAGTTACCACTTCCCTATTTAGGCTATGTTGAGTTAGATATACAAGTGATGGGACTCACCATTCCAGAGTGTGGTTTCTTAATAATCAAAGATGATGACACCCAGGGACCAGATTCATCTCCACCTGGCATTATTGGGATGAATATCGCCAAACGGTGTAGACAGCTGGTACTGTCAGAGTTTGACACAGCTCTACAGGGAGAGCTGGATTCTGCTTGGAGAGATGCTTTCCATCAAATGCAGGAGGCAGAACTTGTTGGAAAAGTATCTACAGCCCGTGTGGCAGGAAAACAGAAAGTGCATATACCTGCTTCAGCCATTGCCACGGTTTATGCAAGGGGACTCAGGAGATCGTCGGGTGGTGACACCAGCATGCTGCTCGAGCCAGGGCCTATGCCACTGCCTGGCGGGTTGATTGTTTTCCCAACGGTGGTGTCAGCCAACAGTCAGGTGTTCCCAGTCAAAGTTGTCAACCGCTCAACGGAGGACGTGTGGTTGTTCCCAAAGACTAGGCTAGGTATCCTCAGCCAGTGTCAGTGTGTTGAGGGTGACCCCTACGAGGTGAAGTTTCAACGCATCACCGCTGACCATGAGGAAGTAACGATTAACCGGAAGGATGATCATGGATGTGACAGTGATGTACAGAGCCTACTAGAGCAACTACATCTAGGAGGTACGCCAGAACAGCAGGCAGAACTAGGAGAGCTTCTGGTGGGGTACGCAGATGTGTTTGCAATTCATGATGAGGAGCTGGGATACACTGATAAGGTTAAGCATGAAATCCCTGTGGTGGACGAGACACCAGTTTCCCAACCTTACCGGCGCATCCCACCTAATCAGTACAAGGAGGTCAGGGAACATATTTCTGAACTGCTGAGAGAAAAGGAGTGATTCAAGAGAGTTCAAGCTCCTATGCCTCACCAATTGTGTTGGTGCGCAAGTCTGATGGAAGTTTAAGGCTGTGTGTTGACTACAGGAGGCTGAACTTGAAGACCAGGCGAAGTGGGGGTAGGAAGGTTTTTGTACTGTCCCTGATGTTTGTGACTTACGTGCAGGGTTAGTGACAGTGACAGATGCTGCGTTAATTTCAGGCGTACTGTCACTTTAAGAACAATGAAGTGTGAGCTACGCGAGAGCACGGAGTTCACGTGAGATGTAGAAATACAGAGCGCGGGAATCAGGGGCTGCTGAGGACCGAACGTTAGCTTTTAGCATCCAGACTGAACTGAAGGGAAAGGCCTGAACAACGGGTCAGCGTAAGTAGCGGGAGAAGCTACTAATGAATGCTGAATTACCTTGTAATTGGGCTTGTTAACTGTTTAGAGACATGGTGTTAAGTTGTATGTATCTGCCTCATTTAGAGGGGAGACAGAAGCTGTGTCCCCGTCGCTGACAGACTTGGCTCTTCATATGTGTGGACATGCCGATGTTTTGCCGTTGTCGTGTGTCTTTATCTTTAAATAACGCCTACATACCGTAACGCTTTGTCCACCGCCCTCATCCGTCATTATACGTGACAGGGAAGACAAAATGCTCCCAAACTTGCGACTTAAATGACGCCGCGGCTTCTGACGCTCCTCCGCTCGCCATGACTTCACCGTTAAATGCTTCTAAGCTGCTCCGTTCACACTCTGAACACACTCCTGCTTTATATCTGTTCACTGACACTCTGCATTGATATTCGGGGACTTGTTACTTGAAAAGGAACAGCAACAGTAGAACTTTATTACACACTATGATGATTACACTGTAAAAAAAAAAAAAAAATACTCGATTGATCCGCGGTTCACGAGTGATCCAAACCGTGAGGGCTGATCCGAACGGATCACGGATCGATCCGTGATCCGTGACACCACTAGTTATAAGGTGGTATTTCAGCTGCAGGACCACTGCATTGGGGCGGAAAAAAATACCGTGATATACTGTGAAACCGGTAGAGTCTTAAAAAATACCGTGATATGGATTTTTGGTCATACCGCCCAGCCCTAGTTTGTATGTAGTTTTGCTGTTGGTAAATGCTGTCAATTCATCAAGACGTTTCTCATGTTCCCCGTGGAGGGATGAGAAAACAACTTTCTTCAAGAATTGAAGGTCACCCGCGGTGAGTAACTGATTACAAATGGTCATTTTGGGGGTCAAGTATTCCTGATAGAATATACTACCTTAAGTTTGCCAAATTAATGTAATGTAAGAACCAGTGGCAGCTGGTGGAACATTTTCTAGGTAGGGCCATCCTATCAATTTCAGCAAACATCCCAGTATGATTTCATGCAAAAAAAAATTAGCATCAAACACGCATTATTACTGTGCAGTTAAATATTTAACATTTATTCCAACATAAAAAAAAGCAGTAAATAACACTTATATAATATAATATAACATGTTTATTTATTGAGATGCCCCTATGGACCTTGTTATAGGAGGTAAAGATCAGGAGAAGTAAACATGAAGTGTAATTATGAATACTGATGTTAAATTAAGCTATGATGAGTTTTCACTGTTAATTTAACATCTGTAGGAGCCAAATTCAATGTGATGTTAAATATTCACTTGTATTTACATGTTTAACTGTAATCACTTCTGTTTCTACTTTGAATGTTACAAGGATGTCGTTATAATTTGTTATAGTAAGAAATACATGTAAGTGACAGACAACTGTCACTTTAAGGACACTGTGACAGTTACTGGCAGTGGTGAGTAATATCTGAGGCAGTATAGAGCTGCACAGTTTTCCGACCGTGTTAGGAAATGTGTTATGAAACGTGTTAAATGGAACGATCTACGTGGATTAAGTTGTGGATAACCTGTGGACAGGGGCGGACTGGGGGGAAAAAGTGGCCCGGGAGTTACTGTCAGACCGGCCCACTCAATACACGGCGCGCTGCCCACTCAATACACGGCATGTATTTCGCCGGTCTACGGCGGCCATTCGCACCTCTGCCGCCCCCGCCCCGACCGACGCCCGGCACGACCGCACGGCGCAGACCGCGGTTATGGAGAAAAGTTTTTAAAAGCACCGTAGTGTCCAGCCGTGCTATGGCGTCCTCGGATCGCGAGGAGTAGTATAATGTCAGTTTATACTGTTGATACAGTTTTCACTGATTATTGACTTTCGGTATTAGAGTAAATTGAACGTGTTCTGTGAAGCATATAATATAGTCGGGGCCGGCGATGTCAGAGAGACGGCCCAAACCCCGTCGGCCTACCGGGGATTCCCCCGGTATCCCCGATAGCCAGTCCGCCCCTGCCTGTGGATACGTATGGTATGTCGAAGTAATCAGCGTACTTTTAGGAAGAAAGGAAGTTGATTGACTGACTTGTACGAAGTAGTGAAGCTTCGCATGTAGTCTGCTGTCTGATTGTGAGGTCAGGCTGATCTGATATCAGCTCTTTGGCTGCAGAATCTCCGCCAAAGTTCTCCTCTCAGACGGGTCTTGGAGGAGGAGTGCTCGCCTGTAGAGACTTCTCCTGACGAGAACGCGCAGCTAGGGGGGCCTGATTGTTCTGGCCCACAGCTGATTGGCTAAATTGTATGTCACTCATTTATATCTTGAATCAGCAATTGGCTTCATAGACCCGTCTTTTTTGGGCCAAAACGATTAGGCCCCCCTAGCTGCGCGTTCTCAGACGTGTCGTGCACACAGGCAGAGAGCACGAGCAGACGAGCACACAGGCGGAGAGGACGAGCAGGAAAAGCATATATTTTGAGCAGATATCATATTGTACACACATTACTGGGTACATTCCATAGTTAAGAAACACAAATATTGACAATTTGTATAATTTATGATTATTATAATTTATTTATTTTTTTGTCCGTGTGGCTCATGGTGGGGCCATGCCCCATGGCCCTCTATTGACCAGCCGCCACTGGTAAGAACCATGATACTAAACCCACACACAAAGCCAAGTCCATAATCTGTCAAATACAAAGAAAGACGAAAAACTAAATGTGAGTCATGCCTCTAAAAGCGTACGCAGTCAAGCGATGCACGCTTGACTGCGTACGTTCTCTGAACTCCTGGATGGCTGCAGAGGAGCTGAGTGATGGACAGCAGTGTTCAGTCCTCCTGTCCCAAACCCAGAGACATGAACTTAAATGATCCATTATCAGAATGGTTGACCATCGGGCTCATTTTCATCAGTGCACTAGTCATTTCAGCTCTAAAAAGAATGTCTTGTGCTCATAATAGAGAAGCCAGAAGTTACTTTTCCTTTTACACTGGAGACATCCATTCTGCATATACCGTAATAATGCAATTACAAGTATGCAGCCACTGTCAGTGTAAGAAATCCAATATGGACCCAAGACACGTCAAGTCTGTATGAGAGAGGCTCACAGAAGTCACAGTTATTGTGACATTTGATCAATTCAGACGTCCTTGGTTTGTTGTGGGAAATGATTTTGTGTTTTTGGATTTAGGGATGACTTCTGTTTGGCTTCTATGTGGAATCTCTTTTGCTTCGTTGTGTATTCTTCTCCTCCTTACAGTTTGGGACCATGATGGAAATAAAGTGTTTTCACTTTAACATGTTTTTTTTCCTTTGTCTGATTATCCACAAATAAAATCAATCAATCACACTCACAGTGTGTAAGCCTGTAGTGATGCTGCCAAGTGAACTGTAGGCTACTATTGTTGTTAGGCAGCACTGGGACAGAGAGCTTCAGGGACCAGGAACACCGTCGAGGCTCCGGGCTGTGCTCTTTAACACATGAATGAAATACCTCCTCACAACACTGCACAACACATCGTGTGTAAAACCATTTGGAACCACAACATAAAGTTTGGGCTACTCCGCGGAGTGAAAAGCACCCAAACACCGTCCCAAGTAAGTTCCCCAAAACCAGAGAGCTGGCAGCGTGTAGCTCCGCGCAGTTCGCCCCGAGGACGATGCGTGTGTGGCCGGGGCGACCCGCCGCGCTCCAGCAGCTCACCGTGTTATTAAAGCGGCTGTAACATATCACCGGAGCCGGTCGGGACGCTTCCTACCTTGCAGGTTCTGCACTCGGATGTCGCTGATCTGCCCGATGAATTCCTCACGTTCGAACCAGTCCTCCCACTCCGGAGGGAGGTGTCCGGCCATCTGGAGCGGTGGAGAGTTGCTGCGGGGATCCTGGGCAGGAGCACTAAAGAGAGGAGGAGAAGCTGCTGCTGCAGCGGGCTGTCTATTGTCCGGCCGTCTGACCGAGAGCCGTGCGAGCCCGGGGAGCTGACAGAGGCTGAAGGTCTCACGGTCTCACTCACTGGCTGGACATCGCTGTCTTCACTGCGGGCTTTCTCTCCGTCACATCGCAACGATGGAGCTCCGTGAGGAAAGCCCGAGGGGAGGAGCAAAGAACAGGGCAGGAAGGAGCTGCAGCACCTGGTTGGTGTTTCCGAGGTGGGATGGCTCTCTCTCTCTCTTACCATATCCACACTAATCCAGTTTTCCTACGTTTACACTGAGCAGCCACACCACGCCGGAGTTTTGGGGCGCCCTAAACGGAGGAACCTGAGGCCATATCCACATTAGTCTGTGTCTCGTTGGATGCAGAGTTCTCAAATAGAACCGATCTCCGTCCACGCGGGAGTTTTCAGCATTATTCGCAAGTTGATCTGCATCCACACGGCAGCCTTCGAAGGCGGACAGCACGTGACCATTAACATACACTGGGCATGCGCGTGATGGTGTAAACAGGAAGTGGATTGCTTGCTTAGTTAAAAAAAAATATGACAGAGTAATAAAGTAGTCTTTAATAATGAAAGGTTGTATTTTATACTTAAGATCTTCCTCTATAAACTCAAACAGACACAGTTCGTGGAAAGTTTTAGAAGTTTTATTTTTCAGACGTAGTTACAGCGCTGCGGGTCTGTCTGTCTATATCTCTCTCTCTCTCTCTCTCTCTCTCTCTCACATCAACTTTACTTTAAAATCAATGGTCACGTGCTGTCCGCCTTCGACGGCTGCCGTGTGGATGCAGATCAACTTGCGAATAATGCTGAAAACTCCCGCGTGGACGGAGATCGGTTCTATTTGAGAACTCTGCATCCAACGAGACACAGACTAATGTGGATATGGCCCCTCTCTCTCTCTCTCTCTCTCTCTCTCTCTCTCTCTCTCTCTCTCTCTCTCTCTCTCTCTCTCTCTCTCTCTCTCTCTCTCTCTCTCTCTCTCTCTCTCTCTCTCTCTCTCTCTCTCTCTCTCTCTCTCTCTCTCTCTCTCTCTCGAATGCAAAGGGGCATTCATGGAAACATCCATTTTCAAAACCAAAGCAAAAAACATGTGCGTACAATAAGTAAAGATCTACTAACACCTACTAAATTCACCGTTACGGTTTATACACAAAATACTAAAAGAGCAGTTATACATTTCTTTAAAAGAGGAGGACTCCGGCTTACCAGTGGCGAGGTGGACCAGTGCAGGTGAGGATCCTGAAAGAGGAGGCACCCCGATCACACAACACACATACACACAACCACACATGAGGGTCTTAACCAGGGTCTTAACCAGGGGCACACCAAACGACACAGCACACAAAGGGACCACCACCTGGACGCACCAACCCCACCACCTTGGCTTAGCAGCTCCTACAGGGACAAAGAACACAATTACAAAAAGGCGCTGGTTCTCAGGAAAGGGAATCAAATGAGGAAATCAAACAAAAGGGAAAAATAAGCAAAAGAGAAAACAACAAAAATAGCTCGGGTTGGCTGATCAGCCAGGGGGGGTACATGTATACATGTAACCCAATTTATACAAACTGAAGGCCAGAGTGGGCCTTAACATCCCTGGTCAGAATACACAGAATGAATGGCTCAGGCTAAAAAGAGGTTGTTCTCATTAAAGCAAGGGTGCTGCTAACAACAGCACAAGACAGGGGCGCAGTGCTGACAATAGCAGCGTCAGACCCTGTAAGCGACACAGCGCCGGTCAAAGTACACGAACCCCGTAGGCCAAAGCCGTTAGTTGAGCAAGGCCGTAGGCAAAACACCGGTAAACAAAACAGCAGCGTCCTTAATGTATGCCGAGTTAGCTGTAGCCGCTTTCTGACGGCGTTCCGATCAAACCCAACCAAAGGTCCATTGTAATACGGGATAGCATAGAATTAATAGAAGGATAATTAACACAAAGTATATAAACTAACAGAATAAAATCACCTTACCGATCAGGCAATATGCGTCGGCTCCAGAAGGGGGGAGGAGGGCATGTAGCATAGCTACCGGCAGCTATACAAGCAAAACACGGTCACTAACAGAACACCAGAGTATAATTAAATCAGGACCCAATCGAGACTCACCGACAGATCCGCAGGTGAATCACCTGTGCAGGACGAGGGGAGCCCCAGAGATAGTCTGCACAGCGGCGGATGTCTGGCAAACCAGAAGCGGGACACGCGTTTGACGTCAGGAGGGAGCAAAGGGAATCCCCGTCACATTTATATGATGCCAGCCCTCCGTGATTGGCTCGTGTTGGCCTTACAATTAAAAGGGACACGAGGCCCTGAGGGTGGTAAAAGCTCCCTTCTGCTACACTAGCACTAGCTGAGTCAACGCTAGCACTAGCTGAGTCAATGCTAGCACTAGCTGAGTCAACATTAGCACTAGCTGAGTCAACGCTAGCACTAGCTGAGTCAACGCTAACACTAGCTGAGTCAACGCTAGCACTAGCTGAGTCAACGTTAGCACTAGCTGAGTCAACGTTAGCACTAGCTGAGTCAATGCTAACACCAGCTGAGTCAACGTTAGCACTAGCTGAGTCAACGCTAACACTAGCTGAGTCAACGTTAGCACTAGCTGAGTCAACGTTAGCACTAGCTGAGTCAACGCTAACACTAGCTGAGTCAACGCTAACACTAGCTGAGTCAACGCTAGCACTAGCTGAGTCTACGCTAGCACTAGCTGAATCAACGTTAGCACTAGCTGAGTCAACGCTAACACTAGCTGAGTCAACGCTAGCTGCGCTAAGTTTGAAAATAACAAAAGGGGTTTGTCTTGATTTGTTGAAGTAGGGTATGTATGCTCTTGTGTTCTTTGAGTTGAAATAACTGTTTTTGTCAATGGATCCTTCGTACACAACCCTCACTCAGCAAATCATTTTTTTACAAACACCGAATGAGACTTCAGTAACGCCACTTCCGTAGCTATTACTGAATTATTTTAACCGAAACAACATTCTTTTTCTAAATATAACTATGTCGTTTTGTTGACTAAACCTAACTAAGTTGTTTCCTGTGAAGACAGAAGTTTATTTTGAAAAGACAGTATGCATGTAAACGATTCACGAAATATGAATTACTAAAACTATTTCTCGGAAGGTTCACAAAAAAGGCTATGGAAAGTAAAGTAGAGTCCAGCTACATTTACATTTAACAGACAATGCGTATTGTTCACCACGAAGATAAGATGATAAAAGGAGACCGCGAAGAACCCTATGCCCGATACCTAATCATTTCTCCACCAGCCTCCACTCTACCCTGAGTTGCTGTTTTATTTAATGATTCTCTTCAATGCAAGAAAATGTCCTTTGGTCATTTTGGTTCTTTTGAATATGTGGCTCTGAATTCCACTCAAGCTTTATTCCTAAACATTTACAGACCGCCTAAATACTGTGCAACCTTCTTTGATGAGTTTACTGAACTGATGTCTGTAATCTGTATTGATTTTGACTGTGTTGTTATTGTTGGTGATTTTAATATCCATGTTGATAATCCCCAGGACAGAGAGTCTATAGAACTATGTGGTGTCCTTGATAACTATGATCTGACTCAGCATGTGACAGGACCCACCCACAACAGGGGGCACACTCTGGACCTAATCATCACCAAAGGTGTAAACATTTCCAAGGTCGCTGTGACTGATGTTGCACTCTCTGATCATTTCTGTGTTTTCTTTGAGAGTGCAATCTCCTTGCACACAAATGTCCAAACCAAGGTTGTGACAAGGCGTTACATCTCTGAAAACACCAGTGAACTATTTATTCAGAAGTTCTCCTCCACACCAGCCCTCTCTTGCCTCTCAGTCAATGAGCTTGTAGATGGCTTCAATTTTAAAGTTAAAAATATTATTGATGCCATTGCACCCACTAAAGTGAAGGTTGTCTCGGGTAAGCAAAGATCTCCTTGGAGAAATGCTACGCTGGTCAAAATAGAGAAACGAGAGTGTTGGAAAGCTGAGCGCAGGTGGCGAAAAACTCATCTCCAGGTTCACTGTGACATCTATAAAGAGAGACTTCGCAATTATAATTTGGAACTTAGAAATGCAAGGCAGTCATTCTTCTCTAACATCATAAGCAAAAACAAGAACAATACACGCGCCTTATTTGCTACCGTCGACAGGCTAACAAACCCTCCAGTGTCGGTAGCTGCTGAGCTCCAATCCACTTGGGCATGCAATCAATTTGCCTCCCTTTTTACTGACAAAATTCATAAAATTAGACAAGCAGTCAGTGCCTCCACACCAACCACAGGATATGTGTTGTCCCGATCTCTGAATAACATCCATTCAAATATCATGACACAATTTCATTCAATCGACCGTAGAAGCCTAGAAGACATTATACAACATCTGAAGTCATCCTCCTGCTGCTTGGATATTCTACCAACACACTTTTTCAAAAATATTTCAAACTGCATGACCACTGATCTTCTACAAATTGTAAACACATCCCTTCTCTCAGGTGTCTTCCCACAAGCCCTAAAAACTGCAGTTATTAAACCACTCCGAAAGAAGGCTAGTTTAGACTCCGCAACAATGAAAAATTATAGGCCAATATCAAACCTCCCATTTTTAAGTAAAATAATTGAAAAAGCGGTTTTCCAACAGCTGACCAACTTCTTGGCCGTAAATAACTGCTTTGATGTTTTCCAGTCAGGCTTTCGACAGCACCACAGTACTGAAACTGCTCTTGTTAAGGTTTTCAACGACATCCACTTAAACACAGACAATGGCAGAAGTTCAGTCTTAGTGTTACTGGATCTCAGTGCTGCATTCGACACGGTCGACCATGCCATACTCCTAGAAAGACTAAACATCTGGGTGTGACTCTCTGGCACAGCACTTAACTGGTTTGAATCCTACTTGAAGGACCGAGAATACTTTGTGTCTGTAGCGGATTACACATCAGAGCTGACTAAAATGACATGTGGTGTTCCCCAAGGTTCAATACTGGGGCCTCTTCTGTTCAACATCTACATGCTTCCACTAGCTCAGATTATGGAAAACAACAAAGTGTGTTATCATAATTATGCAGACGACACACAAATCTACATAACTATGTCACCAGGGGACTATAATCCCGTACAAGGGCTGGGTAACTGCATTGAACAAATCAACAACTGGATGTGCCAGAATTTTCTTCAATTAAACAAAGATAAAACAGAAGTAATTGTTTTTGGTACCAAGGACGAACAATTGAAAATCACCACTCAGCTTCAATCACTGATGTTAAAACCCACAAACCAAGCCAGAAATCTAGGTGTAGTTATGGATTCAGACCTCAACCTGAACAGCCATATCAAGACAATTACAAAATCAGCCTACTATCACCTGAAGAATATATCAAGGATTAGAGGACTTATGTCTCAACAGGATTTGGAAAAACTTGTCCATGCATTTATCTTCAGCAGACTGGACTACTGTAACGGTGTGTTTACAGGTCTCTGTAAAAAGTCCGTCAGAAAGCTGCAACTGATTCAGAACGCTGCAGCTCAAGTCCTCACTAAGACCAGGAGGGTGGATCACATCACCCAGTTCTGATGTCTTTGCACTGGCTTCCTGTCCAACAAAGAATTGACTTTAAAATCCTGCTGTTGGTTTACAAAGCACTGAATGGTTTAGGGCCAAAATACATCTCTGATCTGCTGCTACCTTATGAACCATCCCGACCCCTCAGGTCGTCTGGGACCGGTCTACTTTCTGTTCCCAGAGTCAGAACTAAACATGGAGAAGCAGCGTTCAGTTTTTCTGCTCCACATATCTGGAACAAAGTCCCAGAAAGCTGCAGGTCTGCTGAGACCCTCAGCTCATTTAAATCAAGATTGAAGACTTTTCTGTTTGATGCTGCCTTTAATTGAACCACATTCAATTAATATATTAATCAATTTCCTGCATTTCTGCATTTTGCGACTGCATTTTATTTCTTACACTGTTTTTTAATGTTTTAATGCAATGAATGTTCTTAATTGTTTTTAAATCTCCTTTTCTTTTGCCTTATGTTTTGATGCTTTTAATGGTTTTATGTGAAGCACTTTGAATTACCTTGTTGTTGAAATGTGCTATACAAATAAACTTGCCTTGCCTTGCCTTACCCACATGGAGAAACCCACCCAAGCTAATACACAAACGGGGATTCCTATAAATAAATCCAGATGAGAGGGAGGCAGATGTTATGAGCAGGGCTCATTTGCATGCTGACCCACATTAACTGCAGTGTGACAGATAGGAGGTTATTTCTCCCTCTCGGATGCGGAGTCGGTGCAGCCCTGCCCACACACAACACAGCAGAGGCAGATGTTACGTAACTATTTCAGTGCACCCGGCTGTTCAACAAATAATCAAATCACACTGCGGTACTTCCACCGGAACAATGCTTTTCTTACGATTTAATGTTTTACAACAAGCACTCAACATAACTCATCAGGTCACAGTGTAAAATGGCTCTGCATGCTGCTCCGCCACTGCCACCTCTCTGTGGCTCAATCTGTATATATATATATATATATGTATATATATATATATATATATATATATATATACACGTATATAGATATATATATATATACATATATAAATATATACATATATATATATACACGTATATATATATATATATCTATATACACGTATATAGATATATATATATATATATATACATATATAAATATATACATATATATACACATATACATATATGTGTATATATATAGTTCACAAAATTCACGGTTGGGTTCGGTACGATACAGTGGAGCCACGGTTCGGTACAGTAGAAAACTATAAATGCCAGAGAAATGTACTTGATTTTAAAATATATTTATTCATTACAACTAACATCATAAAGTTATTCTTTGACTTTGAACAATGATGGAACTATACCTGAGTGGCCCATCTTCTGGGGTGTCTTCTTAGCAACACATAAGCATAAAAAACAAAAACTGCTCCTTAATGTTATGTAGTATTGTTACTTACATCTTGCTTACATCTTGTATTGTTACTTACATCTTGCAAAAGAGATTTTTAATCTCAAACATATTCGGTTCGTCATGCGTACCGAACCGTGAGCCTCGTACCGAACGGTTCAATACGAATACGCGTATCATTACACCCCTAATATATATGTATATACATATATACATATATGTGTATGTATATGTATATATATATATGTATATGAATGTATATATGTATTGTGAATATTATGTTCAATATCTGTTGAAAAAGTTTTGAAGTTGGTGCATAGAAGTGATTTTAAATGTGGGACAATTTTTGGACATTGTTGGGAAAAAATCGAAATGACTAATTAGTATGTGTTTAAATGATAAAGGAATGTTATACATGTTACAAAAGCTCATGTCCTCTGTGAGTGTTTAAGGCCTGTGTCCTGTCTGGGACAGCAGGTCAGTCTATCAGGTACCAGCTGTCTCCTCAGAAGAACACTTCATTACACAGAGCTGATTTGCAACCATGACTTCCGGATTTCGATAAAAGTGACCTTTGTACTAGAACGAATTGTTAAAGTGTGCAGATACGTAGACTACGCTGTATGAAGGCCATTCGTGTGTTATCCTTTGTGACGTATATCACCCTGTGCAGCACACTGCATGTAGTTTACAGTATAAATAACAGAGACAGCTCTCCGAGCAGCCTTGATGCATATTCTGTATGTGAATCAACTCTGTCTCCTTCTTGTAAGAATAAATGTCCTGTGATGAATGATTTTGACATCGGCTCGAGTGAATTGTTTTAACAGACATAATTACGGCTGTGGTGTGAAACGGTCCTTTAAACTCGGGGGTGCGCGAGCTGCCTCTAGGGGGTGCATGAGAGGAAAAGTGTAATGGCGTCTGATGGTGTAATAATATTAAATATTAAAAAAAATGTAATTTTCATTTAAAAAGTGGGATTTTTCACAAAATAAAAACATGAATTATAAAAATCCCCTTTGTAAGATTTAAAATTAAAAACGTACAATTTAATAAATGCACTTGAGCTCCTTCCGGCAGTCTTGCTGCCTGCCGCCAGTGTACACACTAGCCAGCCTAGCTTGTGCAGCTAACGTCAGCTAACAGCGAACTTCATGCATTCAGCAACATTCATTTAAATATGCTAAACTGGCTGAAATCGGGGAAACTGTCAGATGGGACATCTGAAGCTATCAGTCGTAAAAGAGGAGAGGGACAGAGAGAGTGCGGAATGGGAGGCGAGGGGAACGGAGAGGTGCGTTGGGGAGAGACCGGGAGAAGAAATCGAACGGGAGTCAGAGGAAGATGAGACGGAGGAGACCGAAAAGGAGGAAGGGATAGCACAGACAAATCGGGAGCACATCGGCCCATCGCGGAGTCAAGGTGAAAAAAGAGGAAACGAGAGTGAGCATCAGATTCCCCAAAGCCACAGTGCGTGGTGTGCAGTGAGGTTCTGGCTAACAGCTGTCTGAAGCCCTCTTATTTACGTCGCCACCTGAACACCAAGCATGCCAGTGCAAGTCAAAAGCCCCTTACATTTTTTTATATCGAAATTGGAGGAGTTACAAAACAGCCAAAAACAACTGCAGTCTCATTCATGTTGGGTCTATAAATGACGCACTACGGGCTTCATATCTGGTCAGTTACAGAATAGCGAGAAAGGGGCTACCGCACACAATCGCTGAAGACCTGTGCTTGCCAGCTGCCAGAGAGATGGTGGAATGTATGATTGGGGAGAAAGAAGCAAAAAAGTTGGACATGATCCCGGTGTCCAACAACACCGTGTCGCGCCGCATCGATGCTTTGTCCGAAGACATCCTGGCTACATTAGTCGGTCATTAATTGTAAATTAAATGTGATGCAATCTGCCTCTGAGCCTGTGCGTGTGTGCTCGCATCCGTATTGCTCTTTAAAAGTGACGCCTTGTGTAACTGAAAGTTATTGAAACTTTGTTGCAGTGTTTCAGGGCGTTTTCACACCCGTAGTTCGTTTGCTTTGTTCTGATTCAGGGATTAATATGATACAATGTTGCAGTTGCCCCTTTGTTCGGTTTGTGTTCATACTGCAACATTTGACAGCGGACTAAATCTTGTAAACAAACGTCACACGCGAGAAAACTGTTCTCTTGGTCAGATTTTTATGCGGCTATAAATAGGCTCTGTTGCTTTTTTTTTTTTGCGGGGGGGGTGCGCGAACCCGGTCGGGATGTAGAAGGGGGTGCGCGGCCTAAAAAGTTTTGGAACCGCTGCTCTACAGTATGACTTTAGCTATATACATACAGTAAATCCCATTCAACATTTTCATGGCACATGATATGGGACACGTGTTATGTTATTCTAATGTTAGCATGACTGGATAGGGCAAATTAGAAGCAGTACCTACACAAAGCTAACGTAACTCGTGAATGTGCACTCACCAGCTCGCTGAAGCCACGTGTGAAATATCACGTTGTTCGGGAGTCCTGCAGCAGCAAGGACACAATCCCTCACTGGCTTCCCATCATTAAGGACAGTGGTACCAACATGGGAATTTAACTACAGGAAATATGTTTTAAGAGACATGAGACATCCTTTCCTCTGAAGCGTCACGTGAAGCGACGTCTGTTTCTGATGACGGAGGATATATTTATATATATATATATATATATATATATATATATATATATATATATATATATATATATATATATATATATATATATAAAGTGTTTCGTCTCTCCAGCTCTGACTTTAATTGTATTCATAATAAAGCTATTGAGGGAAACATCAGATCATGAAAACACAAATCTTTCTAATAAATGAAAAAAGTTGTTTGTGGTTGTTTTGTTGTTCAGACTACAATGAACATTTATTTAAACCAGATGTTGAATCAGAAACCTAATCAAATATAAACAAGTTTATTCTGTGATCCGTCTTCACTCTGGTGTTAAACTCAGTCAGTCAGTCCGATCGGCTGCAGCGTCCAATCACATGACAGATGAACAATGAGGGGGTGTGCCGGCCATTAAAACACTTCCTGGAAGTCTGTTCTCGTGGGTCCTCGGTCATGCCTCCTCCGAGGTCCCTCCTCCATCCTCGCTCCTGTTGAGGAGAAATCTCAGATGCACAGACGGAGATCGAGGCATTTAGCTCAATTCAAGCAATAATCATTTATTTGTGACAGGAGTATTATGCCCAGCAGTCAAACGTGCACGTGGCCTAATCTCTACTCTGAAGGAGCAGGGAAAATGTACAAAAGACAGGAAAAGCAGGAAAAGGCGCGTAAACATCATTGCGCATAACATAATATAGGTTCTTCTTTCAGAAGTCTATTGGTGGAATATAAAGTAGGGGCGGCTCTGCTTTTAGCTGTACAGAGAGCCTGTTGGAGCACTGGACATATCCGCCCACACTGGCTCACGATGGATCCTCCTTCGCTGCATTATCAGTGTGTGTGCATGTTGTTAGCACTCGAGGCGCCGAAAAGGTGCAATTCTAGCTATTTCAGAAGTCTCTGTGTGAATAGATAAGGGAGTTCTTCTCCTACGCTAATATGGCGGTTTTCCGCCCTAATCTAGTGCTGTAAGCCGGTGGTTTCTCTTCAGGGCCACAGTATCTGTTTCTATTGTACAAGCAAGCGCTGGAATGCCCTGCCTGGAGTATTTGACCTACTTACTGTGACCTCACAACTCCGCAATATAAGCATACAAGTAAAGCGCATATTATTTTACACAACACTCCTCCGAGCTACGTTAGAGCTTTGGAACGGCCGTCAATATGGCGGCGCAGAAACAACTTCCGGTTCAAGAGAGGCTCGAGGAGCGAGGAAACGACAATTAAGAGACTTGGGATGTACCCTAGGTGCCCGGTTGTGTTTCCCTTTGTTACAGGTGCTGATTGGAGGCTCGTCAGCAGGATGAGCCACACCTGTGCCGGTGTGGCTCTGCCTTAAAATACCCTCTCCAGTTGGCAGCCGGTGTCTCTGAAAGGAAGACCTTTGTTGACTGGTGCACCACAGTTGTTGCGGTCTTTGTGTAAAGTAATGCTAATTTTGGGTTACTTGTTTTTGGCGAGACAAATAAATTGCTTCTTTTGGCCGCCACCTCGTTGTCTCTCTGTTTTTGTTCCAGTCTCTGAGCCGGGCTGTGACAACAATAATTTAGTGTTCTGAAAAGTAAAGGTTCGGGAGTTAGTGATCTCCATATTATGCTGGTAGACCATGCTGGGATGTGACGTTCTGATTGAAGGGGCCTGTCTGAAGGGCCCATGTGAATATTAACAGATGATGCATCATAAATGATAAACGTGCATGTGCATCTAAAAAAAGATGCAGCTCTATAATTCAAGAGAGATTACTTAAGGCTGAATGATAAATCACATGCAGCAGCTGATTCAGGATTTTCAGTTCATGCTGCAAGTAAGGTGTGTGTTTTACACAAGTGGCCCAAAGATCTTCACAAATATGTGACAGCCAGACTCTGTGACCCACTAATCCTAATAGACTTCTATCAGTGTGTAGAAATAGTTTATAATCCCGGGATGTTCTAAATGCTGTTTTAGAGACCTTCACTAAAGACAGACAGAGGAGGAGGATGGCAAGAGAGAGGGATGTAAACCTCTTGCCCATAATGAGGTAGCATTAGCTTCGAGCTATGTGCAGACCAAACACAGAGCAGCAACCTGTTATGCAAGTTTTTCTGGTTTAAAAAAAATAATTTTATTTGCATTTTCTCCAGCAGTTTAGTCTTTCATTTCTATAAAGCTTAGGGACTGCAGTGGCCATATACCCTGACTTTTAGCTGTTACGGGTGTTAGATCCCACACTTCCCATAATACAAGTCAATGATGTCTATTAGACCCTCTGTCTCCTTCATGCCCACATTTAAGCAAGACGAAGTGAAAGACACAGCTGTTTTAGTAAAGATACAGCATCATCCACCATTAAAGGAACAATTCAACGCTCAGTTCTGTACTCAAGCTGGAGTCAGGACGTGGTTAGCCTAGCTTAGCATAAAGACTGGAAAACGGGGGAACAGAATTATTTCTTGTGATAAAACGGGTATCTGAAATCAAGCAATCTTATTGGTCCATAGTGGTGAGGCGATATAATAACACATACCTTTGCACTCCTGTTGTGGATTCGACCCCCTGAATTGCTGATTTAAAGATGATTATTGACCACTACAGGGTTCCGGTCAGAGAACACGCAGACATCTGTTTGATCCATACGTTTCTGTATTCAGTCTTATAGTTTGTTGGCAGATTTACAGATGATGCATGAGTTTGAACAATAGATCACCGATGAATGACCGAGTTTATCGTCAACGACTCGATGTGATTCGACCTTTGGTCCTACGTAAGATTGACCGTTAGCGCAACCGGAAGCAGAAACAGTCCGCACCGTCAGATACAACTTCAGAATAAGAGCGCCGTAACTTTATTTTGTATGTGAAGAATTCACAACAACTCCACTTCTGGGAAAAACAAACGGTAGACTAATGCGTTGTCGTGGTTGCTTAGCGACAGGGTCACCAGTGATCACTTCCGTCTAAACGGAAGACGTTGCAGATACAAAGTAACAGAGCTAGCTGCTAAAACCTGCTACGAAATGGAAACATTTAAGGTTAATGTCTATGGATGAGTGAATTGGGTGCTGCAGGAAGGAGTCCTAAAACCTGGAAATGAGTTATCATTTTAGCACTTCCTCATCTCGAAGTCAATGTTTTATTTTTTGATTGTGGTTAACATAAGCTTTTACGTGTCTTAAAAACAATCTATTTGGATTCATTATTTTGTTGGACTGGGATTATATGTACTAACAACAAAGTAGTTCCAGTGAGGAAGTGATTTTAATAAACACAAAATGTAAACAGCTTTTCTGGCCCTAAGATTAACTCGTAGTTTAGTTATAGCTATCAGAGTTAAGGCCTTTGCACAATAAGTCTGTATGTTTTTTGTCCAAAATAGTTAAATAGTAAATACGACCTCATGTTCTGTTTACACCGATTTCGAAACTACATTTTCTGCATTTTTCCTAAGTGGCAACCTCCGGTGCTTAAAAGGCCAACATAATAAACAAAACCCCCACGCTAACTGGAAAAGAAGAGGTCAGCTGGCCTACGAACAAACAAACATAATATTGAACTCCCTAACTAGTCACAAAAACAGGAGAAAACTTTACAAAATAAAAGGCACAGAACCCCTACAAAGCTTCCATTAAGTTTGAACCCCAGCTGTGGCAACACAAATGCTCATGGTAGCAGCAACAGCAAACCCACAGCGCCACAGGCCCAGAGTGAACAAACGGGGGTCCGGGAAACACTGGATTCGGGGGTTGATATGCAGCTCCACTGATGAGATGAGGACTCTCTGGTGTGGGTGCTTCAGTGATCGTCAAGGGGCGTGGCAGACCTGAAAGACAAACTGAGCTCTCTACTAGAAAAGAGGCATCGTTAAGTCAGGGGGCGTAACAGTAAGTGAACTGCTCTTGTTTTTACATCTGCAGTAGCTTTAATATGCTTCTTTATATATTATTATTAGTACAACTTGTTTTTATGAAGATGGATTTTTGTTTGGTTTTATATGTGATAGGAACCATTGTTATGTCCAATGTTGCTCTGGGGACATATTTAGCTGGTGCCAGTGTTGGCAACTTGGCGACTTTCTCGCTAAATCTGGTGACTTTCCAAACCCTCATGGAGACTTTTTTTGTCAAAAGCTACTCGTGACAAATCTAGAGACTTGTTCTGGTGTTGGAGACTTTTCTGGTGTCGTGACTCTGACGTGACAGCACGTACGTTCTACACAGTCGTGAACGAGCAGCGGGTGCTGCCGTGAACCGCCCCAAAGCACTCACAGGCGGCTACTCTCACAGAAGCATCGCGCTGCAGTCCCAGCTGCAGTCAGACGCAGTCTCGGCGTATTCTCTGCAGTTAGTGTATCTATAGGTGTTGAGCTTTTTTTACACGAAACAAATAATAACCGTAGCTGTGTTTCAGCTGCAGGACAGCAGTGAAGGCCCAGGTGTACAATGCACGGCCCGCCACTGGTATGGAAGTGCCAAAAACTGCAATTCCTCAAATATCCACTTGAGGGTGACTCAAAAGCAAGTCAATCCCCATAGAACCCCATGTTAAAATGCCCCACTGTGAAGCAGAAATAAAGATTTAAAAAAATAAAAAGTTATGTATAGTTACGGGCGTGGCAACCATAGACTGTACATAAGAAGTGGACGTAGTCATCGTGACGTCACACATTGGTTTGTGGACCGTTGTGAAGCATTGAGTTCGGCAATTTCACAATTGCCATCTTGGATTATGGATGTCGCCATGTTTTTTCACAACAAATGAGCAGATTTACCATATTTGGAATGCGGAGGAGTGACGTAGTGATGTCGTATACGACTCTGGTAGCGTCAGCGACCTGTCAATCACTGTGTAGCCCCGCCCTAAAGCATCCCCTGCTTTATGGTCGGTTTGACTCTAAATGGACGATAATGTACTTAATGAACATCATGCTGTATTGAAGAAGACTTGAAACTAGAGATTGAGACCATAAACTCATGTTTACAATGTTTACTGAGGTAATCTCCTCTTTTTCAGTCTATTGCGACTGAACTCCTTCCTTTCCTCACCCACTCATCAACAAATACCTCATTTCAGGATGCTTTCCCACGGCTTTCAAGACTGCCAGAGTCACCCCCCTTCTGAAGAAACCATCACTTGACCCCTCTGATGTCAAGAACTTCAGACCGCTTTCTCTTCTACCCTGTCTTTCCTTATGTTGGGATCAATAGGGGGCGTGTTTGAGTTATCAGCTTTTAAGAAACTGAATTCTTGACATCAATAGAATTATTAATGTGAGTAACAGTTATTAATGATTATTAATAATAACGGGGCACCACCCTGCGGACAGGGACCGATAACCAAACGATAAAACTAAGTCTCGTAATTAGTGTTCACTCATAATGTCAATAGTCTGGTACGACTACGCATTCGAGTTGACAGTGAAGGATTGAGTCCGTACACAGGCTACAACATACAGATTATTACATACATATGCACAAGTAATCACAGACAACTGCTCTTTAAAATATAACAGGGTTTATTACATCAGAATAATAAATGATCAGATCAATTAATATTGCAATCAACAAACGCTATCATACCATGTTTATGTACCTAATCTCTAAACAAATGAATAAAATGTGTGGGTGTGTGTGTGTGTGTGTGTGTGTGTGTGTGGGGGTCTGTGTGTAAAAAGGAAGGGGGGCTCTTAACCCTACAGTCAAAGACTACAAAGATGGCGTCGAGTGACTTAGCCAAACTAGCAGAGGGGGGGGGGTTAGACTGTGGGGGATGACGTGTGTGAAAAAGAGGGGCTTGACGGTGCTACCGCTAACCTACCACCAGATGGCGTAAATGTTGCTGTATGTAACCACGTGTGTCTGTGCAGGCACGTGTGTGTGTGTGTGTGGGGCAATCGATTGAACGGGGTTTCCCAAGGGGTTAGACTATGTGTGTGTGTTTACGTGAGAGAGAGAGAGAGTGGGGGTCACCTCCTGCTGTGTTGGCAGGAGTATGAGCCAAGAAAAAGGGGAGAGAACTCGACATGGATCAAACTTCTGCTGCGATGTCAAAAAGGGGGCATAAGTACGCTATTTTATCATGCATAAGCATACCGTTGTTGGTTTCGAACTACCGGCTGCTTATGCAGTGATAAATACGACTCTTAGCTCACTCACAGAGTCGAGTTAATGACGAGAGAAATAAAACACGAAGTGAAATACAATGAATGAAGATAATCCCACAGAAGACAGATCTTCCTAACCGCGGTGAGATGAGCATTTGTTTATTATCACATCTCTCGAGTAGTAATAAACAAAACTCTGCATCCACTAGCAGCGACGGATCTGATGCAGACAGTTACCGTGAAAGGGTTAAATGCAGCGGAGTTGGTCCGCTCTGTGATTGCGTAATCTTGGCTCACGCGGCAGTAATTTAACACGGCAAAACACAGGGAATAATAACACATAAATGAATTAACCTGAATGAAACTTAGGTTAATTTAAGCTAAGCTAGCCCAGATGCCAATAAACCTTACTGTAAGGAGCTTCTTTGCAGCGGGGGAGAGAGAGGTCCGTTGAGGAAGTGTGCTGAGCTCTCTGCAGAAGAAAAAGGCGGAGGGAGATGCTTGCTGGGGGGCACGGCGTTTGCCGGCCCGGGTTCGGTCCTTTGGCGGCGCGACTCGCTCTGGAGTTCGCGCAGGTCCGATCTGTACTCGCTGCAGCGATGGACAGATTAACTTCGGCTCGGCGACGTGGTCTGGCCGGGAATCATCGGAGGGGAAGACGGTTCAGTCTCCTGCTGCCGGAATGTGTACACAAGAAGAAAAACACGGGGAGGAATCGTGGGCAGGATTCGCACGTTGTGTCGTGAGGAGGCCAGACTCAGAAAAAGAACAACTGCTGTTTTCGACCAGCGAAAATGGCATAAGACCTGTCAGAGTTTGATGAGGGTTCGAGGGTTTGCAGGCCGCGCGTCCGTGTGGCCTTTGGTTGCCAGCGTCGTGCTGGAGGTAGGAGGCTTTGTCTTCTGTAGCCAGGACGGGGAGTCCGAGCGAAGAGAAAGATTTTCCACTGTGCTCTGGGTTATAAACGGGTCTGCACGAACAGTGGGGGGGCCCTGTTTCGGCCAATGGAGGGTCAAGCCTCAGGGTGAGAGGTGGGGGTTAAGGATCAGAGTCCATTGGGCTTTTGGAAAGGAAGAGGGAGCATGTGAGGAGCTAAGTCAGCCAGCAGGTGGCCGCCAGACCCCAACACTTAATACTTGAACATGCTGTCTTTAACCAACTGTCTTCCTATCTCCACCAAAACAACCTCTTGGACCCCCACCAGTCCAGGTTCAAAGTGGGTTACTCGACTGAGACAGCCCTCCTTGCGGTGACTGAGTCGCTTCACGCAGCGAGAGCTAACTCTCTCTCCTCTGTCCTGATTCTCCTGGACCTGTCTACAGCGTTTGACACTGTGAACCACCAGATCCTCCTCTCCACCCTCGAGGGGATGGGCGTCTCAGGCTCTGCACTCTCGCTGTTTGCACCTACCAGGTGACGTGGAGGGGGGCCGTGTCGGAACCACGCATGCTGACTACAGGGGTTCCACAAGGCTCAGTCCTGGGCCCCCTTCTCTTCTCGCTCTACACAACATCTCTAGGTTCTGTTATTCGCTCGCATGACTTCTCTTACCATTGTTATGCCGATGACACCCAGCTGGTCTCGTCATTTCCACCCGGTGACACTCAAGTAGAGGCACGCATTGCTGCGTGCTTAGCTGACATCTCGAAGTGGATGACGACACACCACCTCAAGCTCAACCTGGACAAAACCGAGCTACTGTTCCTCCCGGGGAAGGGTTGCCTGCACCGAGACGTGTCCATCACCATTGATGAAACCGTGGTGACGCCAACTCTGACTGCGAGAAACCTGGGTGTGACCCTGGATGACCAACTGTCGTTCTCAGCAAACATTGCATCGGTCACACGCTCCTGCAGATTCCTGCTCTACAACATCAGGAGGATTCACTTCCTCACTGATGAGAGGGGCCAGGTGCTCATCCAGGCTCTTGTCATCTCTCGCCTGGACTACTGTAACTCACTACTTGCCGGAGCCCCGGCGTCGCCCATCAGACCTCTGGAGCTTGACCAGAAAGCTGCAGCTTGCCTGGTGTTCAATCGCCCCAAGTTCTCCCACACAACTTCCCTTCTCTGTTCTCTACACTGGCTCCCTGTAAAAGCTTGCATCCAGTTTAAGACTCTGGTGCTAGCCTACAGGGCAGTGAAAGGAACAGCTCCTTCCTATCTCCAGGCCATGGTCAAGCCCTACACCCCCGCCCAACCTCTTCGCTCTGCTGCCTCGGGGCGAACGGTTGCCCCGTCGCTCCGAGGTCCCTACGGCCGATCGACCCTGTCGTGACTGTTTCCTGTCCTGGCCCCTCAGTGGTGGAATGAACTCCCCACTGACGTCAGGACAGCAGAGTCGCTGCCCATCTTTCATCAGGCTGAAAACTCACCTCTTCAAGAAGTACTACCCTGAGTCTTCCACTTAGCACTTACTTAGCATCTATTGTATTCATACTAGCTTATTGCACTTATTGTATTCATATTATTTTGTGGCACTTATTGCATTGGCTTGTTTCTGCACTGTACGTTGGCTCTGGTTTATACTCTTAGATGTTTGTTTGAAGAAAGGAGATGCACTTATGACTTCTGGTGACTAGTTCTCTCGAAAACCGATGTTGAACACACTTATTGTAAGTCGCTTTGGATAAAAGTGTCTGCTAAATGACTGTAATGTAATCCTGTATTACAAACTTTTGCAACTAGTAAAATAATAAAACACATCGGACTCAGCGTGTCAGGTTTCTGCGTGTAAAGATTTTCAATCGGATGACAGATTGTAAAACGCTGCAGATTGAGAAGGACTGGACTCTTCTGTGGGAGAGAGGCTGCTCTGCTATGGTTGTTTTGCTCCGTGTATTTGGCAGAGCCAGCGCTCCAGATTGCAGCACAGCTCGGCGGGCCTGGCTGGGAGGCCGAGGTGAGAGTGGCGTAGGAGGCAGCGCACATTCAGAGAGAACACTCTCACTCTGAACACAGACAGAGACGGGCAGAGAGCAGAGAGAGTGAAAGTGTGGTAGCGGGAGATAGTAACGTGATACATCAAATAGCACGCGTAGTGAGCCCGTGCATGTCTGTGTCCACTTTCACAGTACACTGAACAACTTGATATTGGATGCTGGATGTAAGTTTCGTTTCGTCTGAAAGGTTAGCACAAAAAATTGTGCAGGAGAGGAAATATTCAGAACTTCAATTTCAACAGATTTCCACCTGCGGAAATATATGTTTGGCCCATGAAATCCTTTGTTCCAAGTGAGCTAACTAGCTAGCTGGCTAGCATGAAGCTGGTGGAGAATAGCTCCACTGGCAACATTAGTGAAAAAAATTCTCAAAGCAAATCACACAGAATATTCAAACAGTATTTTTTATTTCATCAGAATAAAACACTTTGGTTAAATACAAGCTCTCCTGAATATGTTTCAAAAGATAAATAAAATAGAATCATTTCACAAAAAAAGCTCTCGTCAATCATACCAGTATATTTAACACCTCCATCTGAGAGCACACACCGGCATTGAGGACATTATTTGCATAACGAGTGTAGCCAAACAGGCTGTAAAGGACCAGCTGTGCTCAGGAGATTCAAGTCATTTCATGTTGCATAAGGAATCAATGACACAACGTAGGGCTGGAGCCGGGCGACGCCACACGGGCAGAAGGGAAGACGGAGGAGGCAGTGCAATAAGCAGAGCACAGGCAGCATTAACACACTACATGTTTCACTTGGTATAGTTATGGCACTGATACAAATGATTAACTGGATGGTATACATAAAGTTCTAAGGCCACGGTAATACGGTAACATGCAGCATGGCGCATGTTTACAGTCATGAGGGGATAACAGTGAAAGCGTGCGCGTTTCCCACCAACGTGATCGTGATGAGAGGAGTTTCATTTCTTTGATGTTTAAACTGAGATGTCTTAAATGAACATGAACTCAGAAACATGCTGGAGTAAATCAAAGACACTGTAGCTGCATATGAATAATTACATTTGCTCGATTTGGTCACTGTTGCCACGGCAACGTGATAAATCAATAATAGCCTACACACGGAGTAACTGTTTGTGAGGGTGTGTGGAGGTGTTTGGTGTATTTTTAGGGGTGTGTGTGTAATGTGGAAAGAGAGAGCGTGCAGGATAAAACATGGGTAGTGCCGAGGTTTACGGCTCGGCCTCTGGCGCCAAGAGCTCGGCAGACCGCCACCTGAGGGTCAGGCTGTGAGGAAGACCTCCACCTGAGGGTCAGGCTGTGAGGAAGACCACCACCTGAGGGTCAGGCTGTGAGGAAGACCGCCACCTGACGGTCAGGCTGTGAGGAAGACCACCAGCTGAGGGTCAGGCTGTGAGGAAGACCGGCACCTGACGGTCAGGCTGTGAGGAAGACCTCCACCTGAGGGTCAGGCTGTGAGGAAGACCACCACCTGAGGGTCAGGCTGTGAGGAAGACCGCCACCTGACGGTCAGGCTGTGAGGAAGACCGCCAGCTGAGGGTCAGGCTGTGAGGAAGACCGGCACCTGAGGGTCAGGCTGTGAGGAAGACCGCCACCTGAGGGTCAGGCTGTGAGGAAGACCGGCACCTGACGGTCAGGCTGTGAGGAAGACCACCAGCTGAGGGTCAGGCTGTGAGGAAGACCGCCACCTGAGGGTCAGGCTGTGAGGAAGACCGGCCACGCAAAGCAGCACCTTCAGAAAGGACGCAGTAAAACTGCTTCAACCCTCCTGACACATGAACAGACCCAGTGTGAAGAACATGGACACCTCCTTATTCCTGCTTCAACAGCAGCTAGGAGTCATGAACTCAGTTCTAACAGGATGAAAGTACAGATCAAAACTCTGATGCTTACGTGCAAGAGCACAAAGGACATGCTGTCAAATGTTCCACCAGCACAACCAACCCACAAAGTACCTTCTGCAAATACAACAGCAGCTCCGCTTCAATCGGTGCTTCTTCATTATAGAGCAGAGTGTTGGATGATTCCACGAGGAAACGTGTCATCAGAGGAGAGGAGAGCTACAGGAGTAGACTGCACACACACACACACACACACACACACACACACACACACACACACACACACACACACACACACACACACACACACACACACACACACACACACACACACACACACACACACACACCTTCAATGGGCCACCGTCAGTAACTTTAGGAGTCGAGCTTCCATCATGTGATGATGATCCTTCATGTGTAATTGTTGCCTCTGTGTGTCCACACCGTGAGCAGCGTGATGAACCACTGTGATGAGAGGATGAGACCGTTTGACTCTCTGATTACCATTTGTCTGCATTATTTTTGTGAAGACCTTCTGGGTCCTGTTCCTCAATAAAATCACAGACATAAGGAATATCAGTAGAAGCAGCTCGGGAACATCACCCTGCTCACATTAAGTCTATGTTCATTCCATTCGTCTCGACACGGATGTTGTTTTGTTCGTTGTTGATTTAAGATTTCTGTTTTTAGCTTCATTTAAAAAAACAGCGTTTCCCACAAGCCCTTAACCGTGCTGATAAGACAGTCCAATGGAGATCTATGACAGGTGGGCTGAACGTGTCAACACCTCATGGACTGAGAGGAGAGCTCATGTAGATGAGGGGTTATTGTGGGGTGGGGTGCATGAGCTGCCACGCTGGGACAAACACATACTGTAGCTTTAAAAGTGCTACAAACATGTAAGCAGTAGACCCAGCAACATGTTTCACCTTCATGACATGTTGCTGGTGGAACAGCAGCGGAGGTGGAGTCAGGACTATCCAATCTAAAATCGATGAAAAGATATCTGCGTATGAATTCAGAATCTGGATGCAACGGTAGCTAATGGGACTGTAAAGAATAACCAGGACATGGAGGAGGTCTCAGCCCGGATATGAGCTGACTGCACCGGAGGTATTCTCTGGAGCCTCCAGATACGTATTGTCATCAGACCGACAGCTGTTGGCCTCTGATGGGACTTTAGCGCTCTAGTGTCCAGCCAACACGCTGGAGCCCACCGTCCACATTCAGATCAGGGTCCATGTGGTACAGAGAGCCACACCCTGATGTGGAAGCACTGCACAGCACCGGGGCTGTGATGCTCTGTTGATCAGTAAAATGATCAAAGTCAACATCAAGAAGGTGGAAACATCTGATCACAGCAGAAGGATTCGCCCCGTTGCTCTCAGTATGAACAGACGGTGATTTTATAATACCAGGGACGCACAATGTCATCTTTTGACCTTCAAATCTTTAAAAAGATGAAACACAATCATTTAAAAGATAAAGCTGCACTCTGTAGTTCTTTGAAAACTAGCTGTATAAGGTTGCTACATATGAGTACAGCATTAGCTAAAAGCATTGATTACCTCAGGGCCTCTGCAGGTATCCTGGTTCTCTGAGCCGGACCACTGGAGGCCGGATTTATACAGTTCAACCGTGTCATGTCCAGTTCTGTCGCTGTAGTCTTTGGTCTGGATCTCCTGCTACATGTTCCACATAGCGGTAGTCTCAGTTAGTCTGTGCTCCTCTCCGCTGTCACACACTCTGAGGTTTCCCACACGTCTTTTTTCTTTCCAACAAAGGGCGTCAAGAAGTCCACGAGTTATGCTTCCCCTCGCCGTGTGGACGCTGCAAATTGTTGTTAATGAGAAGCCTTTTCCAAAAGGCTTTCTTCTTGAAAACGTGTCTATTGACACTTTACAGTTCTTTGAACTTTGACCATCATTTATTCTCAATGAGATGAAAGCTGACGATCATATTTAAAATTGTGACAAAAAAATTAATCTTAGATTGAGCATTGGAATTGTAGTCCTATTGCACTTAGGCTTATTCTTTGTGAAGTACTTTGATAATTATCAGATCATTATTTTGATACTGTAAAGAAGCATGATGTGAGGTTTGATGACGTAGCTCAGAATGCGTACAAGCATCAGGAACATGTGGGATTTGTGGTTTGCTGATGTGTGTGCTCCTCTTGAATCCCTTCCATCCTAGTAGATGATGATATTGAAGGATGCACTGCTGTTAGCAGATCTAGTTGAATTGTTTTTAAAAAGAGATTAAGATTTGTTGCAAAGCCACTGAATCGGTCCTGTTTGTGCATGATGATCAAAGGACAGGTGAGACATAACTCCTCCCTATGTGGGGGGGGGTTCGTCGTACCGGAGCATGATGTTGAAGGACCGGGCAAAGTTGTTGGAGAGGGAGCAGCTGTTGCCTCCGTCCATGAGGGGCAGCAGGAAGGCCAGGAGCAGCAGAGCCAGGAGGAGGAGCCACAGAGGAAGAGCCAGCCGACACACCCGCCGACACAAGCCGGGCTTCTGCAACAACACGCCACAACTTATTGTTGCATTTCCATCAATGCACACGCCACACTCATGCAGACACACACCCACATTGATTCTACTGATAATCACATCCCAATAGTTGGTTTTGGGTTAACTATTCCCGTCCCGACTGTAATACATTACGTATTATTAGCCTTCAGCCTGCCTCTCCCTCTCTTATTGGTCATGGCTTCAGGCCAGGTCCTGACATCATAAATCATCAAAAAAAGAAAAAGCAAGTTGGAGTTTCATGAGAATTGAAGGATCACGTATTACACGGAAACCCAATTTGTCAAGCTTTAATTTATGCGTTTGTAAGCAAGAGCACGGACCAATCAGAGGAGCTGCTGGCAGCTACTGGCGGGACTTTGGTGTGTGTGTGAGGACATAGAGAATGGACGATGGCGGCTCCTAAGGAGGAGAGTGTAGCTGCAGCAGCACCAGTTCTACAGAGCAAAGAACCACACGGAAGGCTTTCCTCAGTGGAAGACCTTTTGGCTCTCCTCCCAACATGATTTGAGTTTGATTGACAGATGTTATGTTTATTTTCTTTGATATGGACATCACAGCAGCATTAGAATTGTAACATTTATGCACAAGGACCAGATGCACTGTTTGGTATTTGTAGCAAAACGCTAATTTACAACAACCACGCTTTCACAAAAAAAAGTTAAAATAGAAAAAGTAAAATACGTCCACAAATATATACACAAAACACATGTGTGTCTACAAGGGTGTGAGAACCATGTTTCTCTTGTAGCCATGATTTAATACCTCTATTAAAAACATTAAAATTGTGTTGCATTTTCAATTGAGTTGGTATACAGTGCCATAGTTATGCTCTGTTTTGGTCAGCGGCCTTGCTAGATGTATCCCCATGCTATTGGCACGGATGGTGGACTTTTCCCCATTGACTCTCACACATTGTACTCTTCCCCTGAGGTACGAGTCAAACCATTGTGAGGCACAATCAGAAAATTGGAATATGGGAAGTTTGTATATCAACAGTATGGAAAGCCCCCTTTAAGTCTAATAAAACTGCTCCCACAGCATGGCCTTCATCCAAAAGACCTGTTATTTTGTTCAACTAGATGGCAGTTTGCAGCCTCAGTAGAATGTTTGGGTCTGAAGCCAAATTGTTGTTGATACAGTACCTGATTTGTCTCTAGATGTATTATGAGTTGCGCTGCTTTTTCCAGTATCTTGGAGACAGCTGGGAGGATGGCGATAGGTCTGTAACTGCATGTCAAGTCTTGCTCACCAGATTTAAAGGTTGGACTGATAACTGCTGTGTTCCAGGTCTCAGGGAAGTTCACAAGGTGTGTTATTGGCTCAAGTAGTTGGGTTCTGTTTTTCTTTATCAGTGCAGAATCAAGATTGTGGTCCTTGGCCTTTGAGTTACTGAAGTGACACATCATTTTGTGATGGTTCATCCAATCCCCTGCCAAGTATTCATTTTTTCGTCAGGAAAACAAGCCGTAGCAATATTGGAAGAAAAACAAAAGGGCTCCACATGCTTTACGTATTGAACTAGTTGCATAGTTCATAGCTAATGAAAGAGCTGGATGCTACTTGATGGAGGTATGATAGAAATAAAATCATGAAAGGAAACTACAACAGCAGTCTCTCTCTGGCAGCACCAAGTCGACCTCATTAACTCTTTAAAACTTTATTTACTCTACTTTTAAAGAACCAGGTGCCACATAAATGTTGTCATCTGAAGCATCAGATTGACAAAGACTGGCTTTGCATAAATACACCGGTGGGAGCTTTATTTACCCAGTGGAAGAGAGAACCAGGTATGTATTGCAAATAACATTCCTTGTTTTCAGAAGTATATAAGTATCAAATTCTAATAAAAAGCCTCCGTTTTTCGTATCTGCTTTAACAATCAACAATATGTGTTGACTGTTGATTGAACACTTGTTTGTCAATCCTCAGTCATACCGTACGAGTTTAAACTGGAATAACATGACAAACAAACGTCATTATCACAAGTAAATAATATATGAACCATTGGAACATCACTGTAGAGTAGAGCAAGTAACATCGTGTAACACTCCTCAGATACTGTTGCTTGTTTATCTAAAGCAATGATGACATGCTACAGTTGCTGTGATTAAAGATGGCTATCAGAACTTTAGTTGGATTCTCGTGTACGGCTCTCTTCTATTGGCAAAATGAGATGGATTCTCTTTCCCTGCATCTTATAAATTAAACTACAAAGTGCGTAGAAACTACAATTTCTCATCTCTTAACGATCATAAAACCCCAATGTGTAGCATTTATGTTGATCTCGTAGCAGAAATTAAATATGATGTTCAGAGCTATCTTTTCATGAGTGTGTAATCACCTGAAATTAAGAACAGTTGTGTTTTTGTCATTTTACAATGAGCCCTTCATATGTACATAGCGAGCAGGTCCTCTTCATGGAGTCCTCCATGTTTCTACAGTAGCCCAGAAAGGACAAACCAAACACCGGCTCGAGAGACTTTCATGTTTCCACGTTACTTGAAGGCCACCGCAGCTCTCCATGTGAAACCGTGGTAACGTGAGCTGCAGAGTGCAAAAGCCTGGTTCCACCAGCCGCCATCCGACCTCTGTAGATTCATCGTGGTGCGGACGGCCTCTGAGCGAGGTGAAATCGGCGGCTCACGTTACCACAGTCTTGCAGAGGGAGAGGTGAGTGGAGGCTATTCAGCTGGTTCCAATCTGCAACCAGAAAATGCCTTTCTCTTTAAGACAGAACTCTTTCTTTGATATTTGCCTTAAAGACTGCACATCCAGATGTGCCTCAACTGCTTTTTTAGCTTCCTACCTCATATTCTTCACTATTTTTCAATGATTTTTTAAACGTTATATTCATTAGCTCAGAAACATATTTTGTTATCAACAAACACTGGCAGAGAGAAGGCCTGGTAAGTAAAGGGAATCTGAGGAGTTATAAGATGAAAGCAGAAGCAGTCCGCCCACAGAGTCAAACATCACGTACCACAGTGAACTGATTCAGGCTCCCACTCTCTGAATCCTACGCTCATCTTTCACCTTCTGAACACTGCGTCACACAGAATCACTGGAAATAACTTCATGTACAACTAAACTGTTTCCTGAAGATACAATTCACTGAGGCACCAAACACAAAGACACCAGACAACCGATGGGCTGCTGTTGTGTGAATATGATTTACCCATTAAATCATTACACCAACACACTGTAGTAATAATACAAATCTAACAACTGTAGTTCCTTCATACAACAGGGTTAGAAAAATATCATTTCAAAAACTGTGTTCACTAAGTACAGTCGGTCAAAGTTGGTAGTACTTTACATTTCAGCACAGTAATAACATGGTAATAGTGGGGTAATAGTTTATAATAAAGAGGTAATAATATAGTAATACCATGTGATTAGCTAAATATTTGCCATGTAATAGCATTTTGCAGCCCTGATTCATGTTATTACAGAGTAACAAAGTAACTCATGATGAATTTCAGTCTTTTGACTGATTCTGACTTCCAATAATTGTGATGTGATGTTGAAGGTATTTTACTGATAGGAGCCTATAATATCGTGAAAACATCGTCCTATATTATCTCACTGTTATCAGGGTATTAACCCATTACTATCATCATATTACCATTTTTAAATCCAAAAATTGCACTGATATAACCATTCTATTATTTACAGGTCACCATATTGTTATCAAAGTATTCCTATTGCCAATGCCGTTGGCCTTGCTCAGAGGCGATTCTTACCATAATACTACTACTATAGGAGCAACAGAAGTCAGGAGGCGGCTGGTGGTGCCACGCTTTTACACTCTGCGGCTCAGGTTACCACAGTTTCACAAGCATGTCAGAGAACTACGGTGGCCTTCAGGCAACCACCACAGTTCTGATTCTGAGGTAACGTAAAAATGTTTAGAGCTAATGTGCAGTGTGTTCATTGTAGGCTACCGTAGAAACATGGCGGTCAACCTGACGGACTCTGTGAAGAGGACCAACCTGCCTGATTGTGCTTCCTGCATCACAATCACAATCACTTTGTTGTCACCATTGATGAAGCTGATGGTGAATCTACAACAATATGTTGTAGGTAACAACCTACTTGTAAGAACACAAGTCACCTGGATCGCCTCCATCGTCAATGTAAACAACTGGACAGGAGTTTTACTTCACCAGTGCTTTCATAGTTACCTTAAGAGTACTGCTTCCACCACATTTACCATAATTAGTTTAACAGTTGTGCTGAAAATTAGAGTAAATCCCATAGAATAGGAGTCACGGGTGAGTTTAGTTAAAAGAAGAGTGATACCAAATGAGGGCTGGGATTGAATAGCATAGGAAGCTACAACGATAACATTTGTCAGCTTTTATCTGAAGAAACATTTTCAAGTGTTTAAATACAAGCCTTGAGGTACATGCACAGTGTGTGTAAAGGTGAATGATTGATGGAAGAGGAAGTGAAACGAGCTAATCATACCTCTCGATGGCAAACAGACACAGGACAAAGGTATGTGTTCATGTGTTCCTTAGACTCAGCTTCCTGTGACTGAGGGCCGGGTATCCTTTGAACCTTACCAGTAGCAAAGCAGTACCCTTAAAGTGCTCAAGAGTACTTAATTTGATACATTCTGTTGTGTACTTCAATTGATACTCATCACGCAAGTGGAAACATTTAGTTGCGTAAAATGCCAACACCACCCCATTTACTTTCTATCAGATGCCAAAGGTGTGTAGTGTATAGCCAGACCTTCCAACTCCGTCAGAAAGACGCACTGGACTCCACCCAGCACAGACTGTATGGGTAGTAGCTGCTGCGGTAGTTATACTTGGCATTAAATCCTAATGCCTAACCCCTAAACATGTTCTCGTAGAAACCTAAAATACAAGTATGAGCCTTCAAAGGAAGATGACGCGTCACCTTTAAGTGTAGGATTTGTGCCTGCCAACGTTGTAGGGCTGGACCTACCTTTACTCTTTAATCCACATGGGATTCACAATACTCTACTTTTCTACATTTGATTGATCGCTGGCAAGCTCCCATCAATGGAACTCAACATTTCCTGCAGACATTGTACAGTAAAATCCTTACAGTACTTCTTACACGATGCTTTCTTTGAGTTCATGAATTACACATGTATTGTGTGCCTATGAGTGATAAATACACCTGCTTGTGGTTATATGACTTAAAGCATCATGTGTAACTAGCGTGTCTCAGGCTGTGAAGGGTGGCAGGAGGATTCCAGCTGGAGTCTGGATTACAGGCGCACCAGTTGTCTTTGTTTTATTCACTTTTGGTAACGAGCCAACTGTTTATAGGTTAGTACAGATCAGTTTTGTGATCTGGCAGAAACACAGACAGAATACTGGATGTGTGCAGACAGGACCAGTAAACACGAGATGGATGCGTTAATAAGCCTGATGAACTGGTGACTGCATAGCTATCACAGCTTTAGAGACATGAAGCCCAACAGTAGCAAAGCAGACAGGAAGTATATAGTTGAGTCATTCCAAGACCAATAAACATTATGTTTAAAAGACACAAAGCATCACAAGGAGCTTAAACTCAGACCTTTTTCCCAGCACATCAATTATTGTGGTAAAGCCATAAGTAGCTGTTTAACGGTGGGTGTTTTTGTTTCATGGCACAAGAAAAGAAGGAGAAATGTAGTGACTCCACAGACCATCTAGTCAATAACACAATCAGCCCCTCTCCTGCAGATAGAGGACGCCTGGAAGGGCCGTGTGAACAGATACAGGAATGTTTGGAGGGCTTTTCTGCTGGGCCGTCTGAGGGGCCAACGGGAGAGGGCAGGCTTTACTCTGCTCATCAGCCACTAAATTAATGGGGGGGGGGGGGGGGGGGGTTTGCTTGACTTGATGCCAGTCCTGGGTGTTCAGGTCAGGTGTTCGTTCGGCTCCCAACAATAGTCGATTAATCAATTAGACAGAAAATGACAGTTTTTATATGTTGATATCATTTCTCATGCTCCTCTCTCTTACACATCATTCTACAGACGCGGGACTGTTGGTTGGACACAAGACATCAGTTTGGGCTCTTTCTCTGATAAGTTACAGACTACATCTGTAATCAGAAAATAAACTGATAACTGTGGCATGCAGACCATGAGCTGATTCTATCAACGTGCTGTGTAAGTAGAGTAGTGCTACTTGTTAGCTGGTGGAGCATCATGCCTGTCCAGTTATAGTGACCATCTCTTTAGAAACACTTCATACTTTGGTGTTACCTTCTGCACTTTGACTGCGAAGGCCGGCTCCTCTTGTTTGGCTTGGATTCTCTGCAGAGATATAAAACAGAGTTACACACATCAACCTGGTTCAAACTTCAAACCACAGGGATGGCTCTTACAAATCACATGAGATTGTGCAAACATTTGTTTTTGTTTGGTTCAACCACATCTGGAGAACACTGTCAGTAAGTCCACTGAGCAGCAGCTTCTCTACAGACAGTGACTGTGCGAGCAGAGCACTGAATGGTGTTACACCGCCACCGTGTGGGCAATCCTGTGACAACACATCACAGTGAGGACACGTCAGGTAATACATGAGGACACATTTATAGGCAGGTTCCAAAACATCTCTGCTCTGGATTTAAGCTTTGTTTCAGATCAGATTTGACAATTCTGCTGCATCCAAGAAGCTCAAACTGCAACACAAACAACACATCTAGGAAACAAGGATGTAAACATTTGACATACCATTACCCTCACTGCAGACATTATATAAAGAGCCGTCAGCCTACATTTCATCTGCCATCTCAATGTAATAGTTCTAGATGGTGGAACCCTGTACCTCAGTGTTTACACACAGAATCCTATCTGTTATCACCTGCACCAATATTCTCCTTAACTTTTCATTTTGGACCAATGTTTCCAATGCATGCATGATTATCTGATTCAAATGATCAAATACACAAATGTATAGGACACAGGATCCATGAACTGAAGCTTCACACATTCAACACGGCTCCATTTGTCCGTAAGCAGAGCTGAACCTGAGAGTGCTCTGACCATGCACTCATGCACGGTCAGCTGCACCATGCACTCATGCACGGTCAGCTGCACTCATGCACTCATGCACGGTCAGCTGCACTCATGCACTCATGCACGGTCAGCTGCACTCATGCACGGTCAGCTGCAGCATGCACATGCTGCAGCTGACCCAGAACACACTGGGTTAGTGCTGCGCAAAGTCATGCAGATTTGTGTGTATATATATATATATATATATATATATATATATATATATATCAGCATCAGGAATGGGGACACGTAACGTGTGCTGTTAGTGATGTCAGTGAAATAAAGAGCAAAGGGTTCCATGTGAAAAATGTCTCGATGACAAATGATTTCAGATGTTCATATTCATATTTTAATAGCATCAATAGCCAATTCAAATCAATGGTGCTATGGTTAGGCCACATGCATACATTTAGAATGACGATAGTCTAGCATTTGATAATGTCTAATCTAATGTCGACTCTTCAAACTCAAAACTGTGCCAAAGTTATGAAATATACAATGGATTAGTGATAAGACTGAGGCTTGGATAGCAGCAGACTGATGTCACATGACTCCTATGACAGGTCTGGTCATAGGAGTGAGTGAATGTGGCATGTTCTCCTGACTCACTCAAACAAACCACTGAAGAGCCAATCAAAGTGGTTCTTGCATGAGGCCCAATGAGAGCAATCAAGATCAAGTCTGAAGAATGTGGAGTGGACTTTGAGTTTGGCGTTGACTAAAGTACAATGGTTGGCTCTGCCAGGGTTCCCATGAGCAATGAGATTACTCTACCTCCTGTTTAGGATTATTGCTTGCATACAGAAAAAGCATTTAGAAGGAATCCTCTGTAAAGTCCACAATGCTAGGAGGAAGGCTTTGCTCTCACCTTGGCCCTGGCCCTGGACCTGACGTCTCCCACGTCCTTTAGTTTGGATTTGTAGAGCATCCAGCGGTAGCGGAGTTCCTCCAGACTCACATCCTCTGCTGGTTCAGAACCAGCCTCGCTGCCCGGACTCTCCTGGAGCAACAGCTGGAACTGCTCCTGACCCCAGCCCACTCCTGCCCTCAGAGCCTGCACCAGGACACAGCAGAGACGTTTAGGTGAGTGGACTAGAACAGGACATCCTGCTGTCTGAATGACAAGCAGCATGAGGTGCAACTAAACCTTGACCACCAGAGGGCAGTGTGAAGGTGCTGTTCAGCCCAAAGCTTTTTCTTTCTCTGTCGGGTTCCTTCCATGATGTTTTCAGACACTATTAATAACAACAGTGTGAGCCTGTCAGAGGCAAGACCAAGCACCTTTAGTGGACGTACATTACCGGTGCATAAGGGTTACAGTACAGCTCGTTTAGTGGCTGCAGCCTTCTACATTCATACCAAAACTATTTTTTAAATGTTCTCCCGGTTAGTCACTTGAGCCCCGTTCCCACTGCACAGAGAACAGCCACGAACATCTGACTGCCAGTGACTTCATTCTAACTCTACATACACTAAATAAAACTCATCATAACCAACTCTGGTTTGAGAGTTTAAAAGAGGGACTGATTAAGTAACAGATATAAGAAAATAAATAACCAGCGTAATATTTCCACTTTTTGCTAACTCTGCTTCTGGAGCCGGCCGGCGCATCCAAGATGTGACAAACACGGGAAAACAAACAAACTGTGAGTATGCCTGTGCAATGTCACGGCATACTCACAGTTGCCATACACGCTAATTATGATGGAAAAAGAGTATTAGACACAAAACCATAAGGAAATGACCCTTTAACACTTGAAATACTGAGCATCAAATAACAACATGCTGCTGTGTTTTCTAGAATCTTCAGCAGCAGCATGCAGCCGTGCTTGTGTTGCATCAGTTCATGCCAGCTCAGCTTCTTCTCTAGCACCAATATAAACGTCGGTTCAGTTCAGACTCTATGCACATGTGTCTTAGATCACTTGTCAGTCAGTCATTCTCAGGAACCAGAGTGGAGCTTCTGGTAGGATTTAGCAGTGCACGGATTACTGTGTTCTACACGTCCTATCACTGACATGTGGGTACATTTCTGCAGACAAATATCTGAGTGGAACCACAGGTGACAGACAGAGCAGTGCCTTCCCATCGGTTACATCACAGTGTGTTTCATTGATAGAATCATCTATTAGGTTATCTGTAAAATGGGATCCGGGGTACTTCATTAATTACTGGAAGTGATTAATAAAGTACCACTCAATCTGTTATTACATCACTGTCAGTGGCGCTGGATCTGATCAAAGTTAGCACCATATTGGTAGCATATAAGCAGGGTCATACTCCCAACTCCACACTGAGCTGTGACAGTGTTTTAATGTCAACACAAACTCACCGTGAGCGTGTCCTGTCGGATCTGGACTTCTTTGCCGCCGAGTTTTGCTCCCTTGCTGCTGAAGATCCCTGAGAGCAGTTCATTCTCTTTGGACAGCCAGGCCTCAAACTCCCTCCTCCTGGACCTGTACTCCCCTGTGCCCCCCTAAAAAAGACCCCAAACAACTCATGAAACTCTTGCACAACACACCCGAACACTATCAACCAGTAAGCGGTCACTTTGCGCCCTGTTTCAGATTTGGAGTGGCGATACTTGGCACATGTATGGCCTGAGGAAGGTCGTCTGTCACCAGATGTCCGTGCTTCTTGGTTTTCTTATTGATTTTATTTCTTCTGCCACACAAGAGGAGTAAAATGAACAGCCATTCAAAGCCCACCGATATCCTACAACTAAAGCCGGGCTCAGACTACCAGAGTTAGAAAAACCCCAACCGATGTTGAAATTGGGTTGCATTACACTCATAAGATGTTCTTCTCTCAGATCTTAAACGTACACTATCTTAGTATTATCTTACATTTTACTCTGCCTCCGCCTGTATATACTGGTATATTTAACAGTCTTCTTTACTGTCAATCCTGTGCAATATCCAATACGTTTAAGTATTATCTTACATTTCACATTTTTACTCCGTCTGTACAGACTGGTATATTTTGTATTCTTCTTTACTGTCATATTTTTTACTACTGTTTACTGTTTAGTCTATTTATACTACTTGATTTTTTTATCTTTATTTATTACTGGTGAGCGATGCTGCTGTAATCCTGTAATTTCCCCACTGAGGGACTAATAAAGGATTATCTTATCTTATCTTACACACACTACACGGTTTGGAAATAATTGCACATCACACACACTACGGAATATCATTAAGATGATTGTGCCAGAGGGAGCAACGTCCTTTCCTTCATGTCCGTCTCATTGGAGCAGACTTGTCTCTCTCGTGATATAATCATAACAGTTATCATCCAGATGCTCCTAAATATCAAACATGCTTTTTGGGGCAGCTGCGACTGGACTGCAAACGGTTCAGCGGGTTTAAGGCTGGATCTGTAAAGCCGTCACGTTACCAGATAATCTGGGCCGAACATCGGTACCAACCAAGGTCCCGGACTGGACTTGTGCTCTGATTGTCAGGAGGGGCCAATCAGGGTTTAACAGCCCAAAACTCCTGTAGTCTGACCTGAAAACTGGACCGATGCAGAAAGGTGACATGGGATTCAGCCTCGACAGGCAGCCAGGGCGCTATTTCTCATGTAACATTTCTTATTCACTTTTTATCCCCATAGCCAATGATACATGACTTGAGGTTGGATATTTCGGACACAGGGAGTTATCAGTACAAACTGTGCTGGTTGATCACATTCTGGTTAGTTGAGTAAAAGATGAATGGGAGAGAAGTGGACTACAAGGCCTAGAGAGTGCTGTCGTCATTAAGTACTGTCAGCAGCTTGGACCAGTTCACTGGATCAGTTTGGGGTGAATTGAGTGTTTCAGTTACGGTGAAGTCTTTTGCACAACATAGAGGAAGGAAAGACAACCCTTTAGTATTCCTGTGTGTCTGAGCGGAGGAACATTTACTTCTTCACTGAACGTGAACTATGAAAGTAATGTACAGAGAAGAACGCTCCAGATTGCTACTCTACCAATTGAACCAAGGGGCGGGAAGTATGACCCCTGCACAACATACCACTGGGTGTTGAGTTGGTGCTGTTGATGGCTTGGTCGGGTCCTTTCTGAACAGCATGAACGCTCCTCCTGCCTCCACGCTGCCTTCACCAGAGCTCATTCTTAGCCGCTCACTGTAGCTGACCTTTGAGCTTAGCGATGTTCCCTCTCTGTCTCCAGCCAAGATGCTGCTGCCGCCCCCTGTTGATTTATCTCTGTCAACGCTTCCAGTGGAACCTGTCTGGCCTGCTCTGCTGCCAATTCTCCAAGCGGACGAATCAACTTGGTCTCCTTTATAGGAGAGTCCGCTGTCCTCGCCCGTCCTCGATGGGCTCACGTGTTTATTGTCTTGTCCAGCCAGAATCAGGTGACTTTCACGGTGGGCCTGGATCCGACCACCCTGCCCAGTCGTCACCGCCTCTCCTGCCTCTCCCTCCAGGCTCCTCCCCCCCCCTCCAGACCCAGAGCCGGCCAAGGCTCCATACATCCCAGCTGGCTCGTCTCGTTGTTGGCCTCTCTGGCCCCTGGAGCCTCCTGCCCTGCCCTGACTGGCTCCCTCCCCCAGACTGAGCTGTGTTGTCAGGGATGCGCTGTCTGCAGACAGACCTCCAAGACTCCATGACCCAGACTGTGTCTGCTCTGTGGAACTGTTCAGCAGCCTGGGAGATAAAGAAAGACAGGTTAAGTGCCTTCATGACTCACTTCAAAGTCTGATGCGGCACAAACACAAGAAAAGACGCAATGCTCCTCTAATTTCTCTAGCTTTCAACCAGCTTTTATTCTGATATAAAACCTCTAAAGAAGATGGATTTGTTTGTTTATATGCATGCATTAATATTCAGTACAACAACCATTCATGAACACTTCAGTAACTGAGCTTGAATCTTCATTCTGGACCTTTAAGTAAACGGCAAATTTGACAAGAGAATCTCAACTTGCTTGGTAAACACCAAGTGACCGGAGTTTTGGTAGCTACATGTAATACCAACGGTTAAGAGAGCACTGTGGGCAGAACACTGACTGATGAGGAAAGCATTGATATCAAACATACATGTGTCTATGTAACATAATGAATGAATGATCCATTCCTTAACATGGACTTATTTCTTATTCTAAAGTCTTGAGCTTCCTGTTTTACATGTAACACCCCGTCACGCCTCGTCTCAAACCATAATCTCTGGAAATAACAGCAACAGGTGATAAAAGAATACTAAAAGTATTCCTAGTACCTGTGAAGATTGAGACTCATATTGTACAGGGCAAACCAGGACTCTCGTAGGCGCTTAATGTCTCGCAGAATGTGGACCTGTCCCTCCTCTGAGGTCCTCTCCAGGACCCCCTGACCCTGGACCGCCATCTGCTGCAGCTGGAGCTCCTTCTCAGGAAACTCTCCAAGTGCTCTCTGTGGACGAGGACCATGCAGCACGTTAGAAGCGGTGGTGAGAGAGGAGACCAACAGCTTCTGAGAGTGAACTTCATGGTGTGTGACACCTTGCATCCCTGTACAAGTGGTTTTCAACACGTGTCCAGAATGACACGTGATTGATTATTCAGTCACAGCCCATCTTTACTGAATGTCATATGTCTGTCTGTGAGTCCAGCTGTTTGTCTATTAACCAGTAACAGACACAGTCCAGCTCCCAGCTCAGCCGATAGGACACAGTTGATGGCTTCACACACATTTTGGGTTTGAGGTCTGGTTTGAAATTAAATCTTTACGGAAACAGTTTCTCAAAATCTCTTCACAAATAAAGTGGAACTACTTGATGTATTTTTGTGGTGCCAATATCTATATAATATCTATAGCACATGGGTCTCCACCAGGAAGCTGTGAGCGGCTCATTAAAGCTTCAAAGCATCTTTTAAAAAAGTCTCAATTTCTATCCAATCAAATTCACAGAGACAAAGTGAACATTCGTCAGTCAGCTGTCAATTCAACCAGTTTCGTTACTTTCAGGGTTGGATTAATCAGTGACGGAGTAACATTAGGCCATTGTAATGAAGGAGATGACATAAACGTTGATAAAGGACCATAAAGTGAGACACAAATGATGTTTGCTAATGGCCACAGAGAATAGACGTACTCGCTATCACAAATCAGATCTGCTGATTGCAGCAGTGTGTGTATCTGGGCGTTCTGGTTGAACTGATAGGAAAAGGGATTTAGGGTTTAATCACATACTTCAGGAACTACACATTCATGTTTAATGCTGACTCAGCTGTGACGGTCACAGATTGTTGAATGCAGCTTTGCAGATCTCATTCTATCACGGCTGAATAAGAAAGAAGAGACGCATCATCTTCTGTGTGTGGTGAAGTGCACAGCTGTTTAATGGTCAAACACACCCAACCAACAGTGTGGCTCTGTGTGGATGTCTCCTCTCTGGTACACTCAGTTGTCTGCTACTCTTGATTCCTAAAGAGCAAACGTTTCTGCACACAGAGACAAACATTTGATATCCGTGGAGCAGCTTTAAGAAGGGCGGAGCTCCTGAACAGGATGATGCTCTGAGTTAATGAAATGCATGGGCGAAGGATCTGGACCCGCGTTGCTGATGATCGGCATGTTGTTCAGCGTAACAAAGAACACTGTAATTATAAAGAGTCTGAGGTATTCCCATTAACATTCATGGTCAGGCCAGCACTAAGGTCGCTGTGAGCTGCCCTTAGTGCTTTTACAGAGAACAACAGACGATCTCCTCTACAAGCAACACTAAGTGCTTCCAGGCTCCTACTTACCATGAACCCTGCAGAGAGGAGCAGCCTGTGGACCTCTCCTCTCTATCATGAGGAAACTACATGAGGTATGGTGTTTGGGTTAGGGCTGCACCAATATCCCGATGACGATATTACTTGTGATGAACAGATATTAAAGTGTACTCGGTTCATGACTCAGACTTGCACACTACCTAGTGCTTGTTATTTGTACTCTGTGACTTGAGGAGTTTATTCATGCCCAAACTGAAACCCTACTATTGACTACCACTTCACTGAAGATGTCTTTTCTGCTGCAACCCCCAACGCCTGTCTCTCTCGCTCGACCACACACTCCCTATGCATTTGGCTGATTGTATTTACTGAACCAACATAACTTTACTCGAGAAATCCTAATTATAACGTCAAAGGTTCTGTGTGATTGGCCAGAGCCTTCACGGCACGATCAGACAAAACAGACAGAATGTAATTGAAAACATTGTTACTATATTCAAAGTGCAATATTGCAATCTTTTGTGATGGGTTTATTGCTCAATGCAGCGTAATGAAACACTCGCATGTTGGTCAGGCAGGCCATGGAAGTTAGAGCCAGGGTTTACCAGCACAACCATAACACCAGACACCGTCCAGACGAGTGTTCCGGCTGGTGAAGCCCTACAGTTGGAGATGGAGCTATCACTTCAACATTGTGATTTAAACTATTCAGCAACAATTACAAAAGTGAAAATATGACGGAAATCATTCTGAAATAAATAACATCGCTTTTTTGACGCGTAATATTTCGCAGTCTGTGTTCATAACACAAACAAAGTCAAAACAAACAAATGACACGACAAACCAATTAATCGCACAGAAAAAGTGCATGTGTAAATGTTACATGTTCCCTACAAAATCCTAGTATTAAAATAAAGCCTGGAATAAATAAAGAGCGATAGATGTGAGGTGCAAGAACACACACACACACACACACACCTGAGCTTCGTGCTGGCGGCCCTCTACGCTCCACTCCCCTGAGGGGCAGTAGAAGGACTCCAGCTTCTGCTTCATGATCATCAGCCACTTCTCCACGTTCAGCAGGCTGTCGTGGAAGCTCTCGTGCTCTGCGATACTCTCCTCGCTCTCGTGCACCTTCACCTGCAAACACAAGAAATAGGTCAGCTATAGGTCAGCTGGAAAATCCATGCGAGACATTGGCAACATCTGGAACATCTGTCATTATGTAAAAAGTAACTTTCCATTCCATTATTGTTTTCCAGCTCAACTGCTACGACAGCAATATCAATCCTTGGAGTTTGTGTAATTGTTTAATCGTAACATATTAATGTGCTAAGCCCCTTCTCAACCGCAGGAACTTGGGGTATAAGGATGTGATGATCACAATAGGTTTGTCGGGTTGACCTTGATATCCTCACATGTGTAACTTGAAGATGGCTTCCTTTCATGTAAAGAATGAAAAACAGAGCCTGATTAAAACAATGATCATGAAAGAAAGAACAGCCTCTGACCCTGTTTCAATGATCGACCCTGTGATTACTTTAAATAAGATCGATTGTTCACTAAAAAAAGATCCCTCTCTGATGCAATCAAAATATTTGCTTCCTCACTAAATCTAAAGTAAAACCATTCCAGTATGTTTTAGGGCCATTTTAAGTTTTACGCATATTTTGATGATATAGTTAATCGCAAATGTTTTGGCCAGGATAAACATTACATTGAATTTTCACATCACTTTGCTCAGTTGAGTGTTATTGTTTTTGCCACAAGATTGAAGTATTATCAGCGTGTGAAGTCACCTGCTGCTGTTGGAAACAAGGCGGATGAGAGAGCCTGAACCAAAGCAGTAAGGTTTCAAGACTACGAGTTACAAGATGGTTTATGTGTTGTTTCATCACTTACCCGATACTACACACAGCCATTTGACGCATTGTTACCATGAATAGATGGATTGGTGCAGCTTGGACTCTCCTGTCTTACCCTGGCTGCCTTGTGCAGGTGCTTCCACTCGGCAGAGAGCCTCTCCAACTGAGTCCTGCTGCTCTGACTGGACGAGACCAGAGTCTCCAGCGCCGTGATGTGGGCCTCACAGTCCTCCAGGTCCTTCAGGATCACCTGAGGACACACAGGACACACAGCGGGACCAAGTGTTGGTTCATTTATAAAAATATATCTAATTTACATATTTAGTATGATATTGCAGTACAGTCTTTCATAATGAATGAATCGATCACTTTGACAACACTAACAGCAGCGATTACTGTAGGAAAGTTAGGTTCAATAGTGTTTTTCAGTATTTATAGCATCTTAGAAGTGGATAGTAAAATGTTAGCAAGTACTTGGTGTGCCATATATACAAATACTTATCAAATGTATAATATGTTTACAGTATGTTTACCATAGAAGTGTTAAGCCATAAAAGACAATCATTGAATGTATTAAACTGTGAAGAATAGCCAACAGACAGACAGGGATTTTTAGACAGGCATTCCAGGGACGACCATCACCACAGCCAGCCGGGGCCTAACGGAGGAAGGATCATCAGACCAGCGCCAATGGGCGCTTCTCAAGTCTCTTAATTGCATCCCCGTTTCCCTCACTTGCGTCCTTTCCTTGCGTCTTAGTCCCTCCCACCAGGGCTGCATGGAGAAAACCATGCAAGGAGAGAGAAACGAGGAAATATGTTTTAAGAGACATGAGACGTCCTTTCCTCAGTTGCGTCACGTGAAGCGACGTCTGTTTCTGATGACGGAGGATCAGCTGATCACAGATCAGCTGTCAGTCGGCTTTAACAGCTGGAGAGACTTTTGATGAGTTTGTGTCTGTTCACATGATCACTGTACTTAATAACAGTAACTAATAATACTAACAACTAATAAAGACACACAGTAATCACCACTGTAGAGTGTTTCTCTCTGTAGTCTGTTAACAAACTGTGTCCTGTGTATAAGCTCAGGATCCATTTCTACCAGCGGAATGCGATCGTCTTATTTATGAATTATTTGCGTCTGTATGTTTTGAAATTGTGACTGTGACGTCATTATTAAATAACCCAGAATATGATTAGTTTCTCTTAAATGATAAAACTCATCAAACACTCAGGAATTATGTGAAAAGTGTTTTGTCTCTCAGCTCTCTCATATATATATATATATATATATATATATATATATATATATATATATATATATATATATATATATATATATATATAGAACTCAGTTGTTGGACATACAATAGATTTAACTTTTTACTTGCCACGAGGAACATTTACCACTTTAAGCAAATGAATGCACTTGAGTTTTACTTTAAATGCAGATTAGATATTTATTGCAGGTTATATATATATATTGTTAGCAAGGGTTAGGCTACAGCTCACATAATAAAAATGTTACTACACTTGATTCGTTACTTTAATTTTCTTCTTAGATTATACTCATTAGTTTTGATGCCGAGGTGGCTCAGTTGGAGCTGGATTTCAAAGGTTCGATGAAAAAGTTCTTTTGGAGGTGTTAGGAGCGAGGGTCTGGCCAGACCCTCGGATTCCTCCTGCTTTCACAGCGGAGTTCGATCAACAGTCCTCAAGGCTCAGTACAAAGTCTTTCCAGGGCTGCCGTGTTCTTCCGTTGCTCAGTTGGTAAAGTCAAGCAGTGGGGAGAGGGAAACTCTCCGTCTTTCAATCTTTGTCCACGAAAGGCAATCTTTTCTTTTCGTGAGCAGAGACGGAGTCCTCAAATACTTCTGTTGCAAATCGTCCATATCTTCCTCATCAGAGCACTTGGATGGCTCTCGTGTAGAAATCCCAGCCTGCGTATTGCAGACGTCTCCTTATATTGTCGATTTGGGCTATCTGTTCCCCCCTCCTCCTATTCTGAACACATGATCTTTATCCCACCCTTTTGTGTGTGTGCTTATGTTTGGAAAACTACCAGATCTCCCTTCAGTCTTAGGCCCCCACCCCTCTGGGTGAGTGCGTATGCTTGGAAAGAACCTTATTTCCCTTCGCCCCTTGTTTTTGCAACAGAGTCCGAAGCATCGCGGACCTCCGCCCGAACATCTGTTGCTGATCTCACTTTCTGGACAACTCCTATATGATCTCACTTCCCCAAAACATGTCCTAACACGTACACTTTTTACTTCTCCACACAGTTCAACGCAGTTCATCATTATAATCAGTTTTACATTTGTTAAATCACTCTACATTTGTTATGTAATACACGCTTGCTTTAAAATGATTATTCGATTTCATCCGTTAAACTATAATTATATGCTTTATGTCCCTTTAGCCTAATTTACATACCGAACATGTATTCCCTCATTTAAGGCAGCTTTTCTGGGAGCTCAACTCTATTTGACAACATATACATATATATATATATATACATATATATATATATATATATACATATATATATATATACATATATATATATATACATATATATATATATATACATATATATACATATATACATATATACATATATATATATATACACATACATATATATATATATATATATATATATATATATATATACATATATATATATACACATACATATATATATATATATATATATATATATACATATATATATATATATATATATATATATATTATATATATATATATATATACATATATATATATATATTATATATATATATATATATATATTATATATATATATATATATATATACATATATATATATATATATATACATATATATATATATATTATATATATATATATATATATACATATATATACACATATATATATATATATATATATATATATATATATATATATATATATATATATATATATATATATATATATATATATATATATATATATATATATATATATATATAAAGTGTGTCGTCTCTCCAGCTCTCTGACTTTAATTGTATTCATAATAAAGTTATTGATGGAAACATCAGATCATGAAAACACAAATCTTTCTAATAAATGAAGAAAGTTGTTTGTGGTCGTTTTGTTGTTCAAACTACAATGAACATTTATTTAAACCAGATGTTGAATCAGAAACCTAATCAAATTTAAACGAGTTTATTCTGTGATCCGTCTTCACTCTGGTGTTAAACTCAGTCAGTCAGTCCGATCGGCTGCAGCTTCCAATCACATGACAGATGAACAATGACTTCCTGGAAGTCTGTTCTCGTGGGTCCTCGGTCATGCCTCCTCCGAGGTCCCTCCTCCATCCTCGTTCCTCCGAGCTACGTTAGAGCTTTGGGACGGCCGTCAATATGGTGGCGCAGAAACAACTTCCAGTTCAAGCGAGGCTCGAGGAGCGAGGAAACGACAATTAAGAGACTTGAGAAGTACCCTGATGATCCATCGAGGGCGGTCAGCTGACTGAAGCCAGGAGGTGGAGTCAGCTGGATTTTGGCCAATTGTAACAGAAACAGACATTTTGTGGATGCTTTACGGGCTATGAAAGGAAATTCAAAGAAAGAATTTGTTCAGTTCATCTCATTTCATCCAGCAGGTAACACGCTTCCTGACTGTGACGTGTGTGGGCTCTTTTCCGCGCATCATATTTCTATATCGACACTGTAAATATTTCTATAGATTCTATAAATAGTGCGCTTCACTTTGCAATTGTTTTAGCTTCTGTAGTATTAGATACTTTTGATCATAATTTGAGCCGGCTGACTTTTTGGCACGGCTGGAAGACGTGCGGCTCTCCCACAGTTTCGAGAGGTTTCGAACGTAACATAACCTAACTTGTGAGTCGGCTCTTCCACACACAGAAGATCAGGAAGGCACCAGGCCCAGATGGTGTGTCCCCCTCCTGTCTGAAAGTCTGTGCTGACCAGCTGGCCCCCATCTTCACAAAGATCTTCAACCGATCACTGGAGCTGTGTGAAGTCCCCTCCTGCTTCAAACACTCCACCATCATCCCGGTCCCCAAAGAATCCTCCATCACAGGATTAAATGACTACAGGCCCATCGCCCTGACGTCTGTGGTCATGAAATCCTTTGAAAGACTGGTGTTGACCCACCTGAAGGACAGCACAGGACCCCTGCTGGACCCCCTGCAGTTTGCCTATCGTGGTCGGTGGATGATGCAGTCAACATGGGACTGCATTACATGCTGCAACACCTCGACTCCCCAGGGTCATATCCAAGGGTTCTGTTCGTGGACTTCAGCTCCGTGTTCAACACCATCATCCCAGAGATACTCCAACCCAAACTCTCCAGCTCACTGTGCAGCCTCCACCTGTCAGTGGATCACAAACTTCCTGACTGACAGGACGCAGCAGGTGAGGCTGGGAAAAATCACATCCAGCACCCGGACCATCAGCACTGGCGCCCCCCAGGGGTGTGTGCTCTCCCCACTGCTCTTCTCCCTCTACACCAACGACTGCACCTCAGAGGACCAGTCTGTTAAACTCCTGAAGTTCGCAGACGACACAACGGTCATCGGCCTCATCAGGGACGGTGATGAGTCTGCGTACAGGAGGGAGGCTGAACAGCTGGTCCTCTGGTGTGGTCAGAACAACCTGGAGCTGAACAAGCTCAAAACTGTGGAGATGTTCTTTTTTTACTCCGTCTGTACATACTGGTATATTTTGTATTCTTCTTTACTGTCATATTTTTTTTACTACTGTTTACTGGTTAGTCTATTTATACTACTTGATTTTTTATCTTCATTTATTACTTGTGAGCGATGCTGCTGTAATCCTGTAATTTCCCCACTGAGGGACTAATAAAGGATTATCTTATCTTATCTTATTTTATGACAGTGGACTTCAGGAGGAGCCCCCCAACACTGCCCCCCCTCACCATACTCAACAACACTGTGTCTGCTGTGGAGACCTTCAGGTTTCTGGGATCCACAATCTCCCGGGACCTGAAGTGGGCTCCCAACATCAACACCATCAGGAAAAAGGCCCAGCAGAGGTTGTACTTCCTGCACCAGCTCAGGAAGTTCAACCTGCCTCAGGAACTGCTGATCCTGTTCTACTAAACCATCATCCAGTCTGTTCTCTGCTCCTCCATCACTGTGTGGTTTGGATCAGCCACCAAACAGGACAGGAACAGACTACAACAGATTGTCAGGTCTGCAGGAACATTTATACTTATAGCTGGTAAATGTTTATACCTACATCTGTTCTAATTTTTTGCTGCCCTTTTTTATTCTTTATATATTTGTTCTTGTTTATTGTGAAATAGTGTTTGAACATTGAGAGCGGAGTGGAAACCGGAGACACATTCCAATGAAGCTGATTCTGATGAACTGATGACTGCCTGAAGGTAGCCAAACACATTACAACACTATGGCATGGGTTCACACGTGGCTGCTAGGATAAGTGTAATTGATATGATAAATACGACAAAGCTGACACAGAGCAAACACCGAGTCATCTTCGGATCTCTGCACTGCAGCCATCATCTGGAACTTGTGAGAAGTTGCATGGCACTTGATCTGGATCTGCATGAGGCGACAATAAGACGGTGTGCTCGGAGCATCTGGTGCTCCGGCTGACATGTTGAGCGGACTCTGACTTGGCCGGGCTCTAGTCTGGGATTAAACTCACCCTGAACTGGTCCGACTGGCTTTTCTTGGCCAGGATGTCAGGCTGGAGGCCGCCGGCTGCTATCAGTTGGTCCCGGAGAGCGGCCAGCTTGGAGCGAATCAGCTGATGGGTGTCGCCAAAGTCCTTGGTTCTTGAGATTAAGCCCTGAGAGACGGGGAGATGAATCGTTAAGAGGGCTGTTACACAGCCAGTCATGAGCACGTCCTCTTTGTTTTCACCTCCTCCATAATAACATGAGGTCTGCACAAGGAGCTCAGGCTTTCTAAACTATTCTCATATCCTTCAAACGATATTTTTGGTATTATATTTGAAATTGAAATTGAGAACATTGATTTACAGGGCTGACAATGTGTAATTATTGAGTGTGTGTGTGTGTGACTGTGTGTGTAGGCGTGTGTGTGTGTTTCACCTTCCTCCAATGGACATAACACCGCAGTTGTGTTTCCATTCACGTTTTTTTTTAATCCACATTATGAAGTATCGCATTACAAACGCAAAACATTTGCTAAAAATTCCTCAATTGAGCAAAACAGTTTTTACGCTTGCTTGAGGTTGTTTTTGCTTTTGATGTGCTAAATGGATCATGGAAAGGCCTGAGCCCAATACATTTACATTTGACTCACATGACTGATCAGCCGTGTCTGCTGCCGCTGTCTTCCGGGATAAATCTTTATATTGTCTTTGTCTCTGCACAACATGAAACATGGCCAATGCTAGCTGACATGAAACTTGCCCTTGCCTTTGGGAAACAAATTCCTAAAGAGTTGTCTCCATTTTCGTCTCGATGGTTATGGATGGACTTGTATAGCACTTTAACACTACGTGTCATTCAATCACTGATGACAGGAGCTACCATGCAAGGTGCCACCTGTCACACCAGGACTCTGTAACATTCACACCCATTCCTTCACTGTAGGCACAGCTTCAGGAGCAGCCTGCCCAAGGACACATGGACACAGACTAGAGCAGCCAAAGAAATAACATTGCTTTTTAAAACCAACACTTGAAATGATGAAGGCACGTGCAAATGACCAAGAAGCACAATATGTAAGCCATACTTTGGTGTTTCATTTTTACCTCTGTACTTAAGATTCAACATTTTTACTAAATGAACCAAAACACTGGCAATGAGGAAAATCTTGGCTCAATAATAATGAGAGCAAATATGAAACAAAACTTAGATCGTAACCTCTAAACTAATAAGAAATCTGGTTGGACGAACCACCAATCTTTTGACTGAAAGACGAGCCACAGTGGCCCTTGTTGATGTTAGATGGCCAAGGTGACTTGTTTCTCTTCGTGTTTACAACCTCTACCTCTTCTTCTACTCTATTTACTGCTGGATTACAGCCATGTGTAGCCTATAGCGCCAACTTCAGGCTGAGTATATTTGCTCCAAATCGGATGGAAACATTTCTTTTTTTGTGACATTTAAAACATGTGATTAGAAACAGCTTGAGGGGCAACAGGTGGCTGCTAGTTCATTTTCATACTTTTAGTGCAAGGATCAGATTTAATGATCACAGTAGGTTTTGTTTTACTTTTGGGATGGTCACTCTGTTCAATTAGGCAATTATAGAGTCATAAATTCTTGTCAGACTGTGACTAACTTGTGTGACATATGGCAGACGGCATGTTGACCACTTGTTAAACTAGGCAATAGAAGGCAAAACAAATGCTAGTCTTTTTGTGAGGACGTCTCATGGCTGTCCTGCATGAAAGATGACAAATCCTTTGTCGCCAGTTGAACATGGCGAATACTGCACCACTGACTTTAGACCAGGGATTTATTGGTCCCTATCTTTGTGCCGCCTGAAGATGAAACCACACCTCATTTTAACACCAAACTCCCATGGGCGTAAATGGATGCAAGTACATTTGCTTCGGTCTGAAACTAGCAATGACTGTCGTGCGCATTCAAACTGAAGATGCAGTGAAGCCAAATGGATGACAGCAGCATGTTAGTACCTGCAGCCTGCTCTTCCTCTGCAGCAGCCGAGTGTGCAGCAGCTCTCTGTTCTGGAGGGCAGTACTCAGCTCGCCCTGCAGGCTGTCGGACCCCTCGGGACCGAACACCGACTCCAGCAGGTCGCCCTTCACCTGCAGCAGGCTGAGACGCTGCTGCAGCTGGACACTGGCCTTCAGCAGACGCTAGAATCGAAGGAGGTCATTGGAGAGCACATGAAGTCTGCTGTTATCAAACCTATACTCAGGCCACCCCTATTTACAGGCTCCACACTGCTGAGGGGCTGCCACAAAGATTGTGCAATATGAATATTAGTGCATTTCATTTGCAGATCAAATCTATAGAGTGCCATATCATTCAATATATAAATATGTACACAAATAAATATAATCCTGACATGAATGAGGCAATATCGTTAAATAAATAAAACGTTTTAAAAAGGACTAATTTTATTTAATTCAAGGAACTTTTATTTCATAATTCCACAATCATCTATTTCAGGGGCCTTAAAATAAAAATAAATAAAAGTCTCCTGAAATATATAAAAGTAGTAAAAAATTATAAAATAAGTTTTTATTTATTGAACTATATTAGCTCATTTATATATTCATAGTCACATTTATTTATATATGCATTGCCTCCTTTTTTATTTCATGGGCATATTTAAATATTCATGTATTTATTAAATATTGAATGAAATGTTATTCCATAGCTACTCACACGTCATTCAGAAAACTTCTCCAACAGAATTTCATACGGAACTTCATATGGATTTATTACGAGAATACTAGAGTGCTGCCACAGTGACGCAACTCTTACACAAGCTTTGAAATGGATTTTACATGTAGACTTGAAATGAGTTATAAATCTTTCTGATAATTTTTTAGGAGTACGTCAACGTGTGGGCAGCAGGGAAGCAGAATTCCACTTTGTGAGCTTTTTCTTTTCCTTCTCCTCGGTGACCCTTGGAAGCACATTGCCTCCTGACAGGTATTGATTGACATTGTTTATCCTCATCGTTTTATGCGATCGTGTAACAGAGTGAGCACGAGAGAGAGGCGGTACCTCTGAACAGTTTTCTGTCAGAGCTCCTGCTGTGTTCACATTAGCCTGAAGACCAATTCAAACGACTCTGTGGGAGGAAATGAAGTGCAGGAATGGCCTGACAGCACATTCGATAGCTGTCTCACAGTTTTATTGAATATGTATACGACAGAGAATCAAAGATGAGCGGCAACCACTAGCATTCTGTATTCTGTATATAGTTTAGAAAGAGCTGGAGCACATTGGAAGGATGTTTGATTTATAAATAGGGTCACAGCTTCAGGTCTCTTCTGTGACTTTACTCGATATCTTTACATGGATAACAGTTATGTGATGCTGTACCAATGCTCTGAATGTCATAGTTCAAGTTCATGACGACTTGAGAATGAATGGGGTGAACTTGTTAAGAAGTAGTCTTATTTTTGTCGAGATACATGTGTTTAGGGTGTGTGTGTGTGTGTGTGTGTGTGTGCGCGTGTAGTCATAGAGTCCAGAGTACTGAAACAGCTGAGATTGATAGACATACAGAACTTCTTGCTTTCTATGGTTTTGCCTTCAGCCCTAATTACAGTGAGAGAGATACAAGCTGCACACAGCTGTGTCTATTCGCCTCCCCCAGCTGATTTTAGAGGATCGTTAAAGAAATAAAAAATATATTTGTTTTTCAGCCATCACCAAGATGCTGCTCCGATGGTCCCGCTAATTTGGATAGAGTAACTAAGGCTACGTGGTGATGTATTCACAAACACTGAGGAGAGTGATTGATAGCATGCAGGTTATTTTTTGTTTTAACAGAATTATTAACAGGTTGATATCTATGCCAAAATAGGCTATATATCATGATTTATTGGGAGAAACCAAGCAATTCTGTCAGGCTGCTTAGATCGAACCATCGATTAGGTCATCTCTACAGTAATTATATAGTGTAAATCTTTGGCGTCACTACGAGGGACACCTCTCGCATTAGACATTACAAATGCATTATAATCATTTCAAAAAACATCAATCACAGCCGCTTTAAGGAAATGTGTGTGTTTTACCTCTATGCTCTGGACCACCATGGCGATGTGGGAGAAGTCGGTGACCTCAGCGGAGGCCTCTACAACCTGAGAGACCATGTGGCTCCACTGTGCGTAGACCAGCAGCGGGTCCTGGAGGATGTTTCTAAGCCCCGACTGGGACTCTGAACACAGCCTCGTCGCTCTGCATTTCACACTGTTACATGAGCACACAAATGTACAGACAACTTTACTATGGAATTACAAAACTGACCTACAAGGCTGTGATTAGGATATCGTACATTATAATATGTGAGAAATAATAATACAGCAAAGGAAAACAAAAGAATATTGAAGTCTCTCACTGTAATGATTTGCTGAGTCAAGTCAAGTCTCCCCACAGGTGTCATCAGGTTCTCTTTACAATCACAATGGTGGGGCGCATCAAGCCTACATCAGTCAATAACATTCAACCTCTAGAATGATGCTGAACGTACATAGAGGCCCAGTGTCTCTTCAGCCACATTCAGGATGTAGTTTAGGGTTTTTTTGCTGACATTTATAATGTCCATCCATAGGATCCAGGGTATTCCAGATGTCTCTCTGCCCAGCATTGTTTTCTAGCTCCCTCCAGGAGGATCCCGAGGTGACTCCAGCTCAGATGAGATATATAATCCCTCAAGTGTGTTCTGGGTCTACCCCGGGGGCTCTTACCAGTTGGATGTGCCCGAAAAATAAACTTTAACGCGAAAGAGCAGCGGCTCTACTACGAGCTCCCTCTGGGTGTGTGAGCTCCTCACCCTATCTCTGAGCCCAGCCCCCCTACGGAGGAAGCTCTTCCATCAGCGATCTCATTCTTTCGGTCACTACCCAAAGCTGAGGTGAGGGCCAAATCCCCCAGGACTTTGGTCATAAGCCTCTGAAATGTTGGCATTACGCAACCCGAAAGGCACGACTCTATAGGAGTACAATCCATTCTGCATTATAAACGCAGACATTTCACACGCCCGCTCCGACAACGGAACCTGCCAATACCCTTTCAGTAAGTAAAACTTACTAACATACTTGGCATGGCCTACCTGGTCAACACAATCTTCCATACACGAGGAAAGGAATCCGGTTTAGTCACCGCATTCACCTTACGAAAACCTGGGAGTATTGTCCGATTTAGGAACCATAAGGCAGGGGGATGCCCAACTTGACGACGAGGGCGCAGCAATTCCATAATCCAACATGTACTTCACTTCAACATCCAAATGTTTACGTTTTTCAGGATTAACCCGATAAAACCTCTGCCTAATGGGCTGAGCATCTCCAACATCTATATCGTGCTCGATGAGGTGTGTCTGACTGTCACCAAACAATCAAGGAAAAGCGCTGATGAGTTCAGATGGATCTGCCTGCTTTGACCCCACTAAATGACCCAGCAACACAGTGTTGGGAAACGTAAAGGTGCGTGTTTGGGTTATCAGCATCTAAGAAACTAAATTCTTGACATCAATAGAATTATTGACGTAAGTAACAATTATTAATGATTATTAATAATAACGGGGCACCACCCTGCGAACAGGGACCAACAACCAAACGATAAAACTAAGTCTCATAATTAGTGTTCACTCATAATGTCAATAGTCTGAGTACTATTACACATTCAGAGTGAAAGTGAAGGTTTAAGTTCGAGCACAGACCACATATACAGTTATTATCACAATACGCATGCACAAAGTAATCACAGACAGCTGCTCTTCAAAATATAACAGAGTTTATTAAGTTCTAATACTAATGATCTAGTCAACTAATATCTAAACTAACAACAACTATACATTCATGAGCACGCTATCTAAAATCAACAGACTATTGAAAAGAGTGGGTGTGTGTGTGGGTAGGTGTGAGCAAAGGGGGGGGGGGGGGAGCGAGGGAACAGCTCAGTGACGTGTGACGTAGTTAGGACGTGGTGACGTCTCTCATGCGTGAGACCCAAAATGGCGGTTAGCCAACCGGAGACCCGGCGTCTACATGTGGTAGCAGCTGTTCAGCACGTAGCTAGATTAGCTCAAAGCTATATGTGTGTGTGTGTGGGTTAGTAAAAGAGAAGGGAACGGAACCCAAACAAAATTAAATAAAACATTCAGAATAAAGCTGATGAGAAGCAGCTTCGAACTCACTAGGCGGCTCGCTCAAAACAGATCACAGTAGCATGGAATACACGCTACTTCTACACAACCCCTACGATCTCAGCGATCGTTAGTGTCTGCGATTATTAAGCATACACCTCGTTATAAAAATGAACAGTACTTTAAGCACGTAAACAAGACAAAATAAACACAAATGAACTCTCTCTAACTCTGCCCAGACTCTATCTTGCCTTACGGTACGATTCAATCGTGTTGATTGAGGGGAGTTCTTCTGGGGGGTTTCTTCGGAGCTTCGGTGGGCTCATGCTGCGGCGTCCGAAGCCGTGTTTCTCTCGGTGAGGGGGAGAGTGGAGAGTGGAAGCTCTCTGCCTCTCGTTCTGAAGAAGTCTTGTTTCTTCACTTCTGCAGGATTAAACGGGTTCGCTTCGTGGATGCGAACAAAGATAAAGTAGACAGTTTGGTGAATTCGGCCAGCGAATATAAACTGTTAAACCTAGGATTTTGGTTAAAAAGAGGAGCAACGTTGATGTGCCTCCTGTTACCCCAGAGGGGATCGTGGAAAAAGCATTGAGGTTGGGGCTGCAGTTAGTTTTGTTGAACAGTGGCTGAACCACAGGGGTCCTGGTGCTGTCCTGGCTCTCGGCCAATGAGATTGCAGCGGTGCATTCAGGTGACTTCAGGAACCCATAGTTTTTTGGGGGGGGAGGAAATTCACACCCTAATGTGAAATTCCTTCAGAGGGGGTTTGGTGCTCATCAAACCACAATCAGGATGAAACCTTTGCTTGCAACAGGGAAGACCTGATTCTTTGTTACACAGCACATGTCGAAGCCATATAGTCAGACCCCAACAACAGGTATGTTGCACAGTGACTCAGAGTTCTTTAAACGGCCTTGCAGCACAGCCGGATCAAGACAAGGTAACCCATCTTCCTCCCCAGCTGCCACGGGCTGAGGGGCATAAACCACAGACTCCCCACTGAACACGTCGGGCGTGCGGGCTCCGGGGGGGACTGTACTTCAGCACAACCGTAATATGGCTTTAATAAGTTCACGTGGCAAAGTTGAGTGGCCTTCCTGCGTTCGGAAGTGGAAATAATGTAATTGTGTTCAGACGTCTGTTACAGAACCTGATGCGGACCAGTGAACTTCGCCTGGAATGCAGAGTGGGCAATAGGCAACAGCGCTAATACCTGGTCCCCCACACCAAACACCCGATGCTCAGCCCGTCAATCAAACTGTTCTTTCATCTTTCCTTGTACAGCCGACAAGTTCTGTTTTGCCAGCTCTCCAGTTGCATACAACCATTGTCGAAAACCATTCAATGAGGTTTTTTGGAGGTTCTGCTTCCTTCCACCGATCATATAACACAGTCAACGGGCCGCGCACTGTATGTCCAAACACCAAATCATTCGGACTGAACCCCGTGCTCTGTGTCACCTCGCTAGCCGCCAGCATCATCCTCCCAGTCCTTCTCCATCTGAATAGAATAAGACCGTAACAGCCCCTTGACTTTGCGCATGATAGGCTGACGCTTTATGGTGCTTGACCTGAAGTTGTTTCAACACTTGAGAAAACAGACAGGAGGTTAAATTCGAACCCTGATCTGTTTGAATAATTTTTGGAATACCAAAAATCGAAATTAACTGGGTGAGAGCGCGCACCACAGACCTAGCAGTTATCGTGCGCAACGGATATGCAGCCGGATAACGAGTATTATGACACATTACCGTGAGGAGATAAACTGCGCCCGACCTAGACCGAGGTAGCGGACCCACAATCAATTTTCAAATGCTCGAAAGGCTGGCCGATAACTGGAATGGGGAACAAAGGAGCAGGAGGTATACTCTGATTCAGCCAAGTCAAACCGACCAATAGAAACTCCTGATACATTCAGCAGCGTATGCCCCGCCCACTACACCCAACTCAGCTTTTGGCTTCAAAACTTGGGCTTCAAAACCAAAGCTTTTATTTTTTTAACAAATAAATTATTCTCAGTTTATATATTTGCTTTTAAAACTTTTTTTTTTGCTTTTGAAACTTTTTTTTTGCTTTTGAAAAATAAAGACACAAATCTACCTTCATAGTCCTATAGACCCCTGGGAGACTGGCCAGCTGCTCCCAATTGTACAGACCTACAAGGGACCAGCAAGACAGCACAGACAAGAAACAAGGGAATGCCCACAGCAGGCCCTTCTTAAAGCCAGAGGCCGTCACAGTACCTTCAAGAAGTAAAGCCACATTGTGATTTATAAATCAATTCTCAGTCGTTTCTAATGAATTCATGATCTGTCTCAATTTCCTCCTGACAAAGGAAGCATTTGTCACAGGCGACTTCAAGGACTGTCATGGTGTGACTGTGCAGTTATTTATGGGGAGGCATATATTAAAGTCCTCTCCAGTAGAACATGTGTTTTGATTATTATTCTTTGCTGTGGTGTCAGATCTCCATTGTGCTGAGCAGTGTGAGCAGAGTTTGTTTTCACCGTCGTCTGCTGAAGCGTTTCTTTGTGCTCCTCTTCAACCTCAGTTTAACACCTAGAGGGTACCAACAGGGTTTATGTCTTGATGACTTGTTTGAAAGCAAATCATGACCTGACGTGGCAGATGGTTTGTGACAGAGAACCATCTGAGAAGGCGTCGTTGGAAACTGTTTGGAAAAGGGCAGGCACTTTCAAAAGATATCTGGAAAACAACTTTTCCATGGAGGAAAGCCTTCAGACTCGTTCTTTACTCTTCTTTCAATGAAGAAATACTTTCAAGTTCTGATAGAACTGATGCTATTGCAGCTAAGCTGTAGGAGCCTCTCACACACACCTAAACCACACCACCATATAGATACCAGTAGCTCCTCACACAAATGCATTACACATCCTGGGACAGGGATCCCTCCTCTGTGGCCCTCCTGGAGGTTTCTTGGTTTTTTTTCACATGCTGTACAGATTGTAAAGCCCTCTAAGGCAGGATTCCACTACTTTGCAAGGTAAGGTCCAATATGCTACTTGCAGTGAAATGGAAACTGGAAACTTTCAGTGCACAAACCCTGAGAATGGACTTTCCACTGAAGTAGGAAGCATCTTTTGTCCAGCAGTTAAACAAACAAGATAGATAGATAGATGTAAACTTTATTTATCCCCAGGGGGAAATTCGTTTGTAGCAGCAGCAATTTACATAGTAAAATATAACATGTTAGAATTCCAATATGGTACAGGAAATTACAATCAGTACAGATTCATAAAAAATAAGCTAGAATAGAATAGAAAATAGAAATGCACAGTATATACCACATAGTGGTATTAAATACAATGAACAACTAGTAAACTAAACTAGACACCTGGACAGTAGAGCCAGGATCACCAACAACAAGCAACAACTGTGTAGCGTTGTTGTAGTCACGTGAAGGACGATGATCTGGCCCGAGGTGTTTTGTTATAGAGTCTAATAGCAGAGGGCAGGAATGTTTTTCTGAATCTGTCTGTTGGAGAAAGTGCTCCGCTGTCCCTGCAGGAGGTGATGGAGAGGGTGGTCCGGGTTATCCAGTATGGATAATAGTTTCTTCAGTGACCTCCTCTCCACCACCTCTTCCAGACTGTCTTGTTTGCAGCCAATGATGGAGCTGGCCTTCTTAATCAGTTTATTAAGTCTGTTGGTGTCTCCGGCTCCAATGCTGCTCCCCAAGCAGACTACGGCGAAGTACAGTGCACTGGCCACAACAGACTGGTAGAACATCTCCAACATCTTGCTGCACACGTTGAAGGATCGAAGTTTCCTCAAGAAGAAGAGTCGACTCATCCCCTTCTTGTACACAGCGTTGATGTTGGTCTTCCAGTTCAGTCTGCTGTCGATGGAGACACCCAGGTACTTGTACTCCTCCACCATGTCCACATCCTCTCCCAGAACTCTCAGTGGTTGTGGAGCCGTCGTCTTCCTCCTGAAGTCGACCACCATCTCTCTGGTCCCTTATACACCCGACCACTGCAGAGTCAGAGAACTTCTGCAGATGGCATGACCCAGAGTTGTACTGGAAGTCAGTGGTGTACAAGGTGAACAGGAAGGGAGACAGAACAGTCCCCTGTGGGGCTCCAATATCACTGACCACCGCATCAGACAGCACACGGCCCAGTCGGACAAACTGTGGTCTGCCCGTGAGGTAGTCAGTGATCCAGGAGACGGTGGACGCGTTCACCCCCACCACCCGCAGCTTCTCACTCAGCAGCACTGGTTGGATGGTGTTAAATGCACTGGAGAAATCAAAGAAAGTGATTCTCACAGAGCCACCGGATCCATCCAGGTGCGACTGAGCTCGTTGCAGCAGGTAGATGATGGCGTCGTCCACCCCCACATGAGGCTGGTATGCAAATTGCAGAGGGTCCAGTGAGGATTTCACCTGCGGCCGGAGGCGGGCCAAGACCAGCCTCTCCAGCACCTTCATCACATGGGATGTGAGGGCAACTGGTCGGTAGTCGTTGAGGCCAGATGGTGTCGTCTTCTTCGGTACAGGAACCAGGCACGACGTCTTCCACAGCACCGGGACTTCCTCCTGCTTCAGGCTCAGGTTGAAGAGGTGTTGCAGGGCATTAGACAGCTGGATGGCGCAGGTCTTCAGGACCCTGGGGCTGATGCCATCAGGTCCCGCAGCCTTGCCGGAGTCTCTCCAGCTGTCTTCTCACCTGGCCAGTCGTCAGAGAGAGAGGGGGGGGGGGGGGGGGGGGGGGGGGGGTCATTATGTCGGTGGTGGCAGGGCCCTTTGAAGTGGAGGGCACTGAGTCCATGCAGCTCACCAGGGGGGACAGAGGGGGAGGTGTGGTGTGAGGAGGAGACAGCTGAGGGCTCAGAGCTAAACCTATTGAAGTGACAGTTTAGCTCGTTGGCCCTCTCCAGGGAGCCCCCTGGTTGTCTGCCTCCCACCTTGAAGCCGGTGATCTGCTTCATCCCTGACCACACCTCCTTCACGTTGTCCTGCTGGAGTTTGGCCTCCAGCTTCCTCCTGTAGGTGTCCTTGCACTCCCTGAGCTTCACCCTCAGGTCACGCTGGACTGTCCTGAGCTCCTCCCTGTCCCCAGACCTGAAAGCTGCCTTCTTCTTGTTAAGAAGAACTTTCAGGTCACTGGTAATCCAAGGTTTATTGTTGGGAAAGCAGCGTACAGTCCGGGATGGTATGGCGGTCTGTTCGCAGAATTTAATGTATTCAGTGATACAGTCCGTCATGCTGTTGAGGTCCTCCCCGTGTGGTCCACAAAGCACATCCCATTCCGTAGACTCAAAGCAGTCCTGCAGGGCGTCGATAGCCTCCTGAGACCACCTCCTCACAACCCTAGTGGTCACAGGCAGCCTCTGCACCAGAGGAACATACCTGGGTGTCAACAGGATCAGGTTGTGATCGGACCTGCCAAGGGGGGGAAGGGCAGTGGCACTGTATGCATCCTTAGCATTAGCATACAGAAGGTCCAGAGTTTTATTGTTCCAGGTGTGGCAGTCAACATACTGGTGGAATGTTGGCAGGGCTTTATCCAGAGTGGTGTGGTTAAAGTCTCCCATAATAGTCAAAAACGCACCTGGATGTAGAATCAGCAATCCAGACACAGTGGAGTAGATGGTGTCCACTGCTTTCTCTGCGTCAGCTGATGGGGGGGACGTACACAGTCACAACAATGGCGGACGTGAACTCCCTCGGCAAATAATATGGACGCATCCCCACGGCCAACAGTTCAATGTCCGGGCTACAGAAGCGTTCCTTCACACACACACGGTCGGGATTGCACCACCTCTCGTTCACATACACGGCAATCCCGCCTCCTCTCTTCTTACCGCTCTGTACAATATCTCTGTCCGCCCGAACAGTCCTGAAGCCGGGAAGCGACGCACTGTGATCCGAAAAATCTGCGTGCAGCCATGTCTCCGTGAAGCACATGACGCTGCACTCACGGAAGTCCCTCTCAGTCTTTACCAGCGCGCCGAGTTCATCCGTCTTATTCGCCAAAGACCTCACTTTCCCCGTTATGATCGCCGGTATCGAAGGTTTATACTTCCTCCTCTTCGCCCTCCGCTTAGCGCCCGACCTGCAGCCCCGAGCCCCCCTCCGTAGCTCCGCCGGGATCTCATGCCTGGCGCCGGGCAGCGGCCGCGGTTTCCTCAGCGCAAACAGCTGATCGCGGGAGTAAACAATGGACCCACACATTGTTTGTAGTTGGCTCTCCGTTACAAACAGGAAGAAAGTCACAGAAAGCCACGAGAAAGTTGACAAAAAGTTACAGTCCGTTGTCTGACCGTAAGAACCGGACGTTGAGGAAAAATAAAAATAAAAGTAGAGGGGAAAGAGTGAAAAAAGACTAAAAATTAAAACACACAGAGGGCGCTGCTGCAACAGGCAGCCGCTGACACGGCGCCATCTTGTGTGTCATGTCAATAGCTGCATGTTTTTAGATGCTGGATATTTAATGAAGGAGCAAGGCAAGGCAAGGAAAGTTTATTTGTATAGCAGATGTCATCTGAAGAATTTAATTAGTTTATTGAACATATAAAATGGATTAGTATTGAAAGCTATATTTATAGAGGCAATAAAACATTTATAGAATATATTAATGTCCTTAATAGATAGAATCTGAAAAGCATAGAAAAAGACCTCTACATATCAAGAAACATATGCCCACAAACTATTCCATAAAATACTGGCCTTGCACCTTGGGATCCCCCAGATGTTGCTGTGAGAGGAACGTCTGCACTACGTTGCTTAACCTGTTGCCACGGAAAACCGGCCCAGGATAAGCAGCAGAAAATGGAATGGATGCATGGATGGACAACTAACTAAATTCACTAAAATTATGTCTCTGAACTTCGTTTTCTAATGCTTACTACATTTACCACTACAACACAGCTCTTTCCAGGAAACGCAACTAATTATTGGGAAACTATTTGGAAATAAAGGACACATTTAATAAAGTGTTGCCACCATTTCTTAGTAAGAAAAGGGTTGGGGCGCATAATTAAAGCATTAAAGCAACAAAATACACAAATAGGATGCCTAATGGTTTGTTACACGTCACAGAGTAAATTGTAGAGCTGTTTTTTGTTTTTCTTCACTCGACTTCATTTGAACTAAAATACCACTTGAACATAATGGCCTCCCAGCTCAGGGAACACATGGCTCAAAACACTCGAGTCTGAGTTTTAAGTATCCAAAACGAGAGCACTCCATTAAGCCTCGCACATCTCTGAAAGTAGCACTAAAAGCTAAGTAGGACATCCTGCTGCAGGGAAATACAATTCATTCAAATTATATTTTGAGTCATTTATATTGTTAAAATGCACGAGAAGCACGATTAATAATGTCCTGATTCTGTTGACACGTTTCGACTGGATATCATTATCAGGTAGCGTTTGGGGGAAATGTCGTTTTAAGTTGAAAACATTTCCTACTTCGTAAAATATTTCCTCAATATTTCCTTTTTTATTTTATTTTGAAAACTACGTTGTTTGCTTTAGTTTGTGGTCTTCTCTACTTTCCTCGACCACATTTTGAGGTGCATCCTGCCACCAACTGTGAATTTGCATAAACGTGGGCCAGTCTCCATTGGATCCAGACATTTTGTTAACTAGGTCTTGATTTACCTGACCCTGGTTTGTGTCATTTTCTACTGAGTACAGGTTGCACAGAATACTTAAAATTGTGTGTATTTCCTCATTTGATTGTGTAGGATTCCCTGCTGAGTCTTTGATAACTAGGATGGTATTTACTAGTTTTATTGGTGTACTCAAATTCTTCATGCCTGAGCATGTGTATCCGGAATTCACATTTGCACAGATATATTTCCTATTTTAGAATTAGTGACACACAAGTAGATAAACAAGGAAGTTTTAAGATATTATGTGGCCGACATATTGGTCCACAAGGTTTTGACTTTCAGGGTTTTTCAATAGCGGTAAGCGTCCTGTCACATACCTTTGATGTTCTTTGACAACAGCCAGGACATCATCAGAGAGGTGACGCGAGTCCTCTGAGAACCTGAAGAGCTCCTTGAGCTGAGCCTTGAGTAGTTCCACTTGGGACTCCTCCCCTGCCAGAGTATTCCTCACGCCCTGCAAGATATAAGTATGGAACACAAGCAAAGTGAGCACAAGCCACAGCAGCAGCAAACTTCAAGCTTGCACACTCGCTAAGCTGCTGTTTGATGTAGTGGTGTAACGGACCATTATCAATCCCCCCTCACGGTTCAGCACACACGTGAACCGCTGATTAATGACAGTTTAACGTTAACCATCACACTGTGAAATAATGTTGTTCTGATGATCGTGACCGTCCAATATTCAGTAAAATATGTGATCAGGACATCGGCATTCCGTTCAGTCACATTATGATGCGTTCAGGGAAAATTAATAAATTCAACAAATCCAGTTGTTTGACGGAGATGCTTTTTCAGCAATGTGTAATGACTCTCTCTGCCTGTTCATTTGGCTGCCTTCCTTGCAGGTGTTGGAGGTGGGTGTGGCAGAGGGTCGTCAGGCAGAGTGGAAACACCTGAGGCCATTAACAACACTGGCCCTAGGTACTGTCACGGTTTAGGCTTTGCCCCCTGTGTTCCTGTGTGGCTCTGCCCCTGGTCTCCTCCCGGCTCCCTCCTGTGTCTCTGTGTCTGAGTGTCTCCTGATTGCTTTCATTCACTTCACCTGTGCTCAATCACCTGCCCCTGGCTTTTTCCTCTGCCACACTGCACTCATTCAACTCACCTGCCTGCAATCTACTCATCACCCTACACCAGGGATTCCCAAAGTGTGGAGCTGCCTCTAGGGGGTGCGCGAGAGGAAAAATGTAATGGCAGTGCAGTCCTGTCTCCTAAAAATTACGTTCCCCCAAAACTAAAATGCATTCTCAATTACGTTTTACCATGAATGTATTTTCTCCCTGATTACGTTTGTGTTTGACGTATTACAAATACGTTTCTCATCAACATATCTTTGCCATACTCTAGTCTTTATTATTTTTCTGTGATCTGCCTCGCCTCTACCCCGCCACCCACGAGTTGTTGCCCCGCGGCCTGTTCCGAGGGCTGACAGAACTGACGATCGGGTGCCTCGCGGCGGGGGCGGCTGGAGACCTCATGTCCCAGCGCCAACGGGTGAGCGCCCGCCACTCGGAACCATAAAACCAAGTCCCGGATTTCACAGGGGGGATTTTCTGGAGGTATTGTGGCCGGGTGATGTGTCTCGTTGCTGGGGAGGTGTGAGCCGAGAGTGGCGGGGTGTTATGGAGGTATATATTACAACTCGGTGTTGTTCCCGTGCGTGGATGAGCGCATTTCTGCCGGAGACAGGCGGCGTGTTGTGGTAGTATTCTGACCGCGTAATAGGGAGAAGGAGAGGCGGTGGTGGAGAGGGAACAAAAATGTTAAAGAGATGGTGGGCTGTATGATTGGAGAGAGAGAAGCAAAAAAGTTGGACGTGATCCCGGTGTCCAACAACAGTGTCGCGCGCATCGATGCTTTGACCGAAGACATCTTGGCTACATTAGTCGGTCGCGTGAAGAAGAGTGAGTTTTACTCTCTGCAAGTAGACGAGCCTACAGATGTGGCCAATCTGGCCAATCGTCCGTTACCTTCGTAACGTTACCTTTTCGAAGGCACGGTGCAGGAAGAGTTTTTGTCTTTTTTATCTTGTAAACAAACGCCACGCGCGAGCAAACTGTTCTCTCATGAGTCCGATTTTTATGCGGCTCTGTTGCTGTTGCTTTTTTTTTTTTTAAGGTGTGTGTGTGTGTGGGGGGGGGGGGGGGGATTGGGGGTGCGTGAACCCGGTCGGGATGTAGAAGGGGGTGCGTGGCCTAAAAAGTTTGGGAACCGCTGCCCTACACATATATCCTCCCCTGCTTTCCTTGTTCTGGTTGTCAGATTGTATTTGTCCTTCCCCAACTGTGCTTCATGTTGTGGTGTTTTGTCCTCGTGTTTGTTTCCATGATTAGTGACTTTGCCTTTCTACAGTTCTTGGATTTTTGGTCCGCTCCCTGTTGGAGTCGTTTTGAGTTACTTATTACGTCTCCAGTGCCTGTCTCTGTGCTTGAGTCTCTGCTCTGTTCCAGAAGCGTGACAGGTACATCCCAAGTCTCTTAATTGTCATTTTCTCGCTCCTCAAGCCTCGCTTGAACCGGAAGTTGTTCTGCTCCTCCAGATTGACGCCTGTCCCAAAGCTCTTATTTAGCTCGGCGGAGGGATCTCTGAGGAGCCATGAGCGAGGACGCACGAGAACAGCCTTCCAGGAAGTGTTTTAATGGCCGACACGCCCCCTCATTGTTCATCGGTTATGTGATTGGACGCTAGCAGCTGATCGGACTGACTGACTGGAGTTTCCACCACAGCACTCATCAGTACACTTCCAATGGAGCCTTTTCACACCTTCCTGTGTTTCAATGCCACACCGATGTAAACAGCATACACTGTTAACATAGAAATACCGGTAGTCATATCAAATGCATGTTGTGCAACAACAAAATATTTGGAACATATTTTGGAACATTCACAATTTAAAACTGAAAAAAGAATATTTTAAAAGTGCACTTTGAGACCTTGTTACTTTATCTGTTCTATAAGCTTACTGGAGCAGAGGCATTTTCAGCAGCTCCGCCACCTTCGTTGTATTTGTCATTTTGAGGCAATAGACCTTTCTCTTGGTGGATATTTTGACTTGCATAGCAAGAGGAGCAACAGGTGCAGCTAACAAAAGCAACAATGGCTCCGTCTCATTTAGATGTGCCAGTCAACGTAATGCACAATACCAAAGCCCTGGAAATGGCTCATCGTCAATAGACTGAACATTACTGACGTCACTCACGGTGGACAGAATGACACAGCTGCAGATAATCACGATAAGTAAGTTTGCTTCAGGTGTGTCAAGGACAAAGCACCAAGCGTGTTCTCATTGGCTGTCAGCTAACTGGCAGAGTGAAATGAACTTAACTGAACAGTCACTTGCCAGCTTAGCGTTTAATTTCTTCAAGCTTCGCATCTATCTGCTTTTCAATCTCCGGCAGAGATGCCTTCTTCTCTTTTGCAGTTCGGTGGAAGCTGTTAGATTTGGTGATGAAGGTCAGTTGGTTGGTAGCTTCTGCTTTCTCAGCATATTCATCTGCTGATCCCTCGAGTGCGCTAATATCCGTCTCCACTCTTGCCCTCTTCTTTAAGTCATCCAGCTCATCAAATTGTGCCGCGATCTGGCTATCGGGGAACATCCGGCGAAATAGCAGGCTGGCATCTTCTGATGATTTAAATGAAAAGTGGGAATTGGCAACCTTCAGTGCCCACATTACCTCCGCAGTAAGGACGTCATTTTTTGTTACAGCGCCATCCGTTATTGCCGCCTGCTTGTTCGCCGAAGCGAGAGACGTGCTGCTCGGCGTCGCAGTTAGAAAGCCGGCGATGGGGGTCTGATGTCGGCTCCCCCATGTGAGAAATATCGACGGTTTTGCCTCCACACAACCTGCATTTGGCTCGTCCCGGGTCTTTGTCGGGTGTAACCCATGTCTTGTATTTGTCCATGTGTAGCCAAGCATTTTTGAATCGACACCTGGCATAGTGAATAATACCGACCGTTCGCGAACCGAGCTAATGTTGCTATCACAGTAGCTCAGGGAAGCGGTCGGCATGTCACCTGCTAAGGTGCGTTCACTGGCAGCGCGAATAATTCGCACTGCGAGTTTGAGAGCGTATGCCTGTTTATATCTTTCTTTTAAAAGCATATTAATTATTTCAAACTCAGCGTAAATGTACAACATGAACATATGAATATAAAAAAATTCCATGACTTTTCCAAAACTTTTGGGATTTTATTTTTTTCCATGACTTATCCAGGCCTGGAAATGACCATTTTTAAATTCCATGACTTTTCCAGGTTTTTCATGACCGTACGAACCCTGGCTTATGGTGCTCAGGAGTGTTTGTCATGTGCATGAAAACAAAACTGCAGACAGGGAAAGTAACATGTGAGTGGCTGGATGAAAGAAGAGATAACTACATTCTCGTGTTTAGAAAAAGACAGGACTAACGGACGCAGCATATTCTGTTACTGATACAGTTCAAATGAGAAAGACAAAATACAGACGGGGGAAGGGGAGAATTTGATTTCTGACCTTTTGCCTGCATACAAGGATTTACAGTAACCAGGATACTAGGGATTTTTGATTTCAACATTTTGTTCAGCACTGACAGCTACACCTGTTCGACTTTAGACCAGGGGTCTCCAACTCATCTTCACTCTGGGCCACATCAGCATCACTGATTTACACATTTGAGGGGACGGTTGTACATGTAAGACTGTGTAAATGTAACTACTCCTAACATATTGGTAAAAAACTGTCTGCATTTGATTATTGTTTATTCAAGTGTAAAAATATTGTACATGCAGTTATATAAATGTAAAAATATATTTAAGCACATTTCTGTTATTATAACTTAAATCCTTTTAATTTAGGGTTAATAAACCCACATTACTCTATCAGAGATCAAACTATTAAAGACAAATATCAAAGACAAATATCAAACAAGTTATTACAATAACTTTGTTTAAAGCTTAAAATCCTTTCAAGGGTGCGTTTGCACAATCACGTGAAGTATTTCATGTGTTGTAAAGACACGTTTAAAGTAGTCTTCAATGTACTCACAATACATTTACATGTCAAAGAGCTGCTTCTATGACTGTGTGTTTAAGTAGCTCATCATTTTGACTTTCTGTCATAGTTTTGACTTTCTATCTCATAACGTTCGACTATGGGGATATTTTTATTATCAAGCCTAACTTTAAATTATTCGATTTTTTTTCTTCTTTTTTTTTTGCTGGCGGATTCGCGGGCCACATAAAATGACGTGGCCTTGAGTTTGAGACCCCTGCTTTATGCTGCTCACACACCGGGCGCGTTTTTTGATTGACGCGCGTCGAGATTACATACAAAGTCTATGCACAGACGCGATGACACTAAAAATCGCGGCGCGCCAGTCTCATCGCGTCTGTGCATAGACTTTGTATGTAATCTCGACGCGCGTCAATCAAAAAACGCGCCCGGTGTGTGAGCAGCATTAGAGTCTTGATTTGTAAAGATCAACAGATCATTGGTTTAAAGCCCAAACAACTGTCATTTAAACTTTCTAATTCTACTTTCAAAAGTGAGACTACATGGTATCAAGTGTGATATTCTTTTGGAATGTACCACACTGAGGCCATATGGTTGAATCTAAATCAGTTTGCTGAGCCTTGTTTTCTTTGCTGTGGGGAGTCTCCTCTGGTTGTCTCTAAATCCCCTGCAGCCAACAAACAGTTTTTTTCTGTACGTCAACAACGTACGATTACGTACGAGTATCTGTGCAGCCTGGTGTGAGCGGGTGTAAACACAGTAAACAGTCATATCGCTCTGCCCTACCAAGAGGAGCGGTACAGTTTTGTGTTGTACTTGACGTTAAACAGTTTGCTGTATAACATACATTTGACAAAATCTGAAAAAAGTAGTAAAAGTCTGTTTAATGTCCACCAGGGGGCGACTCCTCTGGTTGTATAGAAGTCTATGAGAAAATTACTCTACTTCTGTCTTGATTTATTACCTCAGTAAACATTGTAAACATGAGTTTATGGTCTCAATCTCTAGTTTCAAGTCTTCTTCAATACAGCATGATGTTCATTTAGTACATTATCGTCCATTTAGAGTCAAACCGACCATAAAGCAGGGGATGCTTTAGGGCGGGGCTATGGCTTGCATCTAGAAAACATCCACTAAACTTTACAAGACTGCAGATATGTTTAAAAAACCTACCGTGTATTTCCTCCACTGGCCCACCATCTGCTCTTCGGTCCGGTCAGTGCGATCCCTAGCCTCGCGGCCCTCCTCCAGTTCCTGGTCCAGCCCCTGCAGCAGCACCCTGAGCTGGCCGATGTCTTCTCCCAGCCGCTGGCATCTGGCCATGTACTGACTGTGGGAGTCCAGGCTAGAGCGCAGGCCCTCCTCAGACTCGCACAGGCCCTGCCTCAGCCTCTGCCAGCCCAGCCTCAGCTCCTCGGCCTCCTCCATCACCATCTCCGCCCCAGAGGGAGAGGTGTTGCCCCTCAGCGCCTCTGCCACTCCCTCGATATGCTGCAGGGTCTTCTCCTCGCCGGCTACACTGTCATCCAGAGCCTGACACGGGGGCAGAAGAAGAAGCATTACAATTCATGTGTTCGCTTGGATTCCAAAGGTACAGGTGGAAAAATATATTCGCCTTGGTTTCAAATCATAAGAAGTATTTCTCTATAACATGAAATACTTGTGACCACTAAGATTCTTCCAAAAAATACGGGCTAGTCATTAAAAAGGCCAGGCAAAAAAGTCTGCCACTATCTGGCAGGGCCACGGGCAAAAAATTAAATAACAAGGGCACCAGCTGCATGCTTTGGGGAACCAGAGCGCACAACGCTTTCTGACCTATAGGGCATCACGTTTTCTCCGTTTAACGGCAGCCATTAGAGCGCTGAATCTAGTTTTCTCAACTGGAAGGATCATCAAACATCATGAAAATGGAGTTTTTCAGAAGCACAACTATATCCACAGTTAGTAACTTGGCAAAAGGGAATTTCAAAATTGTAAACTTGAAGGAGCAATAAAAGACATTTAGAGCATCAATATGGCAGCAAAGCAGTATTGTCTATGTGAAGACAGTGGAGCAGAGAATGAAGTCACTCTCCCTCTGTGTGTGTTATGATCAGACCTGCTCCTTGCTTTCTTTACACAGCTGGCCGCTCGTGCGTGCTTTCAGTGCATGTGAGCGTGCCCAACTGGTTAGCTCAGTCAGCACTTTCAACGTAGTTTGCACTGTTAGCCTTGTTAGCACTGTTAGTTACAAGCCGCCGACTTAGGCGTCGCCATGTTGAGAGCCGCTGAGAGGCAATCGAAATGCTCCCAATCTGGAATTATGCACCCTGGACATAAAGTATTTGAGCCCCTTCCATCTGGCAGGAGGCTGCGGTCCATCAGGACCAAGACCTACCAACACATGAACGCTCCTACCGCTCATCAACAGAGCCCGGGACCCCCACTGACTGACATCCCCAGGACATTTTCCTGCATTTTCCTCTGTTTCTGTATTTAAACACACTCGACACTTTTACATGACACTTCATCATACTTGTTTATAGTACTGTCCTCTGTTTGTTGTGCACTTTGTTTGATATTCTTTTATATTCTATTGTAAATTTGAATATGTTTTTACTTCTCACACTGTTGTTGATTGTTTAATGTTATGCACCACCCGCCATGACAAACTCCTTGTGTGTGCAACATACGTTGGCAATAAACGGTTTCTGACTGTGATTTACAGCTAACTTTGGTACGGTACAATAAAAAGGCAACATTCAACTTTAATATTGTACATGGTCCCTTACAGATAAAAGAAACAAAATTAGTTGTATTTTAATCAATATATTCTTGACATGTTTTATTTTTTATCTGTGATATTTTTGAAGTGGTCAATTAATTCATGATTTTAATTAAACAACAAGAAAGTGTATACTTCTTCCCCCGGAGACTCCATAACAGTCAGTAAGATCACACTGCAGTAAACGGATTACACAGTGTTTGGATTCATATTTTGAATACTGCAGTGATATATTTCTGATGACATCGATAAATAGACCACACTCATTGTACCCTCCATGTTTTTTTAATGTCTTCACCATGAGGATAGTTGAATCTACTTTTCATTTGGTTGGTACTTTTAGTTCATAAAAGTACATTTTACACAGCTGAGGATATCTATTCAAACTATTACCCTTTGCATATTGAACATGAGAAAGACAGGTTTGTTTATTCAGCCTCACCTGCAAGGCGCTGAGCTTGTTCTCTGAGGTATCCTCCCTCTCCATTAGATCAGTGAGCTCCTTGGTTTTTGACAGCAGCCAGGACTGGAACCTCTGGACGCAGCCTTGGTATGTCTGGTGCTCCTCAGCCATCTTATGGAGCAGCGACAGACGCTCCTAGCACAGCAGGAGGCGTGTTAGTGGCGCACTGTTCAGGAATGAACGGAGACCTTTCAACACACATTACAGACTTCACATCTGGGTATCTGAGGGAGGAGCGTGAATATGAATTTGTATTCTCCTGTGAGACTGTCTGTTACTACATAACGCTTGAGAGCACGTTGATATTATCGATAAGAACACAGAGACCAACCAGGAAGAGCCAGTTCACGGGTAGGAGGTGCTTCCACAAAGGGTCACCCCGTGAAACACAGCAGCGTTCCCATTTGGAGTCAAAAGTAGAGATTTGCCAGCAGACTGGTGTGTTGAAGTCAATGCATGATGTAGGTCTGATTTGAAAGAGCTGTCTGAAGAAGGAAGAGGAAGAGCCGTCTCACTGTGTGGCAGCTGGCATGTATCTGATCATGTTGACTAATCCAGCAATATCTCTACTCTGAATGAAATGAACAAACAGTAAACTCTTCGCTCCCTTAGCCAGACTCAGTACAGACACAGAATGAATATCAAATGTACGTACTGTTGTGTGGCTGAGGGATTCGCTCATACACAGAGTACAGTACAGAAGGACAGTTTGAAATGCTTGCTGTAGATGTAAATTAAGCCAAGGGATCACTGATTTGTGGGCACATACTGTACACTCACTTTGATTCAAACATAATGCAAATCCCACAAACAGACTCACACATACAGCCAACTGCACAGCCTCCCCACAGCATCATCAGTGAAAACACATGGCATCCTCTGAACCTCACCGCCACAATTCCATCCCTCGCAAAACCTAGTCAACAATAAGTACTGTGTGTGTGTGTGTGTGTGTGCATGTGTGTGGCCACTGGCATTTCATCTGCAAGTGATTCTCAAGCGCAGCCCTGTTACAAAGACGCAGTTCCTCATTCCACATGTTTCACTGCAGGTTCCTTCTCTTTTCTTTCTACCAGTGTGTTCACTTTATTCATTTACTTGTCTTTTCTCCTCATGTGCTTAAAGTATTATTCCTCACACATTGTACCAGCTGACCTGTGTGCATTCTTTACATAAACCACAAGCTTTGCATTGGCATGAGCAGAGCTGCCACAGACTGGGTGCAAGGCTCTGACCCAACTTATGCAAGAGTACAAGACCCTGATCACTGATATGCACGAGCATTACACCACGAGAACGACTTCGTTGAGTCCAAGTCGAGTCCAGGTGCAGTTGAGTCTGAGGCAAGACTAAGTCAAAAGGCAAGACCGGAGACGAAGTCCTGTTGAAGACAAAAGCTCGAGCACACAGCTCGGATGTCAGCTCATTTTGGTTAATGCAGGCAAGATGCATAATAGATAACAGGCTAGTTGTAACAAAGGTATAAATAGCCAACGTGGCGAAGTTAAGAGTAGATTACTGGCCCATAATAAAATACTCATTTGCATACTCGTTACTCCACAGCTACTACAGCAGCCGTCAGCGAGACGTGAACAAATTACAACTTGGTTCCAGGCGTTGAAGCAAAGTCAAGCAAAATAACTACGGCTGGGCCATATGGTGAAATCCTCCAACCACCAACCACCAACAACTGGCAGGTGGTGATATATTCATGCAGGTGTGTGTGTGTGTGTGTGACGGGCTCCACACAGACTGTGTGAACACTTCCATGCAGTGTAAATTCATAGTGGGGAACATCTCTAGTCTGCTGTCATGTTTACGTTTGAATAAATGGCAGTACTGTAGGAGATGGACTCACTTTGCTACTGTGGCTACATCTCTCTCACATCTGTTGGCTCTGAGCCAGTGGCGGCTGGTCAAGAGAGGGCCATGGGGCATGGCCCCACCATGAGCCACACGGGGAAAAAAAAAAAAAAAAAAACATTATAATAATCATAAATTATACAAATTGTCAATATTTGTGTTTTTTTAACTATGGAATGTACCCAGTAATGTGTGTACAATATGATATCTGCGCAAAATATATGCTTTTCCTGCTCGTCCTCTCCCCCTGTGTGCTCGTCTGCTCGTGCTCTCTGTCTGTGTGCACGACACGTCTGAGAACGCGCAGCTCGGGGGCCTGATCGTTTTGGCCCAAAAAAGACGGGTCTATGAAGCAGTTTAGCCAATTGCTAATTCAAGATATAAATGAGTGACATACAATTTAGCCAATCAGTGCCTCAAATAGATTCAGCTGTGGGCCAGAACGATCAGGGCCCCGGAGCTGCGCGTTCTCGTCAGGGGAAGTCTCTACAGGCGCCAGTGCGAGCACTCCTCCTCCAAGACCCGTTTGACGGTTTTGGCGGAGATTCTGCAGCCAAAGAGCTGATATCAGATCAGCCTGACCTCACAATCAGACAGCAGACTACATGCGAAGCTTCACTACTTCGTACAAGTCAGTCAATCAACTTCCTTTCTTCCGAAAAGTACGCTGATTACTTCGACATACCATACGTATCCACAGGTTATCCACAACTTAATCCACGTAGATCGTTCCATTTAACACGTCTCATAACGCATTTCCTAACACGGTCGGAAAACTGTGCGGCTCCATACTGCCTCAGATATTACTCACCACTGTCAGTAACTGTCACAGTGTCCTTAAAGTTTGTCACTTACATGTATTTCTTACTATAACAAATTATAACGACATCCTTGTAACATTCAAAGTAGAAACAGAAGTGATTACAGTTAAACATGTAAATACAAGTGAATATTTAACATCACATTGAATTTGGCTCCTACAGATGTTAAATTAACAGTGAAAACTCATCATAGCTTAATTTAACATTCATAATTACACTTCATGTTTACTTCTCCTGATCTTTACCTCCTATAACAAGGTCCATAGGGGCATCTCAATAAATAAACATGTTATATTATATTGTATTATATTATATAAGTGTTATTTACTGTTTTTTTTCATGTTGGAATAAATGTTAAATATTTAACTGCCAAGTAATAATGCGTGTTTGATGCAAAAAAATTTTTTGCATGAAATCATACTGGGATGTTTGCTGAAATTGATAGGATGGCCCTACCTAGAAAATTTTCCACCAGCCGCCACTGCTCTGAGCATATGCACACCTTCCATGTAGGTATGCAATAGGATGTACTGCAGCAGACCTCACCTCAGCTCTGTCTCTGACATCGTTGTAGGCCTCCTGCAGCCTCTCCTGGGCCTGGGGCTCCACGCTGGGGTCCTGGGTTCTGTTGTGCAGTGCGGCGGCCTCGTCCAGCAGCCTCTCCAGGAGCACCGCCTGGCTGTGGATGTCGCTCACCACCACCCTCTGCTGGTCCACCTGCCAGAGCTTCTCCTTCACCCCCAGCTGCAGCTCCACCACGACATCCAGGCCGCGCTGCCGGCTCGTCAGCCACAGCTCAAACTCCTCGTAGGCCTTCAAGTACTCGCCCCAGTGGAGCCACACCCACTCTATGCGACTGGGTGTGAGGTGAGACACATGAAGAAGGGTTAGCCTGTAGCACGGAAACATGGCACCACCGTCCCATTGCCCCTCAGGTAAACACTGTTAGCTCTGGCACCAATGTTACCTTTGCTTGCACTGTGAGTGCTAATAGCGCCGTTGGCTCAGGTATCGCTATGTTGAGCCGTGTGGAGGCAATAAATATCATCTCTTTTTCTAATTGAGCAACTTTAAAGACATTAAAACACGACTAAAAGCCCCCAGCTATTTGTCATAGCGTCAGATGTTGTGCAAACCAGATGTGTCAACAACTGCACAGTGATAACTGCCTGATAACATACTCCTCCAATTCAGCTAGAGAAATAAATATATACACAAGATGCTTAAAATAGAGTCTGGCTGTCATTTCAACTCCTGCTAAAACGTCCAGAATTAGTGCTGGCAAAGATCCAATAATATATCACAAAATATCGAAAAGAAGTTACTTCTAACATGTCACGTTGGGCTTTGGGAAAGTGATGGCAAGCGTCCCCATGATAGCACATAAACCCTTTAGAGGTAAGGCAGTGCAACATAACCCCAAACAGCGATCTCCACAATATTTGGGGAAGTTTAGTCAGATACTGCAGGTACTGTAGTACTGCAGCATGTTGATACCAAATCCAGCTTTTAAAGGCATTTGAAACTTTTCATGCTCTCTGCACATTTGATGGTTCAGGTGTGGAACTATTACCTGGAAACACACATCTGAAGCGACTCCAAACAGATCATCAATGGCTTAACTGTGAATGCAGCCAAAGGAGACCTCAGACCTCGGGTGCGTCAAATACCTACGAATCACGACACACACACAGTCCACCTGAGGTCAGCAGTGAGTAGGGCAGCACCTGTGACAGTGGATGATATAGGTGCTGGTCTCCTCCCACAGGCTCTTCAGGTCTTTCAGCTTAGCGTGGGTGTGGTTTCTCAGCTCTTCGTCTCCACTCTGCAAAAGGTTCTCAGCTGCCACCAGTGCCATGTCCATCTTCACACGGCCCTCATGCTGCGAGTGATGGATCTTCTACACATTCAGCAGAGCACAACATGAAAAGCATCATCAAACCTCTCGTGTGGTAAAGTGATGGGAGCTTATTCGAATGTGATGATTGGCAGCAGCTTTCTCTCACAACGTGTATCATTACTGCTAGGGGTGTCACGGATCACAAACCTCACGGTTCGGTTTGGATCACGGTTCAGGAGTCACGGATCACGGATCATTTTTCGGATCAACAAAGAAAAGGGGAGGAGACAAATATAACTTTGCTTTCCATTTATTAATTAAAGAACCTCAAGAACACTTAAAGCAAAGAACTTTGGCCTATAGTCTTACATGAAAACACAAATATTGAAGATGTCCAATTTGAAACAAAATGAAATAAATAAATAAAAATAAAACATTCAAGAATACTCAATTCTGATATCCTCGTCCTTTCATCAATACTGAAAGAAAGAAACAGCCAGTGAGCTAGCTTCCACTGTTTACACTGAACTGAACTGCTGGGCAACAACTTGGGTCTGTGTTTACTTCCTGTCAGGTTATGCCATTCAAATACACAATAATGTTACATTACTGTGACATTACTTTCAAAAAGATGAGAATATCTCCATTGTCTGGGGAGAGGGTCGACCTTTCTGTGGTGACTGGAATATTATTGGGCCTGTCTAGCTTCACTCTGATGCTTCTGTCAGCACCTGAACCAGGTGTGTGTGTGTGTGACTCTCACAGAGGGGGCGTGTCTACAGCACCGGACTAACAATCACTCCGCCATGGTGAAAGCGTGGTCTCTACAGTCTTTTCCTTCTCATAGAGGTCTGGAACAGCTTTACACTGAGTGGACTTCGTAGCGTGGCTCAAGCATTTTAACCAGATTTAGAAATCCTTTGTTTTCTACACTGGAGTGTCCCCGTCGCTGACAGACGGGATGGTGTCTCTTCATATGTGTGGACATGCCGATGCTTTGCCGTTGTCGTGTGTCTTTCTCTTTAAATAACGCCTACATACCGTAACGCTTTGTCCACCACCCTCATCCGTCATTATACATTACAGAGAAGACAAAATGTCCCCAAACTTGTGACTTAAATGACGCCGCGGCTTCTCATGTTCCTCCGCTCGCCATGACTTCACCGTTAAATGCTTCTAAACTGCTCCGTTCACGTGAACTTTATTACACACTATGATGATTACGCTGTAAAAAAATAAATAAAAAATACTCGATTGATCCGCGGTTCACAAGTGACCCGAACCGTGAGGGCTGATCCGAACGGATCACGGATCGATCCGTGATCCGTGACACCACTAATTACTGCTAATACGTCTCAAATGAAGAGCATGTTTCCCATGAACCCCAGCACTTATCTGTCACTCTTCCTGCCTAGCATCTTTGACACCAGAGAACATTTTCATAATTTTCATCATGTATGCTGCACACATTTCTCCTAAAGAAGATCATTAAAGTGTCATCTTCTATGAGCCAAATAAATCCCACTTCATAATTCATACTTGAGATGCCACTTCTTGCATTAAAGGCCAAGGGTATACCAGACAATAAAGACATCCAGATGTGAATATAAACAGCTCCGAGATGACTGAAAATGAGACATTATATGACATTATTATGTTTTGTGTTATTTTGTTACATTACTCACTGTAACCAAGAAACTACAATACTTTCCATTTCCAAAATGTGTTTATTTATTTCAGTTGTCAGACCTTTTAAATATGACATATAAGTATATTGAAGTATTGTATTCAGCATTGTTTTATTCACCTTCTCATGACTGAGGACAGCATCACATGATTTCTGAATTTGCTTGTATATCTACAATGTAAGTAGACATTGGTCGCTGAATAAAGGATCCTGCTCAAAGACCACAAACACGGAGTCTACTGACAGAGTACTAAAGTGGCAGCAGGGGTCAGAAGTGAAGGGTCAGGAAGTATCTCACCTCCGTCTCCCTGAGTCGGCCCTCCAGGGCATCACGGGGTCCCTGGGTGTTGTCGTTGGCCTTCAGCCTCTCCTGGATGGCCCGCATCCAGGAGAGGGCCGCTTCCAGGCTCTCCATGAACTCCTGCTGCTCCTGCTGCGTCATGGCCAGTCCTCGGGCTGAAGAGCAGAACAGAAGTAAGCTTCTGTGTCAGCAGGCAAGTAAAGTTAAAGGAGAACTCCACCAATTACATTTTGAAGGAAAAACATATTTTGAATTTCTTAACAAAAAGCCTGTGTTAGAAACTGGGAGCGTGGAATGTGAAAAGACATTGACAAAGTAGGCGGGGCCTAATAAAGAGTTCATCATGGTAGCATCATGGGACATGTAGGATCCAGTGTTGAGTGGAGCTTGTCCCATACCAGGGAAGAACAATGTGAACACATATGGGTTGAAGCAGGATATTTCATTCCATAACACAGAGAACCATTCATTACAGCCCAGTTCTGCATATGATTTGGATTGTGATATTGAAGATAAGATAATAGCCTGATGTCGAACGTCCCATGATGCAGTGATATTGTTGCACCGAGCACACACAGACTTTGAAATAGGAGCATAGTTTGAATAGAGGAGACATTGCTATTAAATAGATTGATTTTAATATTTTGATACCTTAAATGCAAAGTTTACACGATTTCATTATTTTTAAAAATCTGCCTCTAGCGTGTCCCCCAACTCGTACTACTGAAAAAAGCAACTCTCTCTCTCTCACGAGAAATCATGAGAAGAATTTTACAAACTGTGCTTTGTATGATAAAAACCAGCAGGCACACTTTGAATGACTGGCCATGCAACTCTACCACACAGTCTGTAACTGACCTAAGGCATGTATTTGTGTCCATCTGCTGTGTATACTGGATATTATATTTCATACTTTTGGAAGAAATTGAAATAACTTGTCCTCTGTCTTGTTATGTGCATTTTCAAGCACATGGTAATGGCACAATTCCAGGAATTCCTGACTGCATTGAGAGTAGTAAGATGAAAGAGTCTGCAGTCAGATGTATGGGAGCAGCACAAAGAGGCACCGCATCATTCCTTAGAGGCAAAATAAAACATTCTCCTCATGACTCATTCCTCCCAGCACCACGACATTCCTTCTGTCTGCTGGTTTTGCCTCAGACTCTTGAAACTTGGTCATATGAGGAACTCCTTGTTCTCAGTGAAACACAACAAAACAGTTCTTTATACTTCAAAATCAAAATGTCTCATGCTAATACTTTCTAGTTTTTTTAATGTTTTCATTTGTAATAGTCTAGTTTAAACAGGCTGTCGTTTTCTCTCTTGGAATTCACGAGCACCAATGTATACCTTTCTCTCTGTCACACTCTATTTCTCTTTCTCTTTAGTTTGAACAAACTCACACCATATGGGCTACATGTCTGTACCACCTGTATAAACAGAAGAAACGCTGTCAACATGCGCCATAACAGCTTACAGTCCTCTCCATTCTAAGAGAGTAAAGTTATCTTTGGTTGATTGTAGCGACCGTTGCAGTCTGTTTAGGCACAGTGACGCCCCTCCCCCCTCACTTTGACAGCTCGTGCCGTAAACTCGCGCATTAACACAAACCTTAATCCAGTTCACTCACATGTGCCACCGTCAGCGGTCATATTCACTCTGTTTGCTCGTCATGCAAACTGCGGTTACCGTGCTCGTTTTACACTGAAGTCTAATAGTTTAAACATGGAACTTCAGTCTGTTATTAACGACCTATATGCTATGCTAATGTAGGCTGAAGAGTCAACGTAACTGGTTTACGGTGAATATCCCAAAAGACAACAGACCGGTCTATGCCACAGACCGTATCTCCACAGCGCATTATAGTCCAGTAACTTAATATAAGCACGAGAGGCTCCACGGAGTTCCCACGTTGGTAGAGATAGGCCTATCGTTAAGCTAGCCGAACAACGGTGCGGTTCTATTGGGCAAGTACGGTTCGATAGGAATAAAAACACTTACGGCTTTGTGTTCACCAGGTGAGAGCTGCCTCTACAGTGAACGCTGTCCTGCTGTGTTGTGTACAGTGAAGTTATGGCACAGGAAGTAGAGCCGAGGCACTGGGGGCTGGAGTCAGCGCACTTTCATGCTGCCTTCAATGACTCCTTGTAAAATATAGTACGACCCGACATCACAACAGAAACAACCTTCGTTTATTACTAAAATAAATCTTTCAGTGTACGGGGAAAGAGCAACGTACATAGAAACGGACTAAACACAGTACAATGCGTTTCACGTGCAATAAAAATAACAACCACTTAACAATAACACTGAAGCGATGCACTTTCGCTTCTTGAAAGAATGAAACAAGGGCGCTGTGGGTGTACATTACCGTAACACTGCAAACAATGGATTAAAAGGTACGTTATTATCCTTTAAAAAAAACGAAATATGATGACAAATAAATAATCAAAGAAACACTTTAAAAAGATATAGCTCCTTTAGGCTATAGTACTCAGACATTCTGGGCTACCCTAAGGTATGGCATTTTCCAATTATTGGGGGATTCACACAAATTCACACAAATTCTTCTTATTAAGGATTTATAAATACATAGAAGGATTCATATTTTTCCTGTCATGTATTGTGAATTGCTGGATGTATTCCCCTAAAACAATGTCCCTTACAGACACAAGTCAATAATAGCCATTAAAGAAGCTTCCTCCAAAATGAGACGTATATATACATATGTACGTATACAATTTGTTATCAGTTAGTCTGTGCGTTACTAAACATCTACAGTATATCCGATAGGGAAAGTTCTGCTGGAAACTATGTAATGAGGTTGTAATAGCAACCAGACATCATGGGCTTTTTAGCTTACAATTTAGCACTCTTCTGAAAATGAGGGAAAGAAAGATGCGAGCGCTTCTTGCTATGGGACCACAATGGCTTTAACTAAGCATATTTATTCATCAAAAGCATGCATAACAGCTCTTTTTAAATCGAATTTCAACTCATACTGTACTTCAGTATTTCTGACAGTTCCCTTCAAACTCACTCGTTGTGTAAAGCAGTGTTACCCGCAGCACATGAACTCATCAGCAGACCAGCTTGAACCAGAGTAAGGAACAAATCCAGGGCAGCTGCTGACTCAGAGCCTCGCACGTCACAGATTCAAACTGCTTTCCTGGAAGAAAGAACAGTGACCACCCAGTTTCCATTCAGTCTATCAGAATTCATCCGGGGTTTGAATTTGAAATACACAGTAAATACTTGATGAAGAAAAACGTTTCGATTACCATTGACAACATTCTACAATAAGGGATATTAACACTCACAACCAGTTACAGTCCAGTCCAGTTGTACTATGGTATGCAGTAGCTTGTATTTACCTTCTTACTAGTTGGAGTTGAAAATGCGGATTTACTCAACTTCAGTGGTAGTGAAAGTATTCAGATCTTTTACTGTAAAAATACTCTGTCAAGTAAAAGTCCTGCATTAACATTTTTACCGAAGTAAAAGTATGTAAGTAAAATCAGGAAAGTATAGTAGAAAAATATCCCCTGTGATTGTAAAATATATTGCATCATAAGATTATTATTACTCATGCATTCATGTAAAAGCAGGACTTTTCTGTTGTAGCTGGTTGAGCTGGAGCTCATTTTGAACTACTGCAGCTAATGATCATTTTCATTATGGATTCATCTGTTGATTATTTTCTCCATGCTTCATTAATTCATTAGTTTGGTGTGTAAAAATCTTAATCTGTAAAGTAACTAACTAAAGCTGTCAAGATAAATCTATTGAAGTAAAAAGTACAACATTTCCCTCTAAGGTGTTGTGAAAGTTTCACCATTACCCACTTACCCTTAGTGGCAGCTAACCATGTAGAGTTTTGGCCTTCATATTTGTAGTTCAAGTAAAAAGTCAAATATATGGATCATCTGAAACAATTGTACCTAAAATGTCATAACATCTAGTAATAATTGACCCTTCAAGACAAGTGAATCTAGTCTCAATTTTGTCTCCAAACAGGAAAGAAGAAGACAGAAACGTGCTGTTAAACAGCATGCAATCTGACATCTTTGTATCTCCCAACATGTGACGGTCCTTCCTCTCTTTCCACTCACACCGTCTCCTTCCTTTTTTCTATCCATGGAAATCACAAACCGTCCTAACAGACAACTCATTCAAATTGCAGCTGGCATGCAGCCAAACAAAAGTTTATGGAAGGTCAAGATGGAACTGAATATAACGACAGCTGCTTTATTTCAGTGTTAGTCCGGCTTTAGTTTTTTGAGTGTTGGTTTACTAGAATTACTTGGGTTTTGAATAAACTATTAAATAGTTTTACAATGTTTATTGTTGATTTTGGTTTGTTTCTAGATTTTGCCTTTCTCGTTTTATTAAGGTAGTTACTACTCGGTAAATAAATGCTATGTAACATAAATAGTCCTCACTTTAGATGAGGTCATGCAAAACACTTTACTAACGAGTAGTAACTACCTTAATTCATCATGAATTAACCATGAATTGCAGTATTAATACACATTTATAAAGCATATATTAACATAGTCCCTAACCATTAGTGCATATCTAAATCATTATATATATATATATATATATATATATATAAATGGATAAATAATGTACATCTAAATAAGTTCTTAATTATTTACTTACACTTTATAAAATGATGTTATTAATCATCTACAGCTCCTTAATAATTGGTTTGTAATATATATAATACTTCATTTACAAATGGGGAATCCATCATTTATAAAGTATGAAAACACAATCATGAAACACATAATAGATGAGCTTATTAATCAAGGATAAAACATTTATAACTGTTGTTGTGAATTGTATACTAATGAATTATTAATTTAGGAACAATGCTTTATAAAGGATTAATTAAGTGTTTACTCATACTTAACTAATGCTTCATAGTGTGTAGTTATTATAAAGTGTTACCGCTATTTATAGTTATTTAGCTTAACAAGGCTGCACAGCAGTGGTGGCTGTCAGGGCCTGCAAGGCCTTTTCTGCTGGCCTAGACACAATCACAAAGTTATAGCTATTTTATAATTTAATATTTTTTCTTAAATACACTACATGTATTTTAATTTATAAAATTATTTTTCCCATTATCTTATTTTCTCATTGCACAGCTCCTGTCTTTCTCAGTTGCTCTGCTTCCAGTGCAGCTTGTTTTAAGTAGAGCTTTTATCCAATCAGATTTCACCTCTGTGTCTCTAGGTAAGAACAGAGCCAGAGGCCTGCAGACTCACAAGTGCACTTTAAGTGAATGCGGACGATATTGTTGTTTGTCATATTGTTCAACCAATCAGATCTTTAGTTTGACATGTTGGGCGTATTCTTTGACGTGTCAGAGCTGCTAGCTGGCTTACAAGTACGTGATTGGTCAGTGGGCTAGCCTGACATGTTGGGCGGTGACAATCCCAAAATCTGCTGCCTCTGTGGAGCGGACATCTTCAGCCTCAAACGCATTAAAACGTATTCAAGAAATACAACTAGGGAGGCTCCACTGTCTTCACTGGCGTCCATGAATCCAGAAGGACTTCTTACTGGAACTAAAACACACAGATGTACTGAACAACCGTGAGATTAAACTCTTTGTTAACAAAGAAAGGAGGATGGATTTTGTCTTTAGTTAAATAGTGAACAGCAGCTCTGGTAAGTGAACTGCTTTTGTTTTTACATCTGCAGTAGCTTTAATATGCTTGTTTATATCTTATTATTTGTAGAACTTGTTTTTATGAAGATGGATTTTTGTTTGGTTTTATATGTGATGGAACTATTGTTACGTCCAATGTTGCTCTGGGGACACATTTAGCTGGTGCCAGTGTTGCCAACTTGGCGACTTTCGCGCTAAATCTTACTAAACCTGAACATTCCAAAAAATGAAATTATATCTATCTTCAGTATTAATAAATGTACTTGGAGCTAGGAGCCACAGACCAGCGTGGAAGTCAAAAGCTAATAACAGATGGACGAACATATTGTTGGTTTCGCTTTTTCATGGAATTGTATTGCTGTGAAAGATCACTGTTCGTGTTACATGTTTTTCCCAATTACACTCCTTCAGCTTTCTACACCATAGTAAAATGCCAAATTGTGCGTTTAGTAACTTAAGTAGATCACACACGGTCACAGAATCTGCTTCACTTCCATCAGTAACACTGTCTCAAAAAAATGTAATCAAAACTGAATGTCTTAGGCTCCTGGTAATCAAGTCGGGAAAAATGTCTGTACATTCAACTTGGGAATGATTCCCAGCTTGTTGAGTAGGTGTGATGACTGTTGCTACCGACTTATAAGTCAGAGAGTGAGTAGCTTCTCCTTTTTGCATTCAGCTCGTGTATCCAGGGGATACATAACGCACAGTGAGTAGGGAGGCCGTGCCACTGCCATTTATAAACATATCTTGTCAGCTGATACCAATGCCAATATCAACATTGTCTGTCAACTGCATGATAATCATGCACACAAAATATTCAAACTGATGTTTTCATTTTAAAAGTGGAAATGAAAAATGACTGATGTCCTATCAGTACCACTGCCATGCATAAAGATACCTGTTATCTTTGATACAATACTGAACTATTAAAATAATGGACACATTCATGTTTAGAGGAAAACAAATTTAATTTTTATTTTTCTAATCAACCAAAGATTTCGTGGACCCCCTGTTGAAGACCTCTGCTGCATAGTTTATTAAGTTCTGATAATAATGATCTAGTCAACTAATATCTAAAACTAACAACAAAACGATGCATGTGTCAGGCAAGACTTTCATATCTTTTTATTATTTTCCATCTTTAACATTATAATACTGTTTAATAATTTGTCCCTGTGACATTCTTCTTCCCCTTCTTTCTTCTTCTTTTACTTTAATGTGAAACGATCATTTGCATCAGTGAGTAAAGTTATTCATATTAAATGTAATCAATATGCTGTTTGTCAATCCAGGGCTGTGTGCCGTCTCATCACCTGCTGAACGTCGCTTCCATTTTGTTTCTGACCTGAAGACCATGACTGAAGCACAGCGTCACTGCAGAGAGACATACAGCGACCTGGCCACCATACGGGACATGGAGGACGTGAACACCCTGAACACAATGCTGCATTCAAGCCAGATGGTGGACGGCAGCTCTGTGAGTAATATTATATCAGTGACAGGTCTGAAAGTTTACATTCACACAAAGTCTGCAGATGAACTGCACTGAAGTATGTACTTGTACTTTACTTGAGTATTTAAGTTCAATGCTGTTTATTAATACATTTCAGAGGGACAATTTATGTGACAGATTTACAGATTCATATTTTACAAACAAAACATGATTTCATGCAACATACTGATAATCTCTGCTTTATATTTACAGCATTAATATCTCATCAAACAAGTATCATCCATGTAAAGATATAGAGGAGGAATGTTGTCATAGTTTGCAATGTTAGCATCGTTAGCTGTTAGCACCATTAGCTGTTAGCATCGTTAGCTGTTAGCATTGTTAGCTTCTAGCACCGTTAGCTGTTAGCATCGTTAGCTGTTAGCATCGTTAGCTTCTAGCAGCTAGCTCAGCCGTCACCACGTTACGAGACACTTAGTCCATTATGAACAGCAGGAGTGATTACAGGAAGTAAAACTTGTTTCAATGTTCATGTTAGCACCTGAATATTGTTTTAAGACGGACTTGAACTAATTGTGAACCTGTTCTTGAAGTTTTGCAAATCCGACTGATCGACAGCATCAAGACTGTAAATGGTAACCTCTTAACCAAGTGTGCCACGGTCGCCCTTATTCTCCGCATTTGACCCATCCCTGTATATATAGGGAGCAGTGGGCTGCCAATGACAGGCGCCCGGGGAGCAGTTAGGGGTACGGTGTCTTGCTCAGGGACACTTCGACACAGGACACGGTGCAGCCGAGGATCGAACCGGTGACCTTTCGGTTGGCGGACAACCCTCTCTACCCAGTAAGCCACGGTCGCCCCCAATGACGTGGACAGCTGGAGGTGGTCACTGTCAAACACAAGTTTCTACAAACCCGGAGAGACGGAGTTCAGACGATGGGGGTCTGGACAACCGAACAAAAACGATGGTGAACAACAGTGCACAATGATGAATGGAAATGGGTACTGGTACGACAACCCTTGTGATCGACACTACAAGTCAGTCTGCGTCGATGTCAGAGGGGAGAATATTAAAGCTACTACGAGAAACAGTCATCTTGTGTTGATTCTGTTGGTCCCTGTGGACATAAGTGGTAGTGTCTCAGAGCACCAGAGTCCCTTTAGAAAACCTCTCATTTTACTGAAGCAGGGTCTGACAGTCGGTCCTGATCAGTCCTGGTTCTGGTTCTCCCGTGCCCCCCTTCCCTCCCAGCAATACGATCTGGGTCTGTCCACGGTGGACCGGTCTCTGCTGGAGGGTCTGGGTCTGTCCACGGTGGACCGGTCTCTGCTGGAGGATCTGGGTCTGTCCGCGGTGGTCCGGTCCCTGCTGGAGGATCTGGGTCTGTCCACGGTGGTCCGGTCTCTGCTGGAGGATCTGGGTCCATCCACGGTGGACCGGTCTCTGCTGGAGGATCTGGGTCTGTCCGCGGTGGACCGGTCTCTGCTGGAGTCTGAGCTGAAAGAGGTTCTGGTGAACCTGCATGAGTTCATCTGGTTTCACCAGAATCCGACCTGGTGGCTCCGATGACGAGCATCAAGAATAACTCTATAGAAACAGACCATCTTCTCTCTGATTTTCTCTGTACTGATGGAGGTCTGATAGAGGATCAGGACTACACAGTTTCATAGCAGTTAAAAGTTGCTCATGGTAACTTGAACTAGTCTCGGGCTACATGGATGTCATTTAAAGCAGATGAATGTGAGTCCTGCCTTCATGTCCCTGTGGGAGCAGGCTCATTAAGCCGCTTTGTATCATGTCTGTTGGAGGGGAAATATCTCTGATGTGTCTTTATGAATGTGGGACTCAATGGACGCCTGCATGTTCATGTTCATGTAACCTCTGTGAAGATATCTCCTGGCTAAATGAATCTCTCGGGGCTGGTCAGGCTTGTGGTAACAGCAGGTTTAATCCACATCTGTATTTATGACAAAGGACAACGTGGAAGAATGGGTCATCTTGCGGACAACTGCGCATGCTCTGTCTTCAGTAAATCCTCCGTTGCGTTCAGCATTACCCATCTTGAAATACATTGTTGACATTGATACAGTGATCGTATAGTGGGTTTAATTTCATTTAAATAAAATAGCCGAAATAGAACATAAATTGTCTCTCTTAAATGTATGTGGAGAATTACAAAAGTATATATAACCAAAAATATATTTATACAGATTTCTCACACTGAACTGTTACCTTTTTCATTTTATAATAACAATTATATAACTGAGTAAACATGTAGACTATAGAACATACTGTAACATACCTGCATTTATGACAAAGGACAACATGGAAGAATGGGTCATCTTGCGGACAACTGCGCATGCTCTGTCTAGAAAGACGGCATCAAGTTAGTATTAGCTAACGTTAGCTGTATTTGCAACATTTTTACTGGCAATAAAACACATAAAAAACGTATAGTTAACTTAATAAAAACATGGCGAATATTATCTCAGACAATTAATATTCAACAAAATAAAGCCAGCTCAACTCTTGTGTACTTTTAAAGTTAGTTAACATTATATTGTCCACGGACATTCACGGACCCGTTACCTTCAGTAAATCCTCCGTTGCGTTCAGGATTACCCATAGTCCTTTGCGTCTACCATTCAGTGCAGGTACACATTTACAACAGCAGGTGGCGGACTTTTCCCATTTAGCGGGATTTAACCTGAACCTCTTCAACTATGTTACATACACACAGCTCTGTGTTGACTTCACCTTCATGCTGAGATTCATAAGCAACAATACAACTGGTTTGCATCCATGTTGTCTGTTATGGTGTCTCTTCACAGCACTTCACTCTGGTCTATTTTCAGGACTGAATGAGACATTTGTCCTCATTGACAACAGCATAACGTGGACTGAGGCCCAGAGCTACTGCAGAGAACACCACACAGACCTGGCCAGTGTGAGGAACATGACAGAGAACCAGAAGGTCCAGAGTCTGGTACCCTCAGGAGGATATGCTTGGATCGGCCTTTCCAGAGATGGATGGAAGTGGTCTGACGGAAGTGACTCCTCATTTAGAAACTGGAACACTAAACCTACTGGTCTCTCTCAGACTTGTGCAGCAGCAGATTTTAGTGCCAATGGACAATGGAAGGGCTTGAACTGTGACGTCACGAGAGCATTAATTTGCTACAGTAGTAAGCTGTCATTCACTCAGTGTTTAAATGTGGATTTAGGTTTACTTTATCAGCAAATAGAGTTTAAAAATACAGAGAAACATCAAAAGTAGAGCAAAATAAAACCATAACTATGAAGTTATGGATAAAAACACATTGAATATGCAGATCAACTGCAGATGATGGAGAGTGATCGCCTCATTGATGCTAGAATGCTAATGCTAACACCATGCTAAGCTAAGCTAAGGTTTTCTTGCACCAGCCATATTTAAAGATTGAGCTGATGGGAAATTATCATACTTTCTATTTTATCATTCAAAGTGTTAAAAATTCAAGGATGCAGATTATTATCAACCAGAAATGTTGTGACTGATGAAGTTTGTTGTTTTTTAGATGGTGTTCCTGTTTCAATGCAAGTGATTAAAGTGAGGCTGCAGAAAAGCAGCTCGTCTGTGGATCTGAATGACGCTGTGGTGATGGAGGACCTCTTGAAGAAGGTACATCTTTCTAACATTAAAAACAGAACAACCAGGTGATGCATGTGATTGAGTGGACTACTAAGAACAATGTCAATGTGCTGTGTGCAGTGCACACGTGTATACGTCACTATTGAAGGTAGACTTGTGTCCAAAGAACATGCAAACAACAAAGCTGTTCTAGTGGGAACCAGAGTTCTTCTAAAGCAGAGCTTCCACATGAGGACAGTGAGAGAAAGGATGCACGATGTAAATGAACAACAGAGTTTAGTGAAGACTTCTGCTCTGTCAGCGACATTCAGGAAGTAAATGTCTTTGTATCTCAGCTCAAACAGAGGCTGAAGGACCAGGGGCTGAATGACGACATCAAGCTGAGCTGGAAGAAGCAGTCGGATGGAAAAGTCTTCCACAAGGAAGAGAAGAAGACAAAGAAGAAGGAGACGTGTACCAAATAAAGATGAGCTTTAATGTTTGAGTCCACTCTGGTCAGAGGCTTCCTTTATCCTCCTCCTCTTCTTCTTCTTCTTCTTCTTCTTCTTCTTCTTCTTCTTCTTCTTCTTCTTCTTCTTCTTCTTCTTCTTCTTCTTCCTCCTCCTCCTCCTCCTCTTCATCCTCCTCTTCCTCTTCCTCTTCCTCCTCCTCGTCTTCCTCTTCCTCCTCCTCGTATTCCTCTTCCTCCTCCTCTTCCTCCTCTTCATCTTCCTCCTCCTCCTCCTCTCAATCAATGGTAGAAAGTACCAAAGTACCTAAGTACTGACCCTTTGCTGTGAAGTAACGTATTTACATTTCATGCTACTTTAGACTGTTACTCCACTACATTGATCTGTCAGCTATAGTTTCTACACTCTTAGAAATAAAGGTTCCAAACTGGTTCTTCCTGAAGGGCTGAGGTTCTACCCAGAACCATTTGCTTCTGAAGAACCTTTTCTGGGTTTCTGAAAGCACAGGTGTTAAAAAAAGCCAGAAATGTGGGTTCTGCTGCACCACGTCAGCCCTGGTTCTTTAGAAACCTCATGAGGAACCCATAGTGAGTTCTAGATGGAACCCTTGGGATACAAAAGGGTTCCTGGTGGAGACACGCAGGTGGGATCTTGTTGGTACCCTTAGAAGGTGGAAATGTTCTGCATAGAACCTCCAGAGAAGATCTTAGATGAAACCGTGACACCATATGAGGGTTCTCTGTGGAACCTTTGGGTGGAAACTTTCACATGTGGTTCTGGGTAAAACTATTTATGCTTCGTTTTAGGTAGAACCCTCAAAATGGGTTCTCCTATGGGAAGAGCTGAAGAACCCTCCATGGATCTAGTTAGCACATTTGTTTCTAAGAGTGTAGTTTCTTTGCAGACTAAGATATTTAATATAAAGTGTGTGATGAGCTTATTAAATATGATGCATTGTTTAGTAGAATCTCAACCTGCTGCAGCGTTAAAATGCTACTTACATGTTAATCAGTAATAATGATCCAATAACATGTTTATGTTAGTGTAGCTCTCTATCAGAGTGGATTCTGCATCATGAGGAGTGTTTCTCTTGATCATGAAGAACTTTGTTCTGTAATTCTAAAATGTAGGACTTTGTATTTGTAGTGTTGTGTGTTGTCATGGTGATAATGCTTCTTTTGCTTCAATAAAACATTTGATTCAGCTTCCTGTTTCACCACAGTTCTTCATGTACAAATAGAGTGTGATGCCTCTAACAGACATAAAGTGTGGGGTCAAAAACAAGCCTCAAGAACAGCTTCAATGCTGCTTTCCTCTTTTGATTTCACTGAAGATATTATTCTATATTCAAGCAGCACACTGAGTGAAGTCTTTATTACTGAGCTGACTTTCCACCTAAACTACAATGAACTGAGCAACATTTCTCTGGTCTCTGCTCCTCATTGTTTTGTTCATCAAGAACAAGAACGCACAAGTTCATTTCTAGAGTAAAAGCAGGTCTACCAAAGAGCAGAGATCAGGGTCCACATCCTCGGTCCTGTCTGTGCTCAGGTTTAGGAAACAGATACCCGGTAGGCCCGTTCAGTATCCTTCACTGTGGAGGCGTCCATGTTTTACCGAGCAGATGCACTGGGACACCATCTTCACCCGAAATGTGTTTCAGAATATAAAAATACATGAACTGTAGAATCAAGATAATTCTATCTTTGAGGAAACCTGAATATAAAATATAAATATATATAAACTGATGAAACTGTTTCTGCAGAATGCCTGAACCGACTAGATACTGTAGTACTTGTACATGTACTTGTATCTCTGTTAGGTGTGTGTGTGTGTGTGTGTGTGTGTGTGTGTGTGTGTGTGTGTGTGTGTGTGTGTGTGTGTGTGTGTGTATATATGCATGTACACACACACGCGCGCGCGGCGGGTCTCGTACTGGACCTGGTTCTGTTCCTCTGGAGCTCAGAGTCTTTTTTCGTCTCGTGGTGCAGAACCCGGCAGTGAGCAGGAGGCGGACTGACTGAACCCGGATCGAGAACAGCTTCTAGTCCTCCAGCTGCTAATTTCTGGTTTGTGTCTCTGAACTTGTCCTCTCATAAAGGGGTGAGGTAAAGGGATGAGACAGGAGCTCTGTCTCCGTCTGTCTCCGTCTGTCTCCGTCTCTACCTGGACCGTCGGTGACCGGCTGCAGGATGTCGGACTCTGCCTCCAGTTTCCTCCACATCGGGGATATCGTGTCCCTGTACGCGGAGGGATCCGTGAACGGCTTCATCAGCACCCTGGGGTGAGTCCTCGTGCACGAGCTGTACCTGTTTAATGTTCCGATAGTTCACATGAAGCCACAGAGGAGACAGTCAGGAAGTGATGCAGCGTTAAACTCAGCATTTATTAAATCAGCTGTTTAATCCTCATTAAAGGCTCATTCCACTTTGATATCAGACAGTGTCAGTGGACACGCTGTACTTATGTACAATGCACTTAAATATACTACTACTACTTTAATACTTCAATATACACACAAACTTGTGTTTTTCTCTACTTTTCTGGCCTCCTTCAGCCTGAAATACTCTCTGCTACATTGTTACTTCTGATGAATGTAAAAGCTCCTCTCTGTCTCCTCTCTGTTTCCTCTTCAGCTGAGGGGTTTTGAGCTGCTCCTCGTCTCCTTCCATGTCCACCTCACTACCTGTCTCCACCTGTCCTCCAGTACTCTCCTTCACCTTCTGGACCTCATTTGCCCCATCCTCCATCACTTCTTGTCCCCCACTTGTCCCCTCCTCCCTCACCTCTTGGGTCCCACTTGTCCCCTCCTCCCTCACCTCTTGTCCCCTGCTTGTCCCCTCCTCCCTCACCTCTTGGGTCCCACTTGTCCCCTCCTCCATCACCTATTGTCCCCCGCTTGTCCCCTCCTCCCTCACCTCTTGGGTCCCGCTTGTCCCCTCCTCCCTCACCTCTTGTCCCCCGCTTGTCCCCTCCTCCCTCACCTCTTGGGTCCCACTTGTCCCCTCCTCCCTCACCTCTTGTCCCCCACTTGTCCCCTCCTCCATCACCTCTTGTCCCCCGCTTGTCCCCTCCTCCCTCACCTCTTGGGTCCCGCTTGTCCCCTCCTCCCTCACCTCTTGTCCCCCGCTTGTCCCCTCCTCCCTCACCTCTTGGGTCCCGCTTGTCCCCTCCTCCCTCACCTCTTGGGTCCCGCTTGTCCCCTCCTCCCTCACCTTTTGTCCCCCGCTTGTCCCCTCCTCCCTCACCTCTTGGGTCCCACTTGTCCCCTCCTCCCTCACCTCCTGGGTCCCGCTTGTCTCCTCCTCCCTCACCTCTTGGGTGCCACTTGTCCCCTCCTCCCTCACCTCTTGTCCCCTCCTCCCTCACCTCTTGGGTCCCGCTTGTCCCCTCCTCCCTCACCTCTTGGGTCCCGCTTGTCCCCTCCTCTCTCACCTCTTGTCCCCCGCTTGTCCCCTCCTCCCTCACCTCTTGTCCCCTCCTCCCTCACCTCTTGGGTCCCACTTGTCCCCTCTTCGCTCACCTCTTGTCCCCTCCTCCCTCACCTCTTGTCCCCTCCTCCCTCACCTCTTGGGTCCCGCTTGTCCCCTCCTCCCTCACCTCTTGTCCCCGCTTGTCCCCTCCTCCCTCACCTCTTGGGTCCCGCTTGTCCCCTCCTCTCTCACCTCTTGTCCCCTGCTTGTCCCCTCCTCCCTCACCTCTTGGGTCCCGCTTGTCCCCTCCTCCCTCACCTCTTGGGTCCCGCTTGTCCCCTCCTCTCTCACCTCTTGTCCCCCGCTTGTCCCCTCCTCCCTCACCTCTTGGGTCCCACTTGTCCCCTCCTCCATCACCTCTTGTCCCCCGCTTGTCCCCTCCTCCTTCAGCTCTTGGGTCCCGCTTGTCCCCTCCTCCCTCACCTCTTGGGTCCCACTTGTCCCCTCCTCCCTCACCTCTTGGGTCCCGCTTGTCCCCTCCTCCCTCACCTCTTGTCTCCCGCTTGTCCCCTCCTCCCTCACCTCTTGGGTCCCACTTGTCCCCTCCTCCCTAACCTCTTGGGTCCCGCTTGTCCCCTCCTCCCTCACCTCTTGTCCCCCGCTTGTCCCCTCCTCCCTCACCTCCTGGGTCCCGCTTGTCCTCTCCTCCCTCCCCTTTTGGACCCCTCCTGTACGTCTTGCTTGTCCCCTCTGCCCTCCTCAGTACCTGTCTGGTTCTGGTTCTTATGAGAGCTGTTTTTCTCAGGACACGTTCTGCTCTGATGACCCACTTTCCACAACTGAAGCATTTAAAATCATCAGTCGTTGCATAGATGATGTAGTCGAAGTCGTCCACTCTCACATTGAACACCAGGTTGAGCCCCTTGCTCCTGTTGTTGGGGATCAAACGCAGCTGTCTCCTGTGAGACACCACGTGCTTCAGGAGAGGAGACCTGCACCCAGAGGACACCTTCCTCACTTTAGACACTATCTTGCCGTGTCTTGACAGTTCTCTGGTTATTTCTTCATCTCTGATGAACGGTGGGACGTTGGACACGGTTACCTTCACAGCCGGTATGCTGAGAGGATAAACGGGTAGGAAGTTATCGCCGACCTCGATTACGTTGTCAAGCACCACTTTTGCATTTCTTATGGTATCTAAAAAAATGACCACACGCTGCTGTGGCCAACAAGCTCCCCCACTGCCAGGCTGCATTCCTCCACTGACACCGGGAAAGTCGGCGAGATCTTTACGCCGTGTCTCCTCGTTAGTTCGGTCAGGTCCCTGGTGGCGTTTAACACGCCGACCAGCACGCGCTGACCGACTGCAACCACTCACAAACAAAGACCCTAAAACCGGCTAAATGTACACACAAACACCGTGGACCCTACACACCACACTACACCATCACATCCAACGTTAACTAGTGAAGAAAAATATCGAAAACATCGGTGTTAATCGCTCTCAAACGCGCTCCGTCAACTCCGCACTCCTTCCACTCAGAGAGAGAGATAGAGACAGAGACAGAGAGGGAGACAGAGAGGGACAGACGGAGAGAGAGAGAGACAGAGAGAGAGAGGGGGAGATTAACCTGCTGGTTTCCTCACAGTCTAATTCTGAGTCATGAACACAAAGGCCAAGTCCCAATGTCCCCCTTACGGACTCACGGACTTTGAGGCGCGCTCCCGCGAAGTCCGTGAGGGTTTAGGGATGTCCCACTGTCCCATCATCAAGTGTTTGAGGCTCTCTGGCAGACATTTTGAGTCCTTTATGAACTCTTTCCGTAATCAGCATGGTATGTTGACTTAGCCTAAGGGAATTACCCACAAATCATTGCAATGTGACGTTAAACACGGGGTAACCAGTGCACGCATGGAGACGTAAAAAAAAAGGTAAACAAAGAGGACGGCTCACTGTGTTCAGCCTGGAGTATTCAATTTACTCGGAAACTTTAAGGCAAGGCAAGGCAAGTTTATTTGTATAGCACATTTCAACAACAAGGTAATTCAAAGTGCTTCACATAAAACCATTAAAAGAATCAAAACATAAGGCAAAAGAAAAGGAGATTTAAAAACAATTAAGAACATTCATTAAAACATTAAAAAACAGTGTAAGAAATAAAATGCAGCAGTAAAATGCAGAAATGCAGGAAATTGATTAATATATTAATTGAATGTGGTTCAATTAAAGGCAGCAGCAAAAGTCTTCAATCTTGATTTAAATGAACTGAGGGTCTCAGCAGACCTGCAGCTTTCTGGGACTTTGTTCCAGATATGTGGACCAGAAAAACTGAACGCTGCTTCTCCATGTTTAGTTCTGACTCTGGGAACAGAAAGTAGACCGGTCCCAGACGACCTGAGGGGTCGGGATGGTTCATAAGGTAGCAGCAGATCAGAGATGTATTTTGGCCCTAAACCATTCAGTGCTTTATTAACCAAGAGCAGGATTTTAAAGTCAATTCTTTGTTGGACAGGAAGCCAGTGCAAAGACATCAGAACTGGGGTGATGTGATCCACCCTCCTGGTCTTAGTGAGGACTCGAGCTGCAGCTTTCTGACGGACTTTTTACAGAGACCTGTAAACACACCGTTACAGTAGTCCAGTCTGCTGAAGATAAATGCGTGGACAAGTTTTTCCAAATCCTGTTGAGACATAAGTCCTCTAATCCTTGATATATTCTTCAGGTGATAGTAGGCTGATTTTGTAATTGTCTTGATATGGCTGTTCAGGTTGAGGTCTGAATCCATAACTACACCTAGATTTCTGGCTTGGTTTGTGGGTTTTAACATCAGTGATTGAGCGGTGATTTTCAATTGTTCGTCCTTGGTACCAAAAACAATTACTTCTGTTTTATCTTTGTTTAATTGAAGAAAATTCTGGCACATCCAGTTGTTGATTTGTTCAATGCAGTTACCCAGCCCTTGTATGGGATTATAGTCCCCTGGTGACATAGTTATGTAGATTTGTGTGTCGTCTGCATAATTATGATAACACACTTTGTTGTTTTCCATAATCTGAGCTAGTGGAAGCATGTAGATGTTGAACAGAAGAGGCCCCAGTATTGAACCTTGGGGAACACCACATGTCATTTTAGTCAGCTCTGATGTGTAATCAGCTACAGACACAAAGTATTCTCGGTCCTTCAAGTAGGATTCAAACCAGTTAAGTGCTGTGCCAGAGAGTCCCACCCAGATTTTTAGTCTTTCTAGGAGGATGGCATGGTCGACCGTGTCGAATGCAGCACTGAGATCCAGTAACACTAAGACTGAACTTCTGCCATTGTCTATGTTTAAGTGGATGTCGTTGAAAACCTTAACAAGAGCAGTTTCAGTACTGTGGTGCTGTCGAAAGCCTGACTGGAAAACATCAAAGCAGTTATTTACGGCCAAGAAGTTGGTCAGCTGTTGGAAAACCGCTTTTTCAATTATTTTACTTAAAAATGGGAGGTTTGATATTGGCCTATAATTTTTCATTGTTGCGGAGTCTAAACTAGCCTTCTTTAGGAGTGGTTTAATAACTGCAGTTTTTAGGGCTTGTGGGAAGACACCTGAGAGAAGGGATGTGTTTACAATTTGTAAAAGATCAGTGGTCATGCAGTTTGAAATATTTTTGAAAAAGTGTGTTGGTAGAATATCCAAGCAGCAGGAGGATGACTTCAGATGTTGGATAATGTCTTCTAGGCTTCTACGGTTGATTGAACGAAATTGTGTCATGATATTTGAATGGATGTTATTCAGAGATCGGGACAACATATATCCTGTGGTTGGTGTGGAGGCACTGACTGCTTGTCTAATTTTCTGAATTTTGTCAGTAAAAAAGGAGGCAAATTGATTGCATGCCCAAGTGGATTGGAGCTCAGCAGCTACCGACACTGGAGGGTTTGTTAGCCTGTCGACGGCAGCAAATAAGGCGCGTGTATTGTTCTTGTTTTTGGTTATGATGTCAGAGAAGAATGACTGCCTTGCATTTCTAAGTTTCAAATTATAATTGCGAAGTCTCTCTTTGTAGATGTCACAGTGAACCTGGAGATTCGTTTTTCGCCACCTGCGCTCAGCTTTCCGACACTCTTGTTTCTCTATTTTGACCAGCGTAGCATTTCTCCAAGGAGATCTTTGCTTACCCGAGACAACCTTCACTTTAGTGGGTGCAATGGCAAGGGTTAAAGATGGAACAAAAAATAAACATGAAATCAGAAGATATATATTTATTTATTCATTCATCAAATATTTGATTTTGTCATTGAAGCTGTTTTGACAAAACGAGTAAATAGATTATATGAATGATCTCTCATCTAGTGAGGAAAGAGCCTGAAGACGTTCAAATCAGGGAGTACAAAGTATACAATAAATACACACAATTATACATATTTTTTGTCGTTTTCATGGTAACGTGATATGTTGCAGCAAAGTGTTGTCCCGTTCCTATTTACACCATTTCAAGCCCTCACAGTCTCTCACACTCACCCACTCACCAGGTGACGTCAGTAAGTCCTTGAGGGTTCAGCGTTTGAGGGTTTAGGGGGGACATTGGGATTTGGCCAAACCTTCAACGTCCTCTGAGGAGGTCGGTGTGCTCACTGTGGTCTGTGGAAAGATTCAAGTTGATCGTATCTCTGCTGAGCGTTGAGTCGATGTCTGTGGTCAGACAGTCAAATATCTGTTGGATGTTTATTTGTTTAACTACAAAGCCCTTTAAGCTGCCTTACATAATGACCCACTACCCCTGATGTTCCCTCCGGTTGTAGGGAAGACGGGGAGCTGGACTAAACCAAATCGCACCAGTTCTGACTGGATAGACCATGAGCCTCTTAAAAAACCCTCCACATCTGCATGCATCTAATTGGCAATGGATGACCCTGTTGCAGATATGAGGCCGAAGTGACTCCCCGACACCAGTGATTTTTAACCGCTGTGCCGTTTTAAACAGCCTCCAAAATCTTTATATTCACTTGTTTTTTCCTTCCAACTATCAAAATCCCACAAATATTTAATTCGACATTTACATTTATACACCTGTCTCAAAACAGATGTTGTAACCAGGACGAATTCAATCCTGACCACAGAACTACATGATATGCCATCAGTGCACAAAGAGATGACAAATGCAGGATAATGTTGACTCCTGTGAAACAGAATAGGTGATGATGAAACCTTATAGAGACACGCAGTAGATGATTTTATTGCAGACACCTGGCAGCTGTGGAAACACGTAGATGGGCTGTTTAAGTACTATCCTTGCCCCATCATTGTTATTGCCCATATTATTATTATTATTCCGACCTCAGGCTCCTCACACTTCACCCCGTAGGAGAAATAGATCAGAATCTCCTCGATAAAGGAGGCTAGACACCCCACTGCCAACTCCCATTGCCCCCGATCAGACGCGGAGGACCCAAGTGCAGATGCAACACAGTATTTGCAACTCCCTCTCCAGCACCCCCCAGCTCCGGCCCCAGACACCAGGCCCCACAGAGCCGTAACGTGGGGGTGACAGCTATCAGCACAGAATAGGAGAAGCAGGCCAAAACAATGCAGAAGTAAAGCTCAAACTTTGAGACATTATGACCCACATGTATGGGCAGCAGGGCCCCCGTGTGGCAGACAAATGAGGGAAAGCCTTTCACTCCCCTCACAGACAGGGTTTCTTACAAACCACGAACACATCAGCTACATGCCATACTAACAGAGCACTGTGGGGACAAAACTTCCACATGCTGGTTTTGCAACAGCTCAACACTTCTGAGTTAAACCTGACTAAACCTAACTGCACCAGCTCTGAGTGGATAGGCCATACGCCTCAGTGTGAGATCTTATAAAAACCTCCACATCTGCATGCATCTAATTGGCAATGGATGACCCTGTTGCAGATATGGGGCCGAAGTGACTCCCCTACACGTACAAAATCATGCGTGACTCACATTTGGCTATGAACAAGGCAAATTAGACCTGATGTTAAAATGCACAGACTGTGACCATGCAAATCAAACTCTGACGTCCAATACAGCAAATACTGACCCCATTACGAGAGCGCCGATCCCTAAACAGTGAGACACAGACACACACATGCAAACACTGTGCGCTACAGTCAGCACCGCTCCGGACAGAGGGATTTAACTGGACTTTGTTTGTTACATATTCAGCCGCTCCCTTGGATGTGACTCAGGGTCAGAGCCTGAACACACACACAGGACGGTGTCCACTTTCAGCATTGTTTGTGGGTGTCAAATTATAACAATATTAAAGTAACTGCAAGGCATCGGACCCAGCTTCCAGACTGGGAAACAAATCTAGCCTACTGTTTGAAAGATAGCAAGAGTGAAGGGTCAGATATGTGGCCACAATTGAGAATGAAAGGGAATAAGATGGAAGACATTCAAGAAGAACAAATTAAGAAAAACAATACTCACCTTGTACATAAGGAATTGACTCATCTTCAGGACCCTGTACCAATGGTTGGACAGTCCATGTATATAATAGCTATGATCTTTTATGACTGTTAGAAAAATTCACTCGAGACTGGTGTAAAAATCATTAATCATTGGACATTTATTCTTTGCAAAGAAGGAGACAGGGTTGATTCACATACAGAATGTACATCAAGACCGCTCGAAGATCTGTCTCCGAGTCTCTGGTATTTATACTAAGTAAACAACATGCAGTGGGCTGGCACAAGGTAACACACACACATTTCGCGTGTGACACAGGCGTCTAGGTATCTAGACACTTTAACTATTCGTTGTAGTACAAAGGTCACTTTCTATTGCAAATCAGCCCTGCGTAAGTGTTGACACTTTCTACACATTTGTTATCATTCTTATTCAGGACAAACAGCTGAAGTGTTCTTTCGGCAATCAACTGCTTCTTAATAGACTAAACATTTGCTGAAGACCTAGTGTCAGTGATAGTTCGCACACGGACACAGGCCTTAAACACTACAGAAGAGATGAGCTTCTGTTAAATGTGTAACATTCTTTAATCATTTAAACGCATACTAATTAGTCATTTAAATTTTTCCCAACATTCCCACCTGTTTATACTATCAGTATAAATTCTAATAAAAATCAATGAATAAATCAATAAGTCAAGAAATGAAGAAATGAAGAAATGAAGAAATGTCCAATCTAACTACTTAATAAGTGAAAGCATAAAAACAAAAAGAAACATCAAAATCAATAAGAATTGAATACAATCAAAAACACATGTATTTTAATGTTATATGGATTAACATATTTAATAAAAAGAATGTTTTAACAAACATTCTGTGTCCTGTCTTTATTAGCTAGGTAATACTGCAATCATCATTTCGTCTCTTCTCTCAATTTTTGACATATGAATCAGTATTACTTCACAGTTCAGTGTAATCGTCACTTCCCAGCTCCTCACCATCCTGCTGGAAATCTGTAATCACACTGGAGTTTGTTTAGTCATCTCAACATCAATTCATCGCTGTAGTAATCTCCTCAAACATGGTATGAAAGTACATTCAAGATGAACCAAACACTTTTGTAGACCCCTCCTCTCTCCGCCAGCAGCACGTCTTGACCCCTCTACGTATTGTTGCCCACCAAAATAGTACTGTTTCAAACCCAGCAGCAATTTGATTTCCCCTCGGGACCCCAATGTCATCTATGTACAAAGACTGACTGCAACTGCCAGATGGGCTGACCTTTGTGGTCGTGGTCTGTCTCTAGGAGGTTACGCAGGGAGGCGTCATCCATAGGCAATGCATCGAATGACCTCACCAACTGTGCCAACGCACGAGTTCCGCTCCACTGCTTCGCTTACCCCCACAGAACCACCAGGTGCCAGCCCTGGGCATCGTCCATATCCATCAGCTGTCTGTGTGATGTTCTACATAGTTTGCTGCATCGGGTGAGAAACAGGATGTAATTTTGTTTAATCAGGTGGCAACAGATAGTGTAGAGTGATACAATCGCCGCTACTAGACAGTTTGAGGAGGAGAAAACAATTTGTAAGGCACATTTGAAACCTGCTTCGTCAATTTCTGGTGTCATGCGGAACAGAATTGTTCCCAGCGTGTAATGTTCATTTGGTTGTATTTTGTATTTATTGATTGTCAATTTTATCTTCTCAATTTCCCGCTATAATATTGGACTAATTATTATTGATTCTGATTCTGATTCTGATTAAAGCAAAGCAAAGCAAAGCAAAACATAGTTCCCCTTATCCCACATAGCCCTGGCTGTCTAAAGTTATCAATTTCCACGATGTTAGTTGTACCACTGAGCTCTTTTGTTTGTTACAGACACCACTAACCCCTCTGAGCGTGTTAGTATCTTCACTGGTCAGACAAATGGCCCCAGAGGCTTTCAAATCCCTGTTCTTCCAGACTCACCCAGAGGGAACAGGTGCCCCAAGATTAAGAGTTATCAGTGCCACTATTTTGTCGCGGACAATTGGTTCACCTTTTAACAATGTATATTTATATTCTTATATATTATTCTGCTGTATTTTCTTAATTTTGAGTTAATTGTACCATTAGTTATTTCAATTAACCCTGCTGACTGTGGGTGATAAGAGCAATGATATTTCATGTTTATTCCAAATACCTCAGCCAAATGTTTTATTACTTTGTTTACAAAATGTATATCATTATCACAATCATTTATTACTGGTATTTCAGAATGTTCTTTATGTCTTTAGTCAAAGCTTTTGCTTCCGTAACAGCATCTCGATCAATTTAGAGTATCTGTCAATTATTGTCAAACAATATTTCTTCTCTGCATATTAGTTTAGTTCAATGAAATCCATGCAAATATGTTGAAATGGATTATATTTTGCACATACAGTGCATGCTAGACCCAAAACAAATTTTTTTAGTAGTTTTTGAAACCATATGCTGCAAAGAACCTCTTTATCATAGATACCTTCCCACCTGTTGAGACATGGTCCAACCCATGGCTCAAAAGAGCCGTATATCTATATAAGGTCTTAGGTAATATTAGTTTGCCCTCAGGTCATTCCCAGAAATTTTGTTTATTTTGCAGTTTTGTTTTATCCAATAGGTTTTTTTATTCTTGCTGTGCAACATTTGTTTGCATGTCTTTTAAGATCTCGTGATCTAAATGTTGCACTTCAAAAGAAAATTTGGTATCAATTCTCTATGTATAATAGGTTTGTTAGTTGATGTCACCATCTCTCTATTTTTTTTACTGCTGAGCAAACACATGTAAGCATGAGTATGCATAGTTACTATCTATATCGATAGTGATGACCTTGTCTTTTCTCAGTTCGCCTCTGTGAGAGTCATTCGTTCTGCAGCTTTGTGCTGAAAAAAATGTTTGAGACTCAAATTTTAACACTTTATGATTTGTCACTACTGCATATCCCGTTGCATTTGTACCATCTAATTTCTTCTTACACGAGTCATCAACAAACATAGTCACATCTGCATCTTCAAATGGAATGTAAAACCCCCTCTGTAGTCTACTGTTTGTGTAAATGACTTGTCATAATTTGGCAATCCCAACACTGATGGACTTGTTAACATCTTATTTAATACCATGAAAGCTTCGTCTGCTTCAAGAGTCCAGCACAATTTGTTGTGTGCTGCCCTAGGTTTATCATAAATCAATTTTGATAAAGGTTTAGCTAATTCAGCGTAATTAGGAACCCAACTTTTACAGAAATTAGTCATTCCTAAGAATGGCATAATTTGTCTTTTTGTTTGCTTTGAGAATGGCTTATTTTCTTTTGTATCGGCCATTCTTAGATAAATCATAACCCAAATATTTTACTTTTTCTTTCCAAAGCTGGAGTTTGTTTTTGCTTACTTTATGATCATGTTCATCCATATACAGTAAGATGTTTCCCCTTATGGGTCGAATTTAGCTATTTTAGTTGCATTAATTGTTTTCAACGCCTCTTCCTCAGCAGAGGAGATAGAAATGTCTCACTTAGTTTGTTTAAATTTAGATAAGAGCACGGCCTTTGCTGTGACCGTGTCCTAGTTTATCAACACTGCAGTAATAATTTGGTGAGTTAGAAACCTCTTGCACACAACAGTCAATCGTTTATTCAAACCACTTTCATTCTCTTAATGGTACCGATAGATATTCTGTTTGTACCTGCTCCAAAATCACACAAAAAATACTACTTCACACCCTTCAATAACTCTAACCCCACAATTCTATTTGATATAGTTCTAATATTTCTATCCATTATTCTTTACCGTCAGTTTGTGTCTGTGCATCAGTGTGTGTGCGTGTTTTTACATGACCTGCATCCGCTGAATGTGGTGTCCAGACGTCCCCCTCCTCCGATGTCCTCCCCATGTCCACTCTTTCTCTGCTCCTGCATTCGCGTGCCAAATGCCCCCCCCCCTCCACAGACGAAGCAAGCTCCACTCCGTCCACCTCTGCTCCCTCCTCCGAACCCTCCTCGTCCTCTGCTCTTCCCTCGTCCTCCGCTCCGTCCGCGGAAGGCTCCACGTCTTTGATTGTCTCGGAAATACACATTAGAACAAACATGTTTCGACACCTCATTATTACCATCATCATAGTCAATAACATATGTGTCAGCATTCTGTTTGCGTTTTTTCATTTTTTATTTTTGGTTATTCAGCACTGTTGCTGAAGTAAAATCTGATTTGTCTGACATTTGTAAAGGTGGCTGACCGTATGTTATGCCCCTTCTGTTGGATTCTGGCTCGTAGAGCGGTCTGCCAAAAGTCTCGCTCATGACTTTTCTCAGCACCGTCGCGAGCTCAGTTGTTGTTTCCTTGTTTTGTCTGAGAGCCTCCAGGACAGTGGGAGGCGGGAGAGAGAGGAGAGGAGTTTTCAGATGGTTGGGAGCTCGTGAAGTCTGAGCAAGCTCCGCTGCCTGTGGAAGATCTGGGGGTGAAGCAGAGGGTGGGGGAACATCCGGAGGAGGCCGTCTCCCTCACACCACCTCACAAAGGTGTACGCTTGGATACAAATCAGGAGAATTAGTCACGTTATGTTCACATTCTTTGTCATTTTCTTGTTTTCTGTCATTGTTCTGTCTCTTGTCATTGTCTTGTCTCTTGTCATTGTCTTGTAGTCGTTTCAGTCTTTGCTCTTCTGTTCCCTTTTTGCGCTCTTGCGCCTCTGATAACCACATTTTTGCTTTGGTTAAAACCTCTTTTCTTTCCTCTTTGCTAGTATTAGCCCATTCTTCTCAAAAGTCTTAATTATCATTATCTTTACTTTATAGGGAAGAAATTGAGTAGGCCTAACTCTTTTAGCTTCCTATTCATTTTTTATTTTGTAAAAAGAAGAAGACGAATCTCAAATCCTGTCCTCCCCCATTTTTCTCAAAATCTTTAATTATTATTATCTTTTAATTTTTTAATTTTTGTAAGAAGAATCTCAAATCTTATCCTCCCCCCCTTTTATTTTTATTTATTTTTTAGTAAAAAGAAGAAGGAGAAGAAGTATATCATCCTTAGACCTCCCTTATTTTACTAATATTTTATAAAAAAAAATTTGAGTAAAAAGAAGGAGAAGAAGCATTCATCCTTAGACCTCCCCCAGTTTTACTCATTTTATTGCACTCTCTTTTTGGTAAAAAAGAATACCCCTCTTTTAGTTCTGATGGCTTAAAAGAGGAAACCCCCTCCCTTAGTTCTTATGGCTTAAGGGAGGTACGTCGCTCCTCTGGTTTCTGCAGCCCGAAGGAGGACTAAACCCTCTCCCTTAGTTCTTATGGCTTAAGGGAGGTACGTCGCTCCTTCGCTTCTGCAGCTTAAAGGAGGATTAAACCCTCTCCCTTAGTTCTTATGGCTTAAGGGAGGTACGTCGCTCCCTTAGTTCTGATGGCTTAAGGGAGGACCAATTCCGGATTTCCCAAAGTAAATGATTCTCACCAGTCTGGTTCACTAAAAAGGATCTCGTCACTCCGTTCTCTTCAGCAAAATCCTGGCCTCTCAATTTACAAAAGGATTCTCATGTGAGAATCTGGCGGAGGTCTTTGTCAAGAGTCCTGGACTCTCCCGTTCACGGTTTCAGGTTCAATGCTGAAGAGAAGTGGAGGTATTGAGATCCGGCTACGAAGGACCATTATGTTAGAAAAATTCACTCGAGACTGGTGTAAAAATCATTAATCATTGGACATTTATTCTTTGCAAAGAAGGAGACAGGGTTGATTCACATACAGAATGTACATCAAGACCGCTCGAAGATCTGTCTCCGAGTCTCTGGTATTTATACTAAGTAAACAACATGCAGTGGGCTGGCACAAGGTAACACACACATTTCGCGTGTGACACAGGCGTCTAGGTATCTAGACACTTTAACTATTCGTTGTAGTACAAAGGTCACTTTCTATCGCAAATCAGGCCTGCGTAAGTGTTGACGCTTTCTACACATTTGTTATCATTCTTATTCAGGACAAACAGCTGAAGTGTTCTTTCGGCAATCAACTGCTTCTTAATAGACTAAACATTTGCTGAAGACCTAGTGTCAGTGATAGTTCGCACACGGACACAGGCCTTAAACACTACAGAAGAGATGAGCTTCTGTTAAATGTGTAACATTCTTTAATCATTTAAATGCATACTAATTAGTCATTTAAATTTTTCCCAACAATGACAAAATATAAAACGATAACTTATGTGTTATGGAAAACATATTGTGATTATTTCAATCTTTAAAATATGCCTGAGAAAACTTAGTATCTCCAGTGCAGATCATATGTTTATTATACAGAGAAACCGGCCTTCCAGGCTAGATAGCAATCACTCTGTTGTTAATCGTGACAAATTTAGTAGAAAACATAATGCAAATTTTTATCCAAAATATCTACTTGTCCCAACTACAATAACACAGAATTATATGGACATAGTACTTATAGTTTTCTAATAACTGCTTGAATCAGGCTGTGTAGCTGTCTCATGGCTGTGACCGTGCAAACCTAAGCTGTATCTAAGAAAAACACAGTGTAGACCTGTTATTGCAGGCAGCGTGCACCTTGTCAGCACTAGATTAAAGAAGGCCCGCACTAAAGCCAAGACGGGAGGTAATGGATCAAAGCCAGAGCCCTTTAAAGGACCAGTAGAATTCACTGCAGATTGGAAAGAGTTTTCTGATCGGATACATTTCTACACCGTAGGCACAGCTACGGAAGCAATTTTAGGGTTAAGTGTCTTGCTCACGGACACATCGACATGCAACTAGCGGAGCCGGGGATCGAACCGCCGAACCTCTGATTGAAGGACGGCCTTGCTCTCCACTTAGCCACAGACTAAAGTGTTTAGCTCGTTTGTCGAAATTGTCATTGTGTCGTCTTTTAAGTTTTTGGAAAATTGACTTATTTTATGTATGTTGTAACAATTCACCTAATTATATTAATTAACCTAAAAAGGGAAAAGTACGAAGGCTACAATTAAAGGGCACGGGCAGATCTGAATTGGTGGTATACATACACTACATCTGACTGCATAACATGGTTGAAGGTACCAAAACACGCTGAAAGGTCTTCTCTATAATTCCCTATGATGACAGACCTCCTCAGACACATCCATAGAACTCCTTGATTCATCAAACTGTTGAAACTCCATTCTAATCAGTAGTTTGGCTGTGGCTGCAGGCGGGGATGTGAAAGTGGCGTCCTCCTCAGCCATACGTCGACCGTCCGGCATTGGCACTGCAGGAGTGGAAAAACTGGCTGGCCTCCAAGATAAACGATTTTTGTCGAGGGTCTTTTTTAGCTCTTGTCCCCACCGTATATCCCTTCACTCCACACAAGCCACTATAGCCTGATCGAGGCCCTGCATTGCATGGCCCTATATAGCCTTTAGCCTCCTCACCCATTGCCCCAACTGCAGCTCTGAGCCCCTCTTCACGGTTGAGTGTGCTATCAACTGGTTCTTTGAGCCGATTTTCTATGGTGTCAACCCTTAAATGGAGGTCCTGAAGCTGTTCTCTAAAGGCTACTGCCTCCCCATTCTCATAATCATCAGGCTGCTGATGTTCCTCCTCAGTTGGCTCAAGATACATGGATTCCAACCGGCTGGGTAACACTGAGATGTCACTTCGATTGTGTCTAGTGGTGACATGACGGTAAGGGTCAGCACCAGCAGGTGGGGGGGCATCTTGAACTAAATCCAAGAGAGTGGAGTCAATTTCTCCAGATGTCCCTTTATCCACTGCTGCCCCCTGCTGGTTCATGGTGGACATTATGATGTGCAGGTTGGTTATGCAATCGGGGAATATGTATGCAGTAGGGCAGGGGTCTTCAACGTTTTTCAGGCCAAGGACCCCCAAACTGATAGAGATATGGAGCAGGGACCCTCGACTATATATATTGTATAAAATTGTGTTTTATTTTAAACTGGGCCTAGCACCATGTATAAACATACCTCTTTATTGTGCATTCAATACTAAGCTATTCAAATAATACACAGGTTCATATATTCATGTTTTTATTTTAAACGTGTGCAAGGTACAGCGAGTAGGGTGGTCGTGCCACTGCCATTTATAAACATACCTTGTCAGCTGATACCAATGCTAATATCAAGATTGTCTGTCAATTGCATGATAATCATGCATACATCCATCCATCCATTTTCCTCCGCTTATCCGGGGTCACGTCACGGTGGCAGCAGGCCAAGCAGGCTGACCCAGACTTCCCTCTCCCCGGCAACATGTTCCAGCTCATTCTCGGGGATCCCGAGGCGTTCCCAGGCCAGCTGGGAGATGTAATCCCTCCAGCGTGTTCTGGGTCTTCCCCGGGGTCTCTTCCCAGTTGGACGTGCCTGGAAAACCTCCAGTGGGAGGCGTCCAGGAGGCATCCTGATTTGATGCCCGAACCACCTCAGCTGACTCCTTTCGACACGAAGGAGTAGCGGCTCGACTCCAAGCTCCCTCCTGATGACCGAGCTCCTTACCCTATCTCCAAGGCTGAGCCCGGCCACCCTACGGAGGAAGCTCATTTCGGCCGCTTGTAGCCGCGACCTTGTCCTTTCGGTCACGACCCAGAGTTCGTAAATTGAGAGCTTTGCCTTCCGGCTCAGCTCCCTCTTCACCAAGACGGTTCGGTGCAGCGCCTGCTTTACTACTGCAGCCGCACCAATCCGCCTGTCGATCTCCCGCTCCATCTTACCCTCACTCATGAACAAGACCCCGAGATACTTGAACTCCTTCGCTTGAGGTAGGCACTCCGTCCCCACCTGGAGGGAGCAATCCACTGGTTTCCGGCAGAGCACCATGGCCTCAGATTTGGAGGTGCTAACTCTCATCCCCGCCGCTTCACACTCGGCTGCAAACCGCCCCAGTGAATGCTGGAGGTCACGATCCGAGGAGGCTAACAGGACCACATCATCTGCAAACAGCAGAGAGCCGATCCCGAGACCCCCGAACCTGACGTTCTCCGCCCCCAGGCTGCACCTAGATATCCTGTCCATGAAAGTCACGAACAGGACCGGTGACAAAGGGCAGCCCTGGCGGAGGCCAACACCCTCCGGGAACGTGTCTGACTTATTACCGAGGATGCGGACACAGCTCCTACTGCAGTCATATAGAGACCGGATCGCTCGTTGTAACGGGTCCGGCACCCCGTAATCCCGCAACACCCCCCACAAGAACCCCAGAGGGACCCAGTCTACCTCCAGTAGTCTTGCGAGGGTAAAGAGCTGGTCCACTGGTCCACGGCCGGGATGGAATCCGCATTGCACCTCTTGAATCTGAGGTTCGACAAGCGGTCGGAGCCTCCTTTCCAGCACCCTGGCATAAGCCTTCCCCGGGAGGCTGAGTAGTGTGATACCCCGGTAATTCGAGCACACTCTCCGGTCCCCCTTTTTGAAGATGGGAACCACCACCCCGGTCTGCCAGTCCAAGGGCACTGATCCCGACCCCCATGCGACATTGAAGAGGCGTGTCAGCCAGGACAGCCCAACCATGTCCAGCGCTTTCAGCATCTCAGGGCGGATCTCATCCACCCCCGGCGCCTTGCCACCAAGGAGCTTTTTAACTACCTCAGCGGCCTCTGCCAGGGATATGGGCGAGCCTCCCCCTAGATCTTCAGGCGCTGCCTCCTCTGCAGAGGACATGTTGGTCGGGTTTAGGAGTTCCTGAAAGTGCTCTTTCCACCGCCCGACAACGTCCCCCATCCGGGTCAGTAGTCCCCCCCCCCCCTGCTGAGAACAGCCTGGGGTAAGCCCTGCTTTCCCTTCCTGAGCCGTCGGATGGTTTGCCAGAACCTCCTTGAGGCCAACCGAAAGTCCTTCTCCATGGCCTCCCCGAACTCCTCCCATGCCCGAGTTTTAGCATTTGCGACCACCGCAGCTGCAGCCCTTCTGGCCTGCCGGTACCTGTCAGCTGCTTCAGGAGACCCCTGGGCCAACCAGGCCTTGAAGGTCTCCTTCTTCAGCTTGACGGATTCCCTCACCTCCAGTGTCCACCACCGGGTTCTCAGGTTGCCGCCACGACAGAGCTGCCTCTAGGGGGTGCGCGAGAGAAAAAATGTAATGGCGGTGCAGTCCCGTCTCCTAAAAATTAAGTTCCCCCAAAACTATAATGCATTCTCAATTACGTTTGACCACAAACGTATTTTCTCCCTGATTACGTTTGTGTTTGACGCATTACAAATACGTTTCTCATCAACATATCTTTGCCATACTTTGTCTTTATTATTTTTCTGTGATCTGCCTCGCCTCTACCCCGCCACCCACGAGTTATTGCCCCGCGGCCTGTTCCGAGGGCTGACAGACCTGACGATCGGGTGCCTCGCGGCGGGGGCGGCTGGAGACCTCGCGTCCCGGCGCCAATGGGTGAGCGCCGCCACTCGGAACCATAAAACCAAGTCCCGGATTTCACCCGGGGGATATTCTGGAGGTATTGTGACCGGGTGATGTGCCTCGTTGCTGGGGAGGTGCGTGTGTGTATGAGCGCATTTCTGCCGGAGACAGGCGGCGTGTTGTGGTAGTATTCTGACCGCGTAATAGGGAGAAGGAGAGGGAAAAAAATGTTAAAGAGATGGTGGAATGTATGATTGGAGAGGGAGAAGCAAACAAGTTGGACATGATCCCGCATCCAACAACACTGTGTTGCATCGATGCTTTGTCTGAAGATATCCTGGCTACATTAATCGGTGCGTGAACCCGGTCTGGATGTAGAAGGGGGTGCGTGGCCTAAAAAGTTTAGGAACCGCTGACCTACACAATAAACGCCTAAATACATTCATCCAAAAAAAACCACTTGGTGTAAACAATGCAATTTTGTAAGTGAGTGGTCCGTGTACGTTTTAGTTATCTGTTTACCGTTAATTCGGAAAAACCAAAATACGGAAATACCATGGTATTCTCGTTTTCCGTTTCAAACCAAAAACGGGAAAACGGAAATGGGCGGTCGTATTTCCGCTTTTTGGTTCTACATTCAAAAACGGAAAAACCAAAGAACCAAAGTCAAAATAATGAGCCGAATTTTGTTCCTTTTTTGTTTTTTCCTTTAAAACGAGACGCAGAGCACAACAGGTAACCCGGAACAAGAATATTTCAAAATAAAAGTGAAGGCAATATAATGACCGTATGCAAGAAATTAATAAATAAATAAATCTCGGCCGATGGGAGTAGTTGACTACATGCCGTTTAATATTCATTTATCAATGTACACAGCAATAATCAACTTTTCGATGAATCGGTGTATTGTTTGATGCAATACAGTTCGTGATATAGTTTAATCAAAGTCATTTTTTGAACCGGTATACCGCCCAGCCCTATGTCATATTATGATCTGATAGATCTGTGATCAGATTGTATGTTTTAGTTATTCTTCCTGTCCTGTTCGTCAGGGGCGGACTGGGGGGAAAAAGTGGCCCGGGAGTTTACTGTCAGACCGGCCGTACGCGTTGCCCACTCAATACACGGCGCGTTGCCCACTCAATACACGGCGCGTTGCCCACTCAATGCATCGCACGTATCGACCAGTCAGTGGCCTACTTGGAAAAATACCCATACACTTAACATTATTTTGGATGATTACAAAGAAATTATATCATATATGTTTTTTTTTATAACATTTGGATCCACCAATTTGCCTGGATGGACATATTAAATAAAATAATACTTGCTATTGTAACACTCCAAGGTAGGTATTGTTGTGTAAAATAATATGCGCTTTACTTGTATGCTTATATTGCGGAATTGTGGGGTCACATGTCAGTGGGTTAAATACTCCGAGGAGGGCATTCTGGCGCCTGCTCGTACGATAGAAACTGATACTGTGGCCCTGGAAGGAGACGCTTGCTTAAAACCGCCATAACAAGGGCATTCCTCGCTTATCTAGTCCAGCAGAGAAGAACTCCCTCATCTATTCACACAGAGGCTTTGTCTTAGCTAGACTTGCACCCTTTCCGGCGTCTCGTGCCAATAACATGCATACACACTGATGATGCAACGCTGGAGGACCAATCGTGAGCCAGTGTGAGTGATGATGCTCAGTGCTCCGTCGGGCCCTTTGACCTTTAAAGGACAGAGCCGCCCCCTCTTTATATTCCACCAATAGACTTCTCGAAGAAGAAACTATATAATGTTGTGCACAATGATGTTTAGGGCCTTTTCTTGCTTTTTCTTGCCTTTTCTTGCCTTTTCATGCCTTTCATGCTTTTCCTGTCTTTCGTACATTTTACCTGTTCCACCTGAACAGAGATTAGGCCGCGTGCACGCTTTAATGCCTGGCATAATACTCCTGTCACAAATAAACCTTATTGCTTTGAATTGAGCTAATTGCCTCGATCTCCATCTGTTCACTCCGAGAGTTTTTCTCCTCAACAATTGGTAGCAAGTGGATGGTTGTAACGATCTGAAAAGGAGTTTCTCATCGAGTGACGGATTTCTCTTCTGTCCACAGAAAGAAAAAAGGGCGTTTTCCCGGGAGGCTGGGAGTCCGGCTGCCGACCGGAGCTATTCTTCTCACCTCGGGAAACTGATCAAACGGCGCTGAACTCAAAAGGTGAGCAGAAACCTATTTAAATGAATTCTGCAGATTGGCTGTAGGTACTAAATTGAATTGATCAGGAGTACGGAGGGTGAGTATGGAATTGCATTGATTAAATTGATAATGATAAACCACGTAACATTGTGACGGGATTGTTATGCCTAGCAGTGGGGTTTTTTTAGCATAGAATGTGCGTGTGTGGATCTGACAGAAACTGAGGATTGTGAAATTGGATAAGTTAATATTGTGTTCACCGTGTAGGTCCCTATAACTGTTCTGCGATTACGTCATCGTAACACGAGTTGCGATGCACTGATCAATGACGGTTTGACGAGACCAAATTCCGGGCCACATGGTTGATTTATGCGACGTAACAAACTGAAGTTTGGATCAAGTATATAGAAATTGTTGAAGTACGCTGATGTGAAAGGTGTATAAGTGAAGACTGCACAATTATAACGGTATTTCCTTCGGGACCAAGCTCGTGTCTTGCACACACTATAAAACGCAGATCCATAGATGGTTTGTGTGTGGGTTGACAGAATTGGCGGTGTAGAGGTTTGAGTGCAGCGTAGATGATCTCTGGGAGACATCGATTCTATTTTAGCACAAAATGTCACCACTTCCCCCTGGGACCTGATTCGCACAAGGCAGTCAGTGTAAAACAGTGATTGGAAACGATCCCAGACGTGGTTTCTGGCTGAGTATTTGTGGAATCACGGCAGTGTGTGGTTGATTGCGTGCCGTGTGAATGTCTCCTGGCCACATCCACTTCCTCCTGGACCGGGTTCGTGTGTAGCGGTTTCTGTAAAATACAGATCCACCTTAAGTGGTTTGACTCCGAGTGACGCAGTGCCGGCATCGTGTGGATGGAGACATCGATTGATGGATGAATGAGTGAAGCGTACATGTGATTGTTAGAGCACAGAACGATTGGAGTTTGAATCTTTCCATCGGGCCTGTGTATTCTCAGTTATTGACGGTCAGTGGAGCGCATAAGACACCAGAATTGCATTCAACACAGAAACACGAACACTAGCTGAGGGTTAATATGTATGTCAAGTTTTACTGATAGTGTTAGCCGTATTACAGACTTATTGGAAGTTGTGGAGGTTAGGGACCGTAAAAAAGTTTGGAACGAAAAAACCACAGGCAGTGAGACTGAAAAAGGGAGTGAAACTGTAGATAACGAAACAGGTGCAGCCGAAGGGAGTGAGACAGATATTAGGGAGGAACAGTGGGAGTCTCGGTCAAGGTCGGAAGGGCAGCAGGAGATGTGGCTGGGGCTCACATCTGGGGTTTCTTTTTGTTTTTATGCTTTCCCTTATTAAGTAGTTAGATTGGACATTTCTTCGTTTCTACCTTTCTTCATTTCTACTTTTATTCATTTCTTGACTTATTGATTCATTGATTTATTCATTTATTCATTGACTTTATTAGAATTTATACTGATAGTGTAAACAGGTGGGAATGTTGGGAAAATCTAAATGACTAATTAGTATGCGTTTAAATGATGAATGATTTCTGACACCAGTCTCGAGTGAAGTTTTTAGCCGGATCGCAATACCTCCACTTCTCTTCAGCTTTGAACCTGAAACCGTGCACGGGGAGTCCAGGACTCTTGACAAAGTCCTCCGCCAGATTCTCACACGAGAATCCTTTGGTAAATTGAGAGGCCAGGATTGTGCTGAAGGGAATGGAGTGACGAGATCCTTTTCTTTTTTTTAGTGAACCAGACTGGTGAGAATCATTTACTTTGGGAAATCAGAACTAAGGGAGCGGTATTCTTTTATACTAAAATCTATAGGAAGCTAAAAGAGTTAGGCCTACTCAATTTCTTCCCTATAAAGTAAAGACAATGATAATTAAGACTTTTGAGAAAAATGGGCTAATACTAGCAAAGAGGAAAGAAAAGAGGTTTTAACCAAAGCAAAAATGTGGTTATCAGAGGCGCAAGAGCGAAAAAGGGAAGACAAAAGACAATGACTGCTACGACTACAAGACAATGACAGAAAACAAGAAAATGACAAAGAATGTGAACATAACGTGACTAATTCTCCTGATTTGTATCCAAGCGTACACCTTAGTGAGGTGGTGTGAGGGAGGCGGCCCCTCCGAATGTTCCCCCACCCTCTGCTTCACCTGCGTGATTGCAGGACCAGAGAGAGAGAGTGGACATGGGGAGGACATCGGAAAAGGGGGACGTCTGGACACCACACTCAACGGATGCAGGTCTGGTAAAAACACGCACACACTGATGCCCAGACACAAACTGACGGTAAAGAATAATAGATAGAAATATTAGAACTATATCAAATAAAATTGTGGGGTTAGAGCTATTGACGGGTGTGAAGAGGTATTTTTTGGGTGATTTTGGAGCAGGTACAAACAGAATATCTATCGGTACCATTAAGAGAATGAAAGTGGTTTGAATAAACGATTGACTGTTGTGTGCAAAAGGTTTCTAACTCACCAAATTATTACTGCAGTGTTGATAAACTAGGACACGGTCACAGCAAAGGCCGTGCTCTTATCTAAATTTAAACAAACTAAGGGAGACATTTCTCTCTCCTCTGCAGAGAAAGAGGCTTTGACAACAATTAAATGCAACTAAAATAGCTAAATTCGACCCACCAGGGGAAGAATCTCACTTTATATGGATGAACATGATCATAAAGTAAGCAAGAACAAACTCCAGCTTTGGAAAGAAAAAGTGATATATTTGGGTTATGATTTATCTACGAATGGCTGATACAAAAGAAAAAGAAGCCATTCTCAAAGTAAACAAAAAGACAAATTAGTAACAATGACAAATTTCTGTAAAAGTTGGGTTCCTAATTATGCTGAATTAGCTAAACCTTTATCAAAATTGATTTATGATAAACATAGGGCAGCACACAACAGATTGTGCTGGACTCTTGAAGCAGACAAAGCTTTAATGGTATTAAATAAGATGTTAATAAGTCCATCAGTATTGGGATTGCCAAATTATGATAAGTAATTTATACGAACAGTAGACTATAGAGGGGGTTTTACATTCCATTGACATTCCATGTGACTGTTTGTTGATGACTCGTGTAAGAAGAAATTAGATGGTAAAAAATGCAACGGGATATGCAGTAGTGACAAATAATAAAGTGTTAAAATTAGAGTCTCAAACATTTTTTCAGCACAAAGCTGCAGAACGAATTACTCTCACAGAAGGCAAACTGAGAAAAGACAAGGTCATCGCTATCTATACAGATAGTAACTGTGCATACTCATGCTTACATGTGTTTGCTCAGCAGTGGGAAAATAGAGAGATGGTGACATTAACTAACAAACCTATTATACATAGAGAATTGATACCAAATTTTCTTTTGAAATGCAACATTTAGATCACGAGAGCAGAGCAAGAATAAAAACCTATTGGATAAAACAAAACTGCAAAATAGACTAACTTTCTGGGAATGACCTGAGGGCAAAACTAACATTACCTAAGACCTTATATAGATGTACGGCTCTTTTGAGCCATGGCTTGGACCATGTCTCAACAGGTGGGAAGGTATCTATGATAAAGAGGGTCTTTGAAGCATATGGTTTTAAAAAAAAAAAAAATAATAATAATAATTTGTTTTGAGTCTAGCATGCACTGTATGTGCAAAATATAATCCATTTCAACATATTTGCATGGATTTCATTGAACTAAACTAATATGCAGAGAATAAATATTGTTTGACAATAATTGACAGATACTTTAAATTGATCGAGATGTTATTATGGAAGCAAAAGCTTTGACTAAAGATAAAGAACATTTTGAAATACCAGTAATAAATTATTGTGATAATGATATACATTTTGTACAAAGTAATAAAACATTTGTCTGAGGTATTTGGAATAAACATGAAATATCATTGCTCTTATCACCCACAGTCAGCAGGGCTAATTGAAATAACTAATGGTACAATTAACTAAAAAATTGAGAACACATATCTTGCCGAGCCTAAATCATTTGTTGGACAAGATGAACATAATGGGAGAAAATACAGAAAATGTTAAAAAGAAAATAAATTGTTGTCTCTTCCACTAGGGAGGATCATAATAGTTTCAAGTTCTTCTCAGCACATCAGCACACCAACAGCTGTCCACATAGCAGAGAAAGAAAATAACAGAATAGTGGCACTGGTAACTCTTAATCTTGGGGCACCTGTTCCCTCTGGGTGAGTCTGGAAGAACAGGGATTTGCAGCCTCTGGGGCCATTTGTCTGACCAGTGAAGATACTAACACGCTCAGAGGGGTTAGTGGTGTCTGTAAGAAACAAAAGAGCTCAGTGGTTGACCTAACATCGCGGAAATTGATAACTCCAGACAGACAGGGCTATGTGGGATAAGGGGAACTGTGTTTTGCTTTGCTTTACTTGCTTTGCTTTAATCAGAATCAGTGTTTTGCTTTGCTTTACTTTGTTTTGCTTTAATCAGAATCAGAATCGGAAACAATAATAATTAATCCAATATTATAGCGGGAAATTGAGAAGATAAAATTGACAATCAATAAATACAAAAATACAACCAAATGAACATTACACGCTGGGAACAATTCTGTTCCACATGACACCAGAAATTGACCAAACAGGTTTCAAATGTGCCTTACAAATAGTTTTCTCCTCCTCAAACTGTCTAGTAGCGGCGATTATATCACTCTACACTATCTGTTGCCACTTGATTAAACAAAATGACATCCTGTTTCTCACCCGATGCAGCAAACGATATAGAACGTCACACAGACAGCTGATGGATATGGACGATGCCCAGGGCTGGCACCTGGTGGTTCTGTGGGGGTAAGCGAAGCAGTGGAGTGGAACTCGTGTGTTGGCACAGTTGGTGAGGTCATTCGATGCATTGACTATGGATATTGCCTCCCTGCGTAACCTCCTAGAGACAGACCACGACCACAACGGTCAGCCCATCTGGCAGTTTCAGTCAGTCTGTGTACATAGATGACATTGGGGTCCCGAGGGGAAATCAAATTGCTGCGGGGTTTGAAGCAGTACTATTTTGGTGGGCAACAATATGTGGAGGGGTCAAGACGTGCTGCTGGCGGAGAGAGGAGGGGTCTACAAAAGTGTTTGGTTCATCTTGATTGTACTTTCATACCATGTTTGAGGAGATTACTGAAGCGATGAATTGATGTTGATATGACTAAACACACTCTAGTGTACTTACAGATCTCCAGCGGGATGGAGAGGAGTCTGAGGAAGAGGAAGAGAAACCAGAGTTGCTTTCATTGACAACCCCCAGTTAGATGACGACACACAGGTCTAAGTAGTTCACACCTAGCAGGTGTGAAAAGGGGGATTTGTTGTGTAAAATAATATGCGCTTTACTTGTATGCTTATATTGCGGAATTGTGGGGTCACATGTAAGTGGGTTAAATACTCCGAGGAGGGCATTCTGGCGCCTGCTCGTACGATAGAAACTGATACTGTGGCCCTGGAAGGAGACGCTTGCTTAAAACCGCCATAACAAGGGCATTCCTCGCTTATCTAGTCCAGCAGAGAAGAACTCCCTCATCTATTCACACAGAGGCTTTGTCTTAGCTAGACTTGCACCCTTTCCGGCGTCTCGTGCCAATAACATGCATACACACTGATGATGCAACGCTGGAGGACCAATCGTGAGCCAGTGTGAGTGATGATGCTCAGTGCTCCGTCGGGCCCTTTGACCTTTAAAGGACAGAGCCGCCCCCACTTTATATTCCACCAATAGACTTCTCGAAGAAGAAACTATATAATGTTGTGCGCAATGATGTTTAGGGCCTTTTCTTGCTTTTTCTTGCCTTTTCTTGCCTTTTCATGCCTTTCATGCTTTTCCTGTCTTTCGTACATTTTACCTGTTCCACCTGAACAGAGATTAGGCCGCGTGCACGCTTTAATGCCTGGCATAATACTCCTGTCACAAATAAACCTTATTGCTTTGAATTGAGCTAATTGCCTCGATCTACATCTGTTCACTCCGAGAGTTTTTCTCCTCAACAGTATAGTTAGCTAGATGAATATGCTTAACTCTGGGCTAGTATCAGATGGTTATGCGCAGTGGAGCTGGTGGAACATGTTCTGGGTAGGGCTGTGCCACTTCCAATCAATGTCAGCAAACATCCCAGAATGATTTAATGCAAAAACAATTAAGGTATCAAACATGTATTACTACTTTGTAGTTAAATATTTAACTTTTATTCCAACATGAAAAAAAGCAGTAAATAACACTTTGACAAACATGTCAGGACATCTTATTTGTGTCACCCACACAGGGAATTCAGTATAATATAATAATATATATATCATATAATAATATGCTGTATCATATAATAATATATATATCATATAATAATATAATAATATATATATCATATAATAATATTCACGATAATATAAAACACACACACATATATATAATGATGTATTTATAACTATATATCATTTCTGATGTACTCGGAGTGTGCGGAGTCTACACCGGAAGTGGGTGGGGTTAAACAGAAGACAGATCTTATTCATTTAAAAAAAAAAGGAATAATTATGCGCGAGAGAGAGAAAACGGGGTCAATACAATAAGCCAAAAACGGTTTGCTTCTGCCCAGTCAGCAACACCTGTATGAAGTAACCCTCCCTCCTCCCTAACATGTTGCCTAATTGACAGCGGCACTACTTCCCCAAGTGGTGGGAGGTTTAACAAAACGAAACGATTACAAAATGGCTCTTGACATCATACAGTATAAATACAAAAGCATTTCATAATAATACCGGGAATTCAAGTTTACATTCAATGCTGGGATTTTTGTGAATACTTTAAACCAGGGGTCACCAACATTTTTGAAACTGAGAGCTACTTCAAGGTTACCGAGCAGTATGAAGGGCTACTTGTTTGATACAAACTTCCTGAATAACAAAGTTGTACAGATCACCTTTTAATAATAATAATGTGTGAAGACACTGTCTGATCACATGTCAATGTTAATTATTCCTCACAATAATTATTAACCGGTTACCTGTTAACCTGTTGCACTCTGACAGCCCGCCCGTCAGAGTGCACTGACACAAATGTACACTGTAGTGTACATTTGTGTCATGTACACAACTGCTCTGTAAAGATAGTTACTAATGCGATATCTCATTCGAAAGCTACGGTTCTTGTAATTCAGTGGCGGGCCGTCAGTCCCTGCAAGGCCTTCTCTGCTGGCCTAAACAGAATCACAAAACTATTTATATATTTTTTTTTAAGAAAAGAAAAAATTATAATTTATTTTATAATTTAATAATTTTTCTTAAATGTATTATAATTTATAAAAATATTTTTCCCATTATCTTATTTTCTCATTGCACAGCTACTGTCTTCCTCAGTTGCTCTCAGATCTCACCTCTGTGTGTCTATGTAAGAACAGAGCCAGAGGCCTGCAGACTCGGCTCTGCCGCCAGTGCAGATTAAAGTACATGGGGACGATATTGTTGATTGTCATAGTGTTCAACCAATCAGATCTTTAGTTTGACATGTTGGGCGTATTCTTTGACGTGTCAGCGGCCGCTAGCCGCCTATAATGACGTCAGCATTACGTGCAGCTCAGTGTTCATCTGTAGCTTTCCCGCAAGGTGCAGTGTGCTGTGATTGGTCAGTTGGCGAGCACGTGACTATCACGAAATTTAACAGCCCAGCTGAGGCTGATGGGTAGTGAATCACATCACGTGATTTAGGTCAACCAATCAAAATGCATTCTGACTGAGTTGAGCTGCACCATGACACAAGGTGCTGAGAGGAGGAAAGACACTGCAGAGAGGTGTGTTCAATGTTCATGTTGTGAAAGTAAAATGTCACTCTCTTTATGTCATTAAGGAATGACGGTGGATACAGCCAGACCAGCTGAGAACATTATATTTTCCTGAATGTAGGCTTTTGTGTTCTCTAAATGCTCGAGCGTTATTCGAATGACTCGTACCGAACGGTTTAATACGAAGACGTACATAATTACAGCCTTAAAAATGAGCTGTGGCGCCACAATGTGGTTATAAGGTGGTATTTCAACTGCAGGACCACCAGTGAAGGCCCAGGTATAAAATCCATGGCCCGCCACTGTTGTAATTCGATTTATGCAAGCCATTTCAAAATACAATCACAACAGCAGGTACAGTCAACGTTTCTGTCAGACAACACTCCAAAAAACAGCAGTTAAAATATCGGCGTCGCTCACCAATTATGAATCATAGTCTTCCCCCCATCCATAATAGTCCGGCAAAAATGGTCTTGTTAGATTCCTAAGGGTCCACACGATCCAATCCAGTAAAAGATTTAGTCCAAAACAGATTAGTACGTCCATAAACACCCACGGAGGGCTGTTGCATCATTTCAAATTAGCCGGCAGATATGATAACTAGTGATCTATTTTCGATCATAATTTCATTTTCAATGTAAACAAAGTGTTTTTTTTCTTATCAAAATGGCAGCTGCATTCTGCCGGTTAGATTGACACCTCATTTGACCCAATGGGAGCTTCTATAGCCCGGTCACATTCTGGAACAGCCAACGAGAGTCCGCTTTGAACGACAATGCCCGCCTCTCTTGCTTTGGGTAATGCTCGAGCCAATTGCAACCGATCTTGTTGAGACTCACGCTTCGTATAGCCAATGAAATTACGAAGAGAATGCTATGCAGATTCACGCAAAGCATGTAGGGAAAGCCATTTGGAACTCAAATCTAGTACCGTCAGTGAGGTACTTATGACCGATCTTGGACACCAAAGTGTAGTTAGTGAGTATTTTCAAGAATCTGTGGAAGTTGACAATGGTTAAATATGTTGTACTTAATCATATATTGCCATAAATAAGCTGCCGTTCAAACAAGGAACACGTAGCTAATCGTAGCCTCGGCATTTTGCCGTGGTAACTATGCGCGTCTAAGTGTGCTTTTATGCAGATATACTCTTAGTAAACCATGTGTAAAATATTCATTTTCTGTTGTATTGTTATCGAATTTGAACTTGTATTAGGTACTATGACTTCATGCTATGGTCCCATTGTGTTTTCCAGCTCATAAGTCCCAGACATAATTATCTGCAGGCATCTGATTGCCAAAAAACATCCAGGCGGAAATAAAAACCTTCTGTTTCAGTGTGTTGTAGCTTCATTAGCTCAATGCTGTTGTGAAGAAACTTCAGAGTGTTACCTTTCAATAGAGACTAAAACCATACATGTACTCCCAATGGTTCAATAAGTTTACTTTGGGTACGCCTTGGATAGGCGTTTTAGGCAAATTTTACAGGAGTGGTAGTAACAATGATTTCCACAACAATGATGGTCGGAAACACAGATATATTTAAACATTTATTTCTGTTATTCTGTTTCAACATTTGAAAGTCAGAGGTATCACATCTCTGATATTTTAGTAAATATCTTTCTTGACAGTTTTGTATGAATAAGCATTTGTAGCATTTGGTTCAAAATCACACCTGTTATATTTTTGTAAAAATTATTACTTCTAACATTTTTTATGAAATCATTAACTGTCATATCTTCAAATCATGTCTCGTTTGTCTAACCACTTTTGTAACATTTTTGAACAAATCATGATCAACAAATCAACTCTGTCCCATGTTTATACAAATCATCAGTTATGAATATCCTGTGTTGTTTGGCTTTGGATCGGATGCCATTATGATCTTCACGACAGGAGTCATCACATGATCAAAGCTGGTTACTTTTGCACATAGCGCCTGCTGGAGATGATGCAGTGGCAATGTAGACATTTTGGGAAGTCTGGGTAACCTTTACATTGCGCAATGATGCCTGCATGCCGGCCGGCCCATCATGGCAGGCCCGTTTGTTGTCACTGACACCATTTCTAATGGTACCTTTTTCTCCACGAAGAAACTAGTATCTTCGGGCGCCCGCGTTCAAACCTCTAGTCTGGGACTTTTCAGTCGGATTGTGTTGCCTCGCCTCTACCTCCGCCACCCAAGAGTTGTTGCCCCACGGCCTGATACGAGGACTGACGGACCTGACGACGGGGTCCGGCGCCAACGGAAGTGCCCGCCATTCGGAACCTGAAAACCTAGTGCGGTACGGCAGCCTCTTCCTGGCGGTCCGCCGTGCGCCTCTGGGTACCCAACTCTCTTACGACAAGAAATATTGTCATTTTAAAATCTTTTTTGATTAAAAATGAACAGCAACTAAAAAATTTTAGACGGAGCTCCATGGTGACTAGTGCTATTTTTAGAACATGCCTTGCGGGCGACTCACGTGGTCCCTGCGGGCGACCAGGTGCCCGCGGGCACCATGTTGGCTACCTCTGCTTTAAACGTTAGCAAGTTGCACCAGCAGTGCAAGCTGTCAGAGCTGCCATGGATCTCACACTGTCAAGTTGCACACAGTGCGCTCACTGAAGAAATATCATATTCTGTCAAAACGAAAAAGTGGTTTTAGAGAGTAGCAGACAGAAGGCTCTACAATATGTGTTGGAAGGATATATCCAGAATGTCAAACTGATTCAGCACTTAAAAACAGGTTAAAAAGATAGAAGATAAAGCTACGGATCATAGTGTAAAACTGAACCACCACATCATGAGACAGAAGATAGGAACAACACTGTTCTTGTAAAACCGGGTAGGTCTTTATTCACTGTTACAAATTATTTAAAAGCAAAAGCAGCACGTGTATACGTTCAGTATACCTTCAGTAGCTAGCGTAGCATAGCTAACACTAGATAATAGCGGTGTAACGGTTCACAACATTCTCGGTTCGGTTAAATACGATACAGTGGTGCCACGGTTCGGTACAGCACACTCCTGACTGTCTTTATTTGGCGCTCCCATACGCCACCTGCATGACTGGAGTGGGGCGCGTTCATGACAAAGTCACACTGCTTCTGTGACAGAAATGTATTGAGTCTCTGTGTGTTAAGCTCTTGTAAAGCTGCCTTGAATTCATTCTTTGCACCAACAAAGTTAATGCCTTGGTCCCACTGGATTTGACGGACTGCACCGCGAACTGCAATGAAACATCGTGTTGGGATCTGACAATATGGCTTCAACATGTGCTGTGGGACAAAGAATCAGGTCTCCCCTTTTTGCAAGCAAAGGTTTCATCCTGATTGTGGTTTGATGAGCACCAAACCCCCTCTGAAGGAATTTCACATTAGGGTGTGAATTCCCCCCCCCCCCCCCCAAAAACCATGGCTTCCTGAAGTTACTTGAAAGCACCGCTGCAATCTCATTGGCCGAGGGCCAAGACACCCCAGGACCCCTGTTGTTCAGCCACTGTTCTACAAAACTACCTGTAGCCCCCACCTCAATGCTTTTCCCCTTCGACCTCCGTCGAGCTAGGGAGCACATCCAACGTTGTTCCTCTTTAACCAAAATCCTAGGTTTAACAGTTTATATTCGCTGGCCGAATTCACCAAACTGTCTACTTTATCTTTGTTCGCATCCACGAAGCGAACCCGTTTATTCCTGCAGAAGTGAAGAAGCAGACTTCTTCAGAACGAGAGACAGAGAGCTTCCACTCGCCACCAAGCGCCCCTTATCCAGACGACAGCGATCTCTCTCTCACCGAGAGAAACACGGCTTCCGCAGCCGTGCTGCACGAGCCCACTGAAGCTCTGAAGAAACCCCCCAGAAGACTCCCCTCAATCAGCACGATTGCATCGTACCGTAAGGCAACATAGAGTCTGGGCAGAGTTAGAGAGAGTTTAATTTGTGTTTATTTTATCTTGTTTGTGTGCTTAAAGCACTGTTCATTTTTCATAAAATGGTGTATGCTTAATAATCGCCAACACTAACGATCGCTGAGATCGTAGGGCTGTGTAGAAGTAGCGTGTATTCCATGCTACTGTGATCTGTGTTGAGCGAGCCGCCTAGTGAGGTCGAAGCCGCTTCTCATCAGTTCAGGAGGTCAGAACCGCCGACTGAGACAAAGAGTCGCTGTTCTCTCCTCTGGCTGAGAGAGCAATCTTCCGTACTCCTGCGCGGCGCAGAGGATCGTAATCGCTTGTTTTATTTCATTTTGCTTGGGTTCCTTCCCCTTCTCTTTTACTAACCCACACACACACACACATATAGCTTTGAGCTAACCAGCTACGTGCTGAACAGCTGCTACCACATGTAGACGCCGGGTCTCCGGTTGGCTAACCGGCATTTTGGGTCTCACGCATGAGAGACGTCACCACGTCCTAACTACGTCACACGTCACTGAGCTGTTCCCTCGCTCCCCTCCCCCTTTGCTCACACGTACCCACACACACACACACACACACACACACCCCCCCCCCCTCTTTTCAATAGTCTGTTGATTTTAGATAGCGTGCTCATGAATATAGTTGTTGTTAGTGTTGGGGTCTGAGCATGGCTTCAACATGTGCTGGGAACAAAGAGAATCAGGCCTTCCCTTTTGCAAGCAAAGGTTTCATCCTGATTGTGGTTTGATGAGAGCAAACCCCCTCTGGAAGGAGGGGGTTTGCCACTATATAGTGGTAAGTTTCAGTTTCACAGGGGAGGCATCTGCTTGTAGTTCATTGCTTACCTCCTTGTTGATGAAGGTGCTGTCACTTTGAGTGTCTAGTAATGCGTAGACAAGCTGTTCCTTGGATGGGTTTTCAGTGGAGGACACCCACACAGGAACGATCATGGAAGTGCTGCCTGACTGACTACCTCCAGTGACGCTGAGTGCTGTGGCTGACATGGTTTCGTTTACAGTGTTTGGAGCTGTGTTAGCAAAGGGTACGGAGCTGTGTTAGCAAAGGGTACAGACCTTTCTCTACCATCAAGTCCTCTGTAGTTATCATCGTGGAGACAGGTAGGGTGCCTTCCCTTACATATATCACAACAATGGCGGTGACGACATTCCTTGGCACTGTGACCTGGTTTCACACATCCATAACACAGCTTGTTATCCTTCACGTATGCTCGGCGATCCTCAAGGGACTTTTCTTTGAAGTCAGGGCACTTGGGAAGTTGATGCTTGTCATCTTTGCACCACATACAGGGGGACCTTGGTTTTCCATTGTTTAATGTTGAATGTCACTGTTCATGGCAGATTGAGTGATGAAAACATTGGCTTTGTTTCCCTTTGTTTCCTTTATGTATCCTTTGTCATTAGATGAGTTGGATGAGTGAAGGGCATATAGGGAAGTGACTGGGTTGCATGCTATCTCTGCTTCTAAAGACACAAAGTTAGTGAAATCCTCAAAAGTGGGAAACTCTTTTCCTTCCATGAGGGCTATTGTAACCCGACGATTCCAACTTGATGCTAACCAGTCAGGAACCTTTTGTATTAGCTTTACATTTTCTTCGCAGTCACTTAATATTTCTAAACCCTTCACATGAGGCGTGGCTTGAAGACAGGCACTTAGGAAGTCCGAGAATGTTCTTAACCCTTCAGCATCCTTGGGCTGAAGTTTTGGCCATTTTGATAGCTTGTCCCTGAAAGCTCTTTGGATGACAAATGGCTGACCGTAGCGTTGGTTGAGTTTATTCCATGCATCTCTATATGCCTCATCATCATTGCGATAGAATGTGCCTTCGAGACATTTATGAGCAGGGCCACTGACGTATTTCTTTAGGTAATACAGTTTATCAGCTGAAGAAATACCCTTTCGGTCAACAAGTGACATGAACGAAGCCCTCCATTCAATGTACACAATTGGGTCTCCACTAAACACTGTGGGCGTTGGCACTGGGAGTCTGTTCATGGCTATGCTGTCTTGGATTGCTTGGGCTAGACAGGACATGTCATTAGCGGGCGCTGGTGTCACAACGTGAGGGTTTTTATGGCATATAGCAGGGTTGAAAGGAATGTTGGGGGGGTCTGTTGTTCTGCTGAATGGACTGTCTATCAGTTTCTTGTCTGATTTCTCTGTCGTAGATCTCCAGTCTAGCATGAGCAACCTCCATATCTCTTTCTACTTGTAGACGCTCTAATTCAGACATCTGCATTTCTAATTCCTTCCGATGGTTTTCCTCCATTATCCTTATTTTTTCCCTTTGCTTTCTTTCTTCTTGCAGTATTTTATACTGAGCCTCCTTTGCAGTGAGCTCTGCGGCTGCATCAGCCCTTTTTGCAGCTATGATCATTGACTCAGAGTGGTGACTGTCACTTCACTGAGAAGCAGTGCCATATACAGAGTAAGCATAGTCGTGGGCATATAACTGATGGAGACGGTGCCTTTCACGTACTACATCATAATCGCCATCTACTGTTGATAAGCGTTCATGGACTATCTTTATAACATCTTTAGTCACAGCCTCACATGCATCAATCTTGCGTCTCAACTCAGTGGATGGTGTGGCACGCTCTCTTATTCCACTGTAAGCTCTCATGACATCATCCATTCCCTCTTCAATGTTGTCTGCTATTGTAGACAATTCAGTGACTGATATGTCTTTCTTTAAATTTTCTTTGGATGTTCTGATTTTGATTTTCCATTGATCATAGAGGTTTATGAGTCTTTTTTCCCTTTTACTCAGTTCCTGTTGGTAGGCATGCATTTTCTCTGTTTGCACACTATGACGTTCTGATCGCCATGGTAACATTAACACATTAGCATCATCCATTTCAAGTTGAAGCTCAGCTAGTTGTTTTTCCTTACATTCAATTTCTTCCTTTAATTCTTGCTTCAACATGACTTCATAATCATCCAGATGTAGTAAGCCTCTAATTCCTTGTATTTCTGTTTGTAGCTTATATATCTGATCCTTTATGGCATCCATATTGAACGTAGTTTTCCTTACCGCTTCTGTTGACCATCACGCTGAGTGCTGCAGCTCGCGGCTCTGTGGCCGTGTCGTCTTTTTTCCACAAGCAGCGGAGTGTAGCAGGTGAAGGTGAAGTTCTTACTGTAGCATCCCGGCTGAATAATGGTCTGTAGTCTTGAACTGATGGTCCATAAGTCTTTCATGAATCACACCTTGAACACACCATGAACACACCTTGAACACACCGTAAGAACTTGTGCCTATATCGGCCAGGTGCTAAAATAATAAAACCGTATCCATCTTCCTTGTTAAAGCACTTTTTCCCTCCCTTTAGTGACTTTTCTAACGGCTTTCTAACGGCTTCCTTAACGGTCTCTTACTTCCGGTGTTTATACCTTCAGAATAAAAGCGCAACAGGAAATGCACCAACTGCAGTGACAAAACATCCAAAATAAAAGGAACAATCTATTTAAATACACTACACATTCTCAGAGGTCCTTTACACCATACTTGAGTAAAAGTAAAGATACCTTACTCGAAAACTACTCCAGTAAAAGTAAAAAGTCACCTATTAGAATACTACTTGAGTAAAAGTCTTAAAGTATCTGATATTAAATGTACTTAAGTATTGAAAGTAAAAGTACAAGTAAATGCTGTTAATAAAAAAGCAAAGGGTCAGAATTTTGAGAATTATGAAGTTTATTCTTTTAAGTGCTGTGGCACCATGACCAAGGAGCTGTGTTGAACATAATTGGGTTGGCTGTGATCCATCCAGGAGCAACAATGTTCAACATAATATATTGTACATAAGTATACTTTTGCATCTACTATGAACGTATCATCATAATTCTCCGAAAAGCAATATGACACTATGAAGGAGTTGTAACAGTGCGTTTATAAATATGCTCATTTCGACTAGAGGATGTAGAGGGCAAATGCATAATATTATGTTCAGCAAAAAATATCCACTTGATGCATCAGGTCAGTGTTTAGAGAAAGGACACCTGCCTTGTAAACTCCTATGGGCCTGATTTGAACACAATAGGCAAAGGTTTTGCTCAAGCTGAATCTGCAATTGGGCGACTGCTACCATCATAACTCCATCTGATCATCCACAAAATGACTCAAATATCAAAACATGATCAATACTAAAGCAGCACCGAAAGTAACAACCCAGTCATTACTTGAAACTGAAAAATGTCCTGTTCATCTTCAAAAGAAGTTGGTTTTCAAAATTGCGAGAATTCAGTCTCGCTCTTCTTGGGCTGAAGACTAGTCCTGCGATGCTAAATAGCCTTTCACAGGCCGCTGAGGCAGGTAGAGGTGTGTTCAGCGTCACAGACAGCTTGCGCACAGCTGGGAAGGATTTCCCTAATGCTAACCCTAATGCTGCGCATTAGGAGCTAAGGCTCCTGACAATCCTATGGTGTGGTGGCTAGCTATAGCTAACGTTAGCCAACTAGTGCTGCACAACTGTCAACACTTCCTCAGCTCACTAACTCGCTCGCGATCCACGGGTGTTGGTCTTCGTCACCACCGTCGTTTGTTGCGGGAGTAGCAGGTGCTTCCATTTCTGCTTCCATCATGAAATCAGTCATCGTAGAGTGGAATTATACTCATGTAGTCGCCCGCTAGCTATATCATGTAGCATCACTGGGAATCAAAACACCGCGGCTTTGAGAGCACTTGTTTGCAATTGTGCATTAACGTGATTAACCAATGATTTAACTTGCAAGCTTGGACCACTGATTCACCAAACCTGCTTGCTTGCCGTCTGTGTTCCACCACAGTCCCCGACGCTGCTCTCATGATTCATTTTGTTTCTAAAGATAGATTTGATTTTGTAGCGAGTAACGAAGGTTTCAGGGGAAATGTATCGGAGTAAAAGTATCAGTTTTCTTTGCAAAATGTAGTGAAGTAAAAGTAAAAGTCAACAGAAATATGAGTAGTAAAGTAAAGTACAGATACCCAAAAAACTACTTAAGTACAGTAATGAAGTATTTCTACTTCGTTACTATACACCACTGGTTTAGCATAGCATGCCTCCCAGAACACACGTCCTCACCAGAGCACAATGTTTTTGTCAGACAGCACGTTGTCTGTTACGTCGGGTGGTTTGCCTTGTTGAGTGCATTATATTTCCCACAATTTAAGCTTCTGCATTTTCCAAATGCAATAGCATTATTTAAACTTATTGTTCGGTTCGTAATGCGTACTGAACCATGAGCCTCGTACCAAACGGTTCAAAACATGTATTGTTACACACCTACTAGATAATGATGTGCTAACGTAGTCTGCTAATGTTAGTAGTAATGTTTTAGAAACGCATATCTCCTTCCAACCTCTACCGGTAGCAAGTATCAGTATTACACAACGTTTGACCATCAGTACTTTGAAATCCACGAAACCATTGCAGGAAAGTCTACGGAACCCAGCCAGTTAGTTGTAGGAGACTGGGCGGAGCTGGTCGATGCTAGACTTTGATTGGCCAGCCTGCATTCGAGGGGCAGTTCTTGGCAGATGGTCAAATAGCAGTCAAACCTATCAGCCTGTGAGAATTAGTCAGGTAACATAGACTTATTGTATTAATCAACCATCAAAAATGAGCAGGTAACAGTGCTACTAAGACTATGCTAAGCTAAGCTAACCAGTAAATGCAGAGTCATGCCTATGTTCCCACAGCCTAATTTTCCCTCTGCCCAACGTTCTCTCAGCATCGTCCTACCCCTTGTTCTAATCGGTCTATAACGTTTTGAGATATTGGGCCAACAATATCCGATACAGACAGGCAGTCTGGCTGGTACTCGTCGCCTTCATTGGTTGGTTTAGGCATGAGGAGTGAGAGTGATTAAGGTTAGGGTAAGATCATTAGAGTAAGACAATTAGAGGCAGGTCACGCCTTCGACATAGTTGGAAAGGTGTGATTACGTCATTCTGCATAATAATTAGCCATGTGCTGTGCATGTGTATTTATTGTATTTTCTGAGAAATGGGCCTTCAGAGAAATGTTTGTTTTCAAGATAACACGCTATTGGACAAATTACATTTTTGAACATAGGGTTGAAGGAATATCGGACTGTGGGAACATAGGGCTGATGAAACATAGGGTTGAGGGAACATAGAGCTGTGGGAGCATAGGGTGATGGGATTATAGGGCTGAGAATCTAGGGTTGAGTGAACATAGGGTTGAGGAAATAATGGCATGAGGGAACATAGTGCTGAGGGAACCCAGGGTTGGGGGAACATGGGGCTGAGTTAACATAGGGCTGAGGGACATAGGGCTGAATTAACAAAGGGCTGAGGGAACATAGGGTTGAGGGAACCCAAGGTTGGGGGAACATAGGGCTGAGGGAAAATAGTGCTAAGTTAATGTAGGGCTGGGATAACATAGGCTTGAAGAAACATAGGGCTGCTGGAACATCAGGTTGAGGGAGTAAACATATGTGCTTCTGTAAAAGCAGCTAATAGGAGAATTGTGGAGAATAACAATTCTTTGCTTTAAAAACAACAACTACGCTTTCAAAATGAAAAGCTACGCTAAAATGCTTCATAGACCCGCCTCTTTGGGGCAGTTTCTCCAGCGCCCAAGCCAGCTGAGATGTGTACACTCAACACCTGGCTCCAGTCTGCTTGCAGGGCTCACAATGTGGGTTTAATCGATAACTTTAAACTTGTTTTGGAATCGTCCCAGCCTCTACGCAAGAGACAGTTTACACCCGAACAAAGATGGTGCTGAAGTACCAACAGCCAACTGTTTACACCACACGCAATCCTGGATCCCCTGTCCTGGATCCCCTGTCCTCTGTCACTCTTCCTCTATGTTCATTCATCAGTCAGATGACCCCACCAACTCCCCCTATGGGCTCAGCGATCCGCCATCTGCAGCAGCTGAGTTTCCCATACAGGCGGTTACATCAGTGAGGCCACCACCCCGGTCCCTCTGTCACCACAGTGGAGTGAACTTTTCCAACCTCCGTTCATTCAGCCGTGTCTCCAAAGTGGCTGGAAACTGCTTGAAGATTAAAATGGCCTTAGCTAATGTCAGATCATCGACCAACAAGACATTCATTTTAAATGACTTTTTTAACTCCCACGAGTTGGATGTTCTGTGTCTGACAGAAACCTGGCTTATGCTGCGGTCACACCGGTCGCGTTGATTTTTTGACGCACTGCAAAATCGCGTCCCACGCACTGCAAAATCACGTCCAACGTGCCGCCGGTCGTGTTCAGACCAAATGCCGCAAAATCTCGTAGCGCCGGAGAGGGGGCGTGGTTTATAGACCTGGATCCGTTCAACTGTCCGCCATTAACCATGGAAAGAATAACCTATATTCCTACGTGTTGTGGAAGTCACAGATATCCTGGGAAACTAAACGCCGTCATGTCTGGTTCACAATATTATTCAGAGGAGCTCCGTGGATTGTATCGAGCTGTATTCACTGTGTCTAGCAAGCCGCCGGTCGCTGTTTACACAGACGGCTACAGGATTTATTTGTCCTCCATTGTTGTTTGCGATTCAGCACCGGCCGGAGCTACGGCACTGATGACGGGGGCAGCAACTCAACGCTGATAGGCTATCGTGCCACAGCGTCACGCGATTATGTCGCAGAAATTCAAAAATTTCAACTCACGCGTTGGCGATTTTGCGGCGTCCACCGCACTGCTATAACTCGTCCAACGCGCCGCGCAATCGCAAAATCGCGGCGCGCCAGTCTCATCGCGTCTGTGCATAGACTTTGTATGTAATCTCGACGCGCGTAAAAAAAAAAACGCGACCGGTGTGACCGCAGCATTAGAGACAAACCCAGTGCCTTCTCAGAGCTTGTCCCTACTGACTGTGGGTACATTAACTCTCCCAGGCTGACTGGTAGAGGTGGTGGGCTTGCCACAGTCTTGAAGAGCTGTCTCTGTTGCCGCCAGGTTAAAATGGATCCATTCTCCAGCTTTGAGCTTCAACTCTTTGAGTTTCCACAGTCCACCAGAACTTTATGTGCACTTTGTCTATCGGCCTCCTAAACCCAATGGTGTTTTTATACAGGAGTTTTCTGAATTATTAGCTGAAATCTTCCCAAAATATGACAGTATTTTAATTTTTGGTGATTTTAATATTCATGTGTGTTGTTCTTTTAAGCCAATGGTGAATGACTTTTTAAACCTGATTGACTCTTTTAATCTTGAGCAGCTAGTCTCTGGTCCCACTCATGAACATGGTCACTGTGGACCTTGTTTTATCTTTTGGTGTTTCTGTAAACATCAGTGAAATGTGAAGCAACGTTCTCGGACCACAAGCCCGTCATCTTTGAAGCGGTTACTGCTGGCAGAGACACTCCCCCACCTGTCCCTGTTCGCTGCAATCGTTTTATCACCACGTGCACCACACAACGGTTTTTAAATGCTTTCAGAGACACGCCACTGTTTTTAACTAATGATTTCACCCAATTGCACTTTCCTCCAGATGATCTTTCAACAAAATGTAACTCCACCTGCCATACAATTCTTGACAGTGTCCCCCTGAGGTCATACTGCCCCAAACTGAAGCCTCAACCCTGGTTAAATGAAGCCGCTTAGGCAAAAGTGCAGGAGGGCTGAGAGAAAATGGAAGAAAGACAAGCTCCATGTGTCCTTTGAAATCTTAAAGAACTCACTCACTAACTACCAGGATGCAGTTAAATCAGCTAGAAATAGCTACTTCTCTGACTTAATTGCAAATCACTGCCACAGGCCAACAAATCTCTTCAACACCATTAACCCTGTTATCAACCCCCCCGATCACAACGTGTTTAAGTATGTCTCCGACACAGTGCGACACCTTTCTTAGGTTCTTCCAGGACAAAATCTCAAATCTTAGGTCTGGGGTTACACTACATTGATCCAACTAATTCTCCCACTTCTTCTGCTGTGTTGGACCATTTTAAGCCCTTTTCCCTCCCAGCTCTCGCTAAAATTGTTGATCAACTAAAAACTACAATTTGCAACTCTGACATCATCCCCTCAGGTCTCTGTTTTTGTTGAAATTGGACCATATATACTGTCAATCATAAACAGCTGTCTATTTTAAACATGCAACAGTAATTCCTCTCATCAAGAAACCTAATCTGGAACCCTCTGACCCATCAAATTACAGACCAATATCCACCTTGCCTTTTCTATCAAACATCTTTGAGAAAGTTGTATTTCAGCTTCAATCTTTTATCATCTTAAACAACATCTGTGATGTTTTTCAATCTGGTTTTAGAACGTCTCACAGCACTGAATCTGCCCTTTTAAATGTTTTTAGCGACCTTTTACTCATTGCTGATGCTGGAGATCCCGCCATTTTGCTTTTACTTGATCTCTCTGCTGCTTTTACACTGTGGACCACGACATTTTAATCTTGAGCACTCCGTCGGCATCCGAGGTACTGCCCTACAATGTTTTAAGTCCTACCTGACCGACAGATCATTCTCTGTCAACATGGGCAACTGCTCCTCTCAACCCCCCTGACCTGTGGGGTACCGCAGGGGTCCATTTTGGGCCCACTACTGTACATGCTGCCTCTTGGATCCATCTTCCAGAAACACAACATTTCCTATCACCTCTATGCCGACGACATTGAAATATACCTTCCCCTCAAACCTGGAACTGCCTCTATAAATTATTTAATTTGCTGCCTGGCAGATGTCAAAAGCTGGCTCTCGCTAAATGTTCTATGCCTCAATGAAGGTAAAACGGAGATCATGGTAATAAATCCCTCTCGCCTTTCAGCTGCTATACCGGACAATCCCTCATTGTGTCTTGGCCCCATGGTAACCCACTGCAAATTCCATGTAAAAAATCTGGGTGTGATCTTAGACTCATCTTTTATATCGGACCTCCAAGTTGCGTCCGTGGTCAAAGTCAGCTTCTTTCAGCTAAGACTCTTAGCTAAAGTCAAAGCCTTTCTATCGTCAAAAGACCTGGAAAAAGTAATTCATGCTTTTATCACCTTCAGGCTGGACTATTGTAATTCTTTTTATGCTGGAATCGGCAAAACACTTCTATCACGCCTTCAGTTGGTGCAGAACTCTGCAGCAAGACTTTTAACTGGAACACGCAGGCGTGAACACATTTCACCGATCTTAAAATCCCTCCATCGGCTGTCTGTAGAGTACAGAATTCATTTTAAAATGTAATTTGTTTTTAAGTGTTTAAATGGCGCCGCCCCAGTCTATCTGTCTGACCTGCTGCAGCCCTGTACCCCACCTCGCTCACTAAGATCTCTCGGCCAACAACTTTTAGTTGTTACAAAAACAAAAATGACAACCCGGGCCGACCGGTCCTTCTCTGTTGCTGCCCCTCAGCTCTGGAACAACCTTCCCCTTCATGTTAGGTTGTCATCCACCTGACCAATGTTTAACAGACGTTTAAAAACCTATTTATTTTCCTGGCCTATCACCTTTGATCTGAACATGGCACTTTTGTGTGATTTGTATCAGTTTGTGATACAGCTCTGCCACTTCTATCTAGTTTTTTCCACTGCTCACTCACCTAATCAGTTCATTCAGTGCACCTGCCAGTCACACTCACCTCATCAGCTCATTACACTCACCTGCTCACTCTGCCTCCTCCACTATTTAAACCCCTGCCTCACACACACCCACTGCCAGATCTTTCACTGCTTTCATGCAATACTTTCCCGCATACACCCATGGACTGATTCCCTGTTGCGGACCCTGCCTGTTTCGGACTACCTCGCCGTGCCTCAGCCCTGGTAACTCGCTCAGCCTTCTGTCCTTGACCACGAGAACATGTCGCTGTTTTCCTGAGATTCTTCCTGTCATGTGTGTTGAAGGAAATGAAGATTCCAAGTCAAACTATTCCTGGTGTTTGTCGTACTGCTCCTGGGTCCTTACTACACCCGTTACAGTTTGTCTTGATTTTAATGTCACTTACTGTTATTAATCCAGTCTTTGTTTGTATGACTGCTTATCTACTGTATGTGCAGCACTTTGGGCAACCTTTGTTGTATTTTAAGAAGTGCTATACAAATACATTTTAACCAAATAGTGCACTTAACTTTTATTTCACAGACAAGATCCCTCTGAAATGATATTGAGTAATTGGCTGCATTCAATAGTGAGTTCATTTTTATTAAGCCAGCTTTTGTTCATTCTGTTTGCTCACGAGCACAAGTGACTACAGTGACCTGAGGAGAAAATGTCCCACTGGCCAATAAACCTTTTAGATATTATAACGCATATATCACCACAGTCATCTCCAGTACTTATAAATGTCACATGCTAAGGCAATTAGCAATAAATAAGATGGCCCATTTAAGTAATCCACTGTTGTGTTGTGACAATTACCTGGCTACAAAAGTTTACCAAAAAGTCATTGTAGTCTTTAGAGAATCATCATAAAATCAGAACGGCACAATACAAAACCAGTAAAAAATACATGATCTGAATATATATTTTTTGAGTTTGTTATCTCAAGAACATTACTTGAATTTTAAATTTCACCAGGAGATTAAATTGTGTTGTGGTGCTGCTGAAGATGGATATCCTAAGATTACTTTATCTGAAGATATTTATTTTCTTTCTCAGCTGTGCTTTCATCCACCTGCCTTATCAATTTGACCATTAAAAACCCACGTGGAGCGACGAGGAGATTGTAATGTTCTTCAAATTAATACATGCAGCAAATAGAATTGTTCTGTTCCCCATATTGTTTTTCCAAAGTTTGAGGTTGGACCAGGGCTCCTCTAATTATATCATGTTAAGCCATCTTCTTCTGGTTTAATGCCAATAGACAGACTTGGTAATTAATATATTAATCAATTTTCTGCATTTTACTATATTTTATTTCTTACAGTTTTCTTTTTTGATGTTTTCTTAATTGTTTTTAAGTCTCTTCGTTTGCCTTATGTTTTGATGCTTTTAATGGTTTTATGTGAAGCACTTTGAATTACCTTGTTGAAATGTGCTATACAAATAAACTTGCCTTACCCACCAACTGTTTATCTTGATGCATCTGTCATTATTTAACAACCCTTTCTCACTCCCAATGCATCAAATACCACAGCGCGTTCAGTGCCTAATACGCTTGAGGTGTGTAGGTGGGAGTGTTGGTGGATGGGTCATACAAAAACAGGTCTTTCACCCAGGAGACCGCTGTTTGTGTTCTGTGTGAGACTAAACCTCATCGGTGACTTATTGGTATCGTTGCTCGCTTAATTGACTCGCGTGTCATTTCTATCATGAGTCATTAGTCACGCGAGTCGTTGCTATCCTCAGTCACGTGAGTTGTTTCTACCATGAGTCATTAGGCTGAACAGCCTGTGGAGCCGGGCCGCGTGCTCAACCAGGCCAAATGTAATTAACGTGAAAAACAAATTGGTTTCGAGCAGATGTCAAGGTCTGCTGTTGGATGAGGAGGGGGGGGAGAAATTATATAGGTCATTGTAAATAAAAAACACTTGTATCAACCTTGGATCTGCGTTTGTCCGTTCCTACCACATCTACCGGCATCAAAACAAAGGCAGTGGTAAAGTACTGCAGCTCGCCTTTTGCTTGATTTGATGACTCTGTGCCTGGTGCTGAAAAGTTGAGAGTAAACTAACTTGTATCCGGGTCTAAACGTGATGCGAGGTGTGCACGCCAGGCAGTACCATAAAACAATGGTTTTGCAGGGGTTTCATTTCTAGCGCGTGTCTGAGTAATCTGGGTCATAAGTCGTTACTATCGTTGTTACGTCAGTCACATGTCAACCATGCTCTTTTCCTTAATCTAAGTTCTGATTTTGAAAAGATACTCTGCATGTTATGAGCGTATATTGACACTCCCTCCCTGACACGTCCCAACCTGACTCTAGAGGGGTACGTAGAGCATCAGTCTGTAGCTTAGGCCCACTGCTGCCATATTTGACAAGTTGGAAGTGAGAATGTGTTGAATATTCACATAACGCTTTTCTGGAAATTCTGTTACATTTTGGGCTACATTTGGATGGACATCACTTAAATGTCACGACAGAGAAAAGTGTTGGGCTCTGGCACCATCATCAGGCTGGCTCAGCCCCTCACAGGCTCCGTCCTGTACACAAGCTGACCTCCGATCTGATCCTGCACCTTAAGATGACCCCCGCCTCCGGTCACCGCTCAAGCGGACTCTGTATTGGTCAACAAGCAGCGTCCCGCTGTGCAGACGGACCCGTTTAAAAGCGCCGTGCATCCACAGATCTTCCGCTTCGTTCTGGACTCGGTCCGGTACCTCATGAAGATGCCCCGAGGACCGATCACCCTCAACTCAGCGACCACGTGCCTTTTCGCCGGCCGAAATAGACCACGCATATTCTGAGTTACGGCCCTGAGCCCGCGAGAACCGCATCCGCGCCGCCGCTTTTTCTTTCGTGCACGACCCAACGGTACCAGATCGACTAAACCTCCTTCTTCACCGCTCATTACCGGCAGATACGAATCGACCACGTATCTCGGCCCGACGTTTAAACCAGGCCCTCTCTCTGCAGGAGTGGGACCCGACAGCACCGCACGAAGCCGTGCAAAAGCTTCCAGCAGCAGCAACGCTGCCCCGCTGTGCTCAAAACAGCCAGCGCCTCAAGACCTTTTTTTTTTTTCTTTTTTTTTTCTCCTTCAGGAAGAATCACAAATCCTGCACGAACTCTCATCGTCGCAAAGAAGCTTCTAACCGTGAGCATTCAAGGTGTCTGGGCTAGCTTAGCTTAAAATAACATGCGTTACATTCATGCTATTTGATTTATATGTTGATATTCCCGTGTTTCGTCGTGTTTAAGTCATTGTTTTCATGTTGCTGAATATTGCGCAATCGCTGACGGACCGCCGAGCCCGCAGCGTTTGTCCGCTTCCTGTTTGTTCTTTGTCCTCTGGGATTGTTTATTTCATTTGTACTGCTCTCTTTCCTTGAATCAATTCTGTGAGTGAGGTGTAGACCCGTGGCGTATCACGCATCAGTGCCGTATGTTCGCGAGACGACGACGGCAGCTGATTGTGGATACGACCCGCGATAAACACTTTCACTGCGACGCGATCCCGCACGCAGAACCTCTGATTCCTCTCTCTGCCTTTTATGTTCCTCTTGTTTTTCAATAAACTTGCATACACATAAAGCTCCGGCTGAGGGCGGGTGAAACGCTCGCCCATTGTCTCGCCACACGTGCTCACACACAGCTACCCCCCCCCCCCCCCCCTCATCCGCTGTTTTGCCCAAGTCACTCGACTAGGCCATCTAGTGGTGTTCAACGGTAGCATCTTAAGGCCCATCCCCCAGTTTGTCTAAGTCCCTCGACTACGCCATCTGGTGGTGTTCAGCGGTAGTACTCTAAGCCCTCCCCCTTCACACACAGTCTCACCCCCCTTCTGCTAGTTTGGCTAGCGGCCATCTTTGTAGTCTCTGACTGAGTGTTAAGGGCCCCCACCCCCCTTCCTTTTATACACAGACACACATACGCACATACTTATATACACACCCTCCTCCCCATTTTATTCATTTCTTTAGATATTAGGCACATAAAATTGTATGATGGAGTTTGTTGATTGTGATGGTAATTGATCTGATCTTTTATTATTTTAATTTAATAAACTCTATTATACTTTAAAGAGCAGTCGTCTGTGATTAATGGTGCATATGTATGTAATAAGCCTGTATGTAGTAGTCTGCGCTCGGATTCAAACCTTCACTGTCACTGATGAGTGACTACTAATTATGAGACTTAGTTTTATCGTTTGGTTATCAGTCCCTGTTCGCAGGGTGGTGCCCCGTTATTATTAATAGTTGTTATTCACATTAATAATTATATTGATGTCAAGAATTCAGTTTCTTAAAGCTGATAACTCAAACACAAGCCCCTATTGATCCCAACAAAAGACTCATTGATGAAATTCACTCCGACTGACCCTGACGTACAGAAGCCTGTTATCCTCAGAAAAAGATACATTAAAGTCATCAATAGAAAACAGTTTGTATCCATGCTAGCAGTGGAGCTCCAGAGAAGGTTCAGGGGTGGTTACTTTGGTCCAAACGGACATATTCTGGAGAATATTAGATGGATTGTCTTGCAATTCTACAGACATATTTCCTCCAGATGGTGAATCCTAGTGGCTTTGGTGATGGTCGGACTTGATCTGCCTCTAGTGCCACCATGAGGTTGACCGTTTTGAGTGAAATATATCAACAACTCTGGGATTGATCACCATGAACTTTGGTACACACATTCATGTTCTCCAAGGAATGAATTTTAATACCTTTGGTTATCCAGAGTTTTCACCGGACACCATCATCCAGTTTCAATCCAGTCACAGTACTTTGGTTTATGACCAAACACCAGCAAAACTAATGACATTCCCGTCAGCCTCAGCTGTCCTAGCTACTGTTTGCATGCCAAACCAAGATGGTGGGCATGGTAAATGTTACATGCTAAACATCGTCCTAATGTTAACATGACCATGTTGGCATTAACATTAAGCTAAAAGCACCACTAAATACAGCCTACATTATCTCATTTAGATAACAGGCTTAAAGAATATGGTCAGAATGTGTTATACTAGAAATTCAGGCGTCATCGCTGTTTAACCCTCCTGGCCCGAGAGGTACCTCAGGGGGAACAATTCAGACTGTATTTTCATAAAGCATCGAAAAAAAATATTCATTAAAACGAATATAATGTCGCATACCTCGTAAAACTTCACAAGCAGGCCTAAAAGAATATCAAAGCCGTTTAACATACTCCCAAACAACTCAGTCACAAACTACTAGCATTACTACAAAAAAACATATTCATATTTTGCATTTTGTGTGCACACGCTGCACGTTTCTGGACAGAAATACTCCAAGCTACATGCTAACAACAAAGCGAGATAGCCAAAATCACGCCAACACCTCAACGATTACGGACATATCCGTAACATTTCTCTCCGTCATACTATCGCTGAGATATGAGGCCAACAGCCACCAGCAACACAAATCATATTATCGCTTTATGATCATAAATATGACTTACTATTGACGTTTTCAAGCCGAACAGCTATAAATCCCCGCATTTTTTTGCTGGTAAACAGTGAATGGACTTCCTGTCTTTGCAACAGAGACACGCCTTTCCTTCGGAGGGGGTCATTTCACCCCACAGGGGAAGGCGTAACATGCTTTGGGTCCCAGAGACTGCAAGTCACTATTTTCGGAGACTTGATGAATTTGACTGGCTAACAGTGCTGTCACTCATTTTCAAGTGATTAGCTCAATTCTATTGGAGCTAACGAATACAGAGAGGTATGTACCATGGAGGTCGGCCAATGGGAGCCAGAGTTATTGTTCTGCGTAAGTGTATAAAAACTAGGAGCACGCGGTCAGCTGCATTACGCACAGCTGATTACGCTCAGCTGATTACAGCTGGAGCTTGGTTTCAGATAGATGAGGTTTCGGCTGCCTTTTCACCGTTCGTTCATTTTTAGGATTACCGGTAATTAGTAAGATGTCGAAACAGAAGACTTACAAATATAATATAAAATATAATATAAAAAAATATATAATTTTTTTTTTTCCCGAAAAAAGCCAGAAATTGCTGCATTTGGATGTATTTAACACCATTAGTAATTTATAAGTGAAATATGTAGTTTAGTACATGAGGAAATTCAAATGGCACACATGGCACACATGGTGCCCAAATGCACATTTTGGAAATCTCACCTAAACTTTCTGTACTAAAAATTCTCTAATTTTGTCTGCTTCACTTTATCAAAGTAAAACTTTGCAGAGAGACTGTTAACATATATGTGCTATGATTTGGGAGATGTTTTAGGCTGGGGGCTGCATCATTTCAATGAAATAATAACAATGAAGGGGCTTTTTTTTCAGGCGAACCTGAAACATTTCAATTTGAGCTGTGTGCCATGTTCATTTACTCTTAACCAGTAACTTATACACTGATATTTACACATCTGAACAAATCTCACAAGTGTTCCTTTATTACAACACACCAAATTATTCAAATAGACCTTGTGCTTGCAAAGATGCACTCTTTTGAGTATGGGTATGCAATTTTCGAGCAGAGGCCTAAAATAGGGCTAGGGCTTAAAAGGTTAAAATTAAGTCATAACTGACAGACAGTAGAATAATAATCATGATGATTCACAGCTTGACAATCATAAACAAATAAATGTAAAGAGACCTGTCTAAGTATCTCTCATATTAACTTTCTATCAATCGTGAGACTCTAATACAAAAATGAAATTTTTCTCCTACCAAAGTTGGCAGGATGAGTCGTAATGAGGAGCTTTTCAACAGCACTTGACAGGTAATGAAGGTGAAAAAGACTCATCAGCATCAGTAGTTTGAAAACAGCATTCAAATGACTATTTTCTTTGTTTATAGTTAGAGCGTTAATGAACATTCAAATTGCTGCATGAGGAAAAAAAAACGAAATCAAATCAATGCTCAATCAATCACAAAGTCTCAATGGTAAATCTTTTGTAGAACTTGCACTTTGCAGAACCAGACATCCAGCACAACAGCGCGCTTTGAGTTAGTGTCCCATTCTGATGCAGTCTGTTTGTTAATCTCTCTGGTTTCAGTCCAGACCCAGGAGCGTCTTTCAGCAGTAGACGGACCAGTAGATAATGTTGAAAAAGATGTAGGAACCAGGGAAAATCATCCGGGAGTATTTGTCAATGGCGTGCGTGTTCTGGATGATGTTGAGGGCATGCAGGCTCTTCTTCTTCTTGGTGGTGGTGGACTCGCTGCTCACTGACAGATGGACCACCATGTGTTCGGGCTTCTCCGGAACCTCATGCAGTTCTTCCTGCTCCTCCTCCGGCTCCATCGGTTCCTCAGTGTAGCCGGCCAGGCTGTTGGTGTCGGCCTCGCTGTAGGTGCCATCCAACATGGTCATGGTTCGCGTCTGGGAGATCCCGCAGGTGCAGGGCAGTGACTGGCAGGGAAGAAACATCCAATTAAATCATTATTGCGAAAGAAGGGATTTTTTTTAAACAAATTGTGTGGGGATTATCAGGTAAGTGTTAAAATAAGTAATCAAACCCATTCGTGTCCTTAGTAGATGGTTTAATTTGGTGATACATGCAAAAAAAGTTTTTGCCATGCAAGTCGTGGGTGATTGTTAATTTGATGGTTGCTCCAACACTCTGGTCCAGAACGAGGCAATAATACCATAATATTTGTTATGAATATTCATGGTCCCCAGGGGATAATCAGATTTAACTGTGGTGACCTGACTTTCATAAAGGTCAGCACTTCAACACCCTTGTCCAGAGGGAGAATTCTCAACAACTACAGGCATGAATGCCACACATTTTTGGAACAATTTCAGGATAATCCCACCCGGCTCACCTGGCCACTGTAGTTTTTATAAAACATTTGTCAAACAGGAGGAAATGGAGGCAGATTAATCCATATTGAATGTTCTAGTGAATATTTATGTGGGATTGAGTCAAAATGAACAAGTGTGTGTTCATGGTATAGGATACATTCATTGTTGGTTGGGCTCTGTTCATGGGATTTGTTGATAAATTTGTAAGATAAATGTAGAACATCACCAGCCTTATATTTTCAAATGGTTTTAAATAGTTGACTCTAATTTTATTGCCTCAGGGATGTGTTCATTCATCACAAAACACTATATAAATCAATGTATAAAACTACAGTGGGATTGTCATTTAGTGTTTCTGAGAGAAAGATTTGACATGAAAACAGAAAAAAATCAAGCAGCCTTTTTTAAAATGAGGCTGGCATATGCAAAGTATGTTTATTGGAGATAAATCTTAGCTGAATTTCAGGAGCAGGACCACGCCTCAGCCACTCCCCCACTTCCAGCACTCGACCTGGGCTACCCGCCGCACTCAAAGCTGCCGCCACCACTCCCGCGCTCCAGCCAGGTCCCCCATCAAAGACGCACCAGCTAAGATCTCCGACTGGACTGCCGCTACATAACGCATACATATAACCTACGCAGAGTGGCTACGTAAGCCGACACGACGATACAGAAACTTATGGCGCTCGCAGAAATTCGTGGTCATCTCCGGACAAATTGAGAACCGTCCATTCAGCCACGTTTAACAAGCATAGCTACCAAGCCGTCTACAACACTTGTCGTAGATTACAAGTTTTAAATCCTTAACACTCATTCAAGAGAACTGTTCATGCTCATTCATCGGTCATACAGCTTCCCATGTTCCTAACGACTGCTCCACGGTAGCAGTGAGTGGGACGGGAACCCGGCACCCCAGTTTTCCATTCCAAGCAGCCACATCAGCCAAACCTGGCAGGAGAACCTGAACGTCCGCGGCCTACTACAGCAGCCCTCTCCAGCCAGGGCACCTGGCACCGAGATGCCAGTGCCCCCCCGACACTTACTTCCAGCAACCACAGCAAGTTGCTAGCCCGGGCACCCGTCACCGGGATGCCAGCGCCCTCCGCCGCCTACCTCCAGCAAACACAGCAAGTCGCCTTAGCCGAGATGCCAGTGCCCCCGCCGCCTACTTCCAGAAAACAAAGCAAGTTGCCGTAACCGGGACACCTGGCACCGGGATGCCAGTGCCCCCATGCCGTCCACTTCCAGCGATGGACCCACACAATTGGTCAACACAACGATGCCGCTCCCTCTGCCGTATTTGGGGGGGTTTCCACGACAGAAGACGTTTTGCCGTAGATCAGCACTCGGATCTCGCAAGCAAATGCAAAGTCGTTTTCCCCCCCATGCTACAAAATCTGACCAATAGTAGCCGCAGCCATTACGTGGGGCCATGGATGGCCCAGCAAGTCCATCTCTTAAACTCCTGACAACCTAGCAGTCATTTACCCAATCAGCAAAGGACGCTGCGACACCCATCCGTCAAGGGTGCGTTCTCGATGCATCTCACGTCTGGGCCACCGCAATGCCATAGCTGCTTGTTTCTCATTCCAGAAGTTCAGAAGATCCGCCCTCCTGCAGACACCCGTCCAACATCGGTTCCGCCATATCCAACGCCATCTTTAAACCCATAAATCCTTACTCGATTTTGCCGACCATCGAACAGCAGAACTCCACCGTCAATAATCTACCTTCCCACGCCTACCAACTTACACTCGCCAGCTTCATCGACCTGCGCACGGGCAGGCAACTCTGCTTCCCAGGAGGACTTCTTTTGAGGATCTGCAAGGTCCGGGAGCCACAGTGGATCCTCAACTAAGCCTCCCCCAAACCGCTACTGGCTAATCTCCACCAACCATTCCTCAACGCTCCAAATAATCTACGTAGGTTCACCCTCGGCTAAACTAGTGAACTACTTTTAGCCAAACCGTGTATAAAGTCTAAGTGAGGATTGTTCAGGGTGCTCTAATGTTTAAGCTACTTTTTTAGGGGCTTTGTTCTGCCTTTAATGTTTAGCTTATTTGTGTTTTGGAGATTTTTAACAATACGCATGTGTTGAGTGAGTTCCTCTATTCAACCCAAATCAGATCCAGTTATTCTAGTTCAACAGGCTAACTGAAAAGAACAGAAGTGTTGAACGTACTGTATTTCTGGCATGAGATGTTGATGTAGGTGAAATTGCAGAGTCAGTGAGAGTGGCTGGAGCTTTCGGAGTTCTCGGAACAGCTAAAGGGACTGTTCTGGCTCATGAACGGGGAGAAGGATGCCTTTTTTTTAATAATGCATGCCCTTTAATGCATGCCTTTTTTATAATGTATGCCTTTTTTTTTCATCAGAGCAGAAACAAACCTGAGAACGTGCCCGCTCTCGCATCTTGCGCTCCCGGCGGTCCTGGACGGTGGACAGGTAGTTGACGGCGGCGTACTCCAACACGGACAAGAAGACAAAGACGAAGCTGACCCAAAGGTAAATGTCCACCGCCTTGATGTAGGACACCCGGGGCATGGACGCATTCACTCCGGTGATGATAGTGGACATGGTCAGCACTGTAGTGATGCCTGGACACAAGATACACAACATTCTAGTTATACTAAAGTGAACTGCAGGTTGGAAATGTGTTTGAAACGTTTGTCTGGTTTTACTTTCACAGTATAGTTTAATGGTTTGCTCTGGATCAGGAAGTAGACCCAGTGTTGGGCAGCTGGAGCAATAACATGACCACTTATACAGTATGATGCAATGTGGTCCAACAGCCTGCAATGAATACTCTGTGAAGGACCCAGTCAGCACAGTTGTTAAGAGGTGCAGATGAGATGGTATCAGTAGGGCTTTTTAAAAGCTTTTACTAAAGTATAAGCAGTTAAACCACAGTGTAGAAATTACTTAGTTACAAGTAAGTCAAGTGTACTTTATTTTTCAATTTTCAACAGATTTGATGAAAAGACAAAACACAATAATAAACTCCTACTCTGTATGTGGCTCTCAGCTCCAAGCCTATTGGTTCATACATCTTTAAAAACATTTAACAAATATACAGTTTCAATTAAAAAGAAAGAACTCCTCAAAGAGCAAGTCCCTGTAGTTTGTAGCCGGAGAAAATAGAGCATTTGTTGGAGACTATTTTCAGCGGCAGATTAATACTCATTTAGTACTCTATTGATTTGTGGCAGCAGGACGGTGTAAGTGGGATTGAGATCTGATTGGGATTGGGATATAATTATATATTGGCAATAACCAAAGAGAAAAAATAACACAGACTGCAGCACAGACATAAAAAGGGGTCGTGTAAAACTATCCCATTCTATCAGCTGAATTTAACAAGAGCGATGACATGAGCCATGAGAGGATCTCAGCGAGGGGTAAAAAACAGACGCCTGTACAACAAGCACAGCAACAGCCCCAATACAGAAAATGACTCAAAAGAAAAGTGAGCGTGGGAGGTTTGTCTGTGCATGTGTGTGTTCCCGACTGGTGGAGCCAGCTTTCATCTTTTCACAGACAGATTTTCAATCTCTTTAAAGCTCCTTCTTCTGCTACCAAAGACACATTTTTCTTCTTTAATGCAGATCTAATCTCAATTGCATTTAAAGGAAATCATCCTGGGATTGCCTTTTCACCAGATGATGTTTAAAGCTCAATGTCTGTCTTTTAACTTGACACAAGTCATTGAAAGCCCCGCGCGTCTCAAACACAGACGTCTAGACGAATCAACGCTTATCAATCTTTTCATTTGTCAACACGCTCTAAGCCATCACTGTGTGGTTGGCAAAGCCTCGCATTGTTCTGAACAGGAATCTCAATTACTTCCTTCCTTTATGATTTCATTCATTAGAAATGGGACTGTGTATTATTGATTGGTCTTGGACCTTGCTTGTTTTAGTTATTTGATAAACAAACTGGTTTAATTTCCAACTGCGTAATTGCTGCACTGCTTCCATTAAAAGCAATTATTATTTGCTACAGTTCAAGTAACCCTAGGAAGTTTTGGCATACTATAAAGTCTCTGTCTGCCAACTCTTGCCTTCCAATATTGTTATTGACTGCAAGTCATACCTCCAATAGCTACACTTTCTCTTTTACACATTTCATTCTGAGGGATGTTTGTAACGGCCTTAATTAAAGGATCTAGACCAGGGGTCTCAAACTCATCTTCACTCCGGGCCACATCAGCATCACGGTCGCCCTCAAAGGGCCGGTTGTACATGTAAGACTATGTAAATGTAACTACTCCTAACTTATTGTGAAATAACTGTCTCTGCATTTGATTGTTTATTCAAGTGTACAAATATTGTACATGCAGTTATATAAATGTAAACATATTTAAGCACATTTCTGTTATTATAACTTAAATCCTTTTAATTTAGGGTTAAGAAACCCACATTACTCTGTCAAAGATCAAACCATTCAAGAAAATATCAAAGACAAATATCAAACACAAACTATTACAATAACTTTGTTCAAAGCTTAAAATCCTTTCAAGGGTGCGTTTGCACAATCCCACGTGAAGTATTTCATGTGTTTTAATGACATGTTTAAAGTAGTCTTCAATGTACTTTCCAAAGAACTGTATGACAAATGCCAACACGAAAGCATGGAGACCATCCTAATGAGAAGAAGATGGGGATGGATAGGACATGTGTTGAGAAAAGATCTTGCTGATATCACAAGAACAGCCTTACATTGGACACCAGAAGGGAAAAGAAAAAGAGGCCGACTAAGAAACACATGGAGAAGAACTGTGGAGAAGGAGATGCAGAGCCTAAAAAGAGCCCAACACTTTGAACACGAACATTTGGACTGAACTTGAACACTCTGAACACTTTAATTCATTCACCTGGTGCAATACCTAATCCGTGCAATCCTGTGCAATATCAAATACGTTTAAGTATTTACCTTACACTTACATTTTACTCCGTCTGTATTTACTGGTATACTTAATAGTCTTCTTTACTGTCAATCCTGTGCAATATCAAATACGTTTAAGTATTATCTTACATTTTACTCTGCCTCCGCCTGTATATACTGGTATATTTAATAGCCTTCTCTACTGTCAATCCTGTGCAATATCAAATACGTTAAAGTATTATCTACATTTTACATCTTACTCTGCCTCCGCCTGTATATACTGGTATATTTAATAGCCTTCTCTACTGTCAATCCTGTGCAATATCAAATACGTTAAAGTATTATCTACATTTTACATCTTACTCTGCCTCCGCCTGTATATACTGGTATATTTAATAGCCTTCTCTACTGTCAATCCTGTGCAATATCAAATACGTTTAAGTATTATCTACATTTTACATCTTACTCTGCCTCCGCCTGTATATACTGGTATATTTAATAGTCTTCTTTACTGTCAATCCTGTGCAATATCAAATACATTTAAGTATTTACCTTACACTTACATTTTACTCCGTCTGTACTTACTGGTATACTTAATAGTCTTCTTTACTGTCAATCCCGTGCAATATCAAATACGCTTAAGTATTATCTTACATTTCACATTTTTACTCAGTCTGTACATACTGGTATATTTTGTATTCTTCTTTACTGTCATATTTTTTACTACTGTTTACTGTTTAGTCTATTTATACTACTTGATTTTTTATCTTCATTTATTACTTGTGAGCGATGCTGCTGTAATCCTGTAATTTCCCCACTGAGGGACTAATAAAGGATTATCTTATCTTATCTTATCACTCATGGGGCGCCATCCAGCGACTTGCCCAGGACAGACAGGAGTGGAAGACTTTTGTTGCTGCTCTACATGCCAAGAGGCATAAAGGGAAATGATTATGATCAATGTACTCTCAACACATTTCCATTCCAAGTGTACAGTAACCAGCCAAAGAGCTGCTTCTATGAATGTGTTTAAGTATCTCATCATTATGACTTTCTATCTCATAATTTTGCCTTTCAATCTCATAATTTTGCCTTTCTATCTCAGAATTATGACTTTCTATCATAGTTATGACTTTCTATCTCATAACTTCGCCTTTTTATCTCATAATTTCGACTATGGGGATATTTTTATTATCAAGTCGAACTTTAAAATAAAAGATTTTAAATTATTTTTGCTGGCGGATTTGCGGGCCACATAAAATGACGCCGCGGGCCGGGAGTTTGAGACCCCTGATCTAGACCCTACATCGACCGGCCCTAACAATATCCCCACTATCTTCTTACAACTGACTGCAGATATTATAACTGAACCAGTGGCACACGTTTGTAATCTCTCTATACAAGACAATGTCATACCTGATGACTGGAAAACTAAGGGATACATGTGCTTGAACATTTTATTTTCTCATCAGTCTGGATTTAGTTAGCAGCACAACACAAGATCTGTCGCATTTTAAGTAGTAAATGACATTTTGGATGCCAAGAACTATTGCACTGCCCTTTTTATTCATTACGCCAGAGATCATCAGATACAGGCCTGCAGGTTCATTCTCAAATTACCCTTCCAATCATAAGCAATGTGTGCAGTTCTCCTCCAGCTTTCTTAATTTCCCTAAATGTGTCCCACAATGTTCAGTTTTAGGTCCCACCCTTTTCACAATTCATGAAAATAATGAAACTGACCCGAATGCTCTGAAGCTCCAACTGTTGCCAAGGTAATTGACGTTGAAATCAGTATTCAAATGCCACTTCTTTTTTTTCTTCTTCAAATAAAGGCCTATGCATTACCCCACAAATCCCAAATAGGCCATAAATTAAAGAATAGTAGTCCCATATGATAATTTTTTGCATGAACATGAATTATTATGAGTTGTTCTCAGACTGCTTTTTGTCCTCATCCCTCGTTAGACATTTGACCGCAGTTTATTTTTCTCACCCAGGGACACTCTGGCCGGCACAGCCCGGCGGTCGATCCAGAATGACACCCACGAGAGCATCACCATAAGCGTGGCGGGAAAGTATGTCTGCAGCAGGAAGAAGAAGATGTGGCGTCGCAGCGTGAAGTTGATGTAGAGACGATTGTACCAGCCTGAAATCACAGCAGGAGACGCTCAAAGATTTAACAGTGTAGAAAGAGGTTAATACAAAACGTTTCACATTTCACACATGAGGTTTGATTTTCTACATTTAAGACATGTGCTTACTAACTAAGGATTTCATTTGCAAAGACTTGTGCCCTCTCAGTGTATGCTCCCTCTCAAAGTAGAACTATGAGGCTGGATGTTCCAGGGACTGTGATACATGTATATGCAGATCCCACTGTTCTGATTGCATGAAGTAGGTTCAACCTTTTTTTACTCTTTAATGCATACGATGGTTTATAGTACGACATTTTCCTTAAAATGAGATTTGAAAAAACACAATTATCGCCTTGCTTACAACATCGAAATATATTGAGTGGCGACCTCTGTATCTCGGGACCAATCGTACCAAAACTCAGCGCTAACATCACCCTAAACAGTGTATGTAGAATCCTTATTATTAGTATAAAATGAGATAAATTTAATGATGTAATGATGTCAAACCCAGTGGCGGGCCGTGCATTGTATACCTGGGCCTTCACTGCTGTCCTGCAGCTGAAACACCTCATTATGACGCCACAGCTATGTTTATTATTTGTTTTGTGTAAAAATGAAGCTCAACAACTATAAATACACTAACTGCAGAGTGCAGATACATGAATACGCCACGTGCGTCTCCTCTCTGCTCTGACGAGCTGGGACTGCTGCGCAAGAGAGTAGCCGCCTGTGAGTGCTTTGGGGCGGCTCACGGCAGCACCCGCTGCTCATTCACGACAGTGTAGAACAGGGGTGCCCAATACGTCGATCGCGATCGACCGGTCGATCGCGGAGGTAGTGCGGGTAGATCGCATGTCATTCAAAAAAAATTTGATATCCGCATGGCATTTGCAACTTGATTTTCTAACACACAGGTCACCACGTATGTGCGGTCAACTGCAAAACTCCGGCGAGCTAATTAGTTAGCCTTCCAATTTATTTCTACTAAAGAAATAATGAATTGTTGGTCTGCAGGACTCCTCCTATATTCATCAGAATCTCATTCATTCACATCCCTGATAATAATTAATTATTTGAAAGTGTTGGCCGACAATTATTTTATCGTGCGTTAACGCATTTTTAAAATTTTTTTATTTTTATTGAAAGACAAGAGACAATACATATACATAACAACAAGAGGATGACAAGAACAGTGGGACAAAAGCCAGCAAACATCCTATAGTCAGACTGTCTCATGTTTATCGTTTTGTATTGGAGATATGACCGGTTCCGGCGCCGCGCGAGTGGCTGCCTGTTACAGCAGCTCCGGCTCACTACTTAGCGTTTTTCTTATTATGTTACTTTTTGTACTTCTTTCGCTTCTTTTTTTCTTACACTAGCTACCGTTCTTAATCGGTGCATTATGGCAGCTAGACACGTCGAGCTTGTCATGGTCTACCTGCTGTTTATCGCTATTTTCACCTCCGTGTCTGGGGACCCAGCGTGCAGCCATGGACTTGTTGTTTACGATAGGGACCAGCTGTTAGCATTCCGGGACGCGGCGGTGCTAACCGCCGAGAGACCCACTGTTCCCCGCGAGCTGAGGAAGAAACGGGGATGCCGAGCGGGGGCAGAACGTCGCGCCAGGAGAAGACGCTACACACCCGTTCTCCCTTCCATCATCATGGGAAACGTGAGGTCTCTGCCCAACAAGATGGACGAGCTAGCGGCGCTAACTCGCCATCAGAGGGAATACCGGGAGTCGAGCATCATGGTGTTTACAGAGACGTGGCTAACCGAGCTAACACCAGACACACGCGCTACTCTGGACGGGTTCCGCATCATACGGGCGGACAGGACAACGGAGAGCGGTAAGAGGAAGGGAGGAGGCCTGGCAGTGTTTGTTAATGATAGATGGTGTAACTCTGGGCACATCACTGTTAAGGAGCAGACCTGTACAGCGGACATTGAACTGTTAGCGGTTAGCATGAGGCCACAATATCTGCCTAGGGAATTTTCGCACGTTATCGTGGTGGCTGCGTATATCCCCCCCTCTGCTGACGCCGAAGCGGCCTGTGACGTCATCCACTCGGCGACAAGCAGGCTGCTGACACAACACCCCAATGCCCTCCTCCTTCTCTCTGGGGATTTTAATCATGCCCCTCCGTCCTCCACTCTGCCCACATTCACCCAGTATGTCAAATGCCACACCAGAGACAATAAAACACTGGACCTTCTTTATGCCAACACCAAGGAGGCATACATATCATCACCTCTCCCTCCCCTGGGCAGATCTGACCACAACCTGGTGCACCTCCTGCCTGTGTACACAACTCTTGCACAGAAGCAGCCAGCTGTGACCCGCACAGTTAGACGATGGACCGATGGAGCAGAGGAGGCTCTGAAGGACTGTTTTGAGACAACTGCGTGGGAGGTATTCAGTGATGCCCATGGGGATGACATCGACGGTCTCACCGACTGCATCACGGACTATATTAACTTCTGTGTTGAGAACACCGTACCCACCAGGACTGTACGGTGTTTCTCAAATGGCAAACCCTGGATCTCTCCGGAGATAAAGGCCCTCCTCAAGGAGAAGAAGAGGGTTTTTAGATCTGGCAACAAGGAGGAGCTGAGGACTGTGCAGAGGGAGCTGAGGATGAAGATCAGAGAGGGGAAAGATGTCTACAGGATGAAGATGGAGGACCAGCTGCAGCAGAATAACACCTGGAAGGGCCTCAAGGCGATTTCTGGGCTCAAGGGGCCCAACCAACAGCCTGAGGGGGACCAAAAGTGGGTGAATGAGCTGAACTTATTTTTTAACAGGTTTGACCAGCCATCCACCCCTCCCCCCACCCAGACCTCCCTGCTGCTGCAACCCCCATCATCTGCATCCCCTGTGGATTATTATCCCCCCTCCCCCTCCACCTCCCCCCTTCCCACAGCACTCTGCTCCCCTCCACACCTCCCCACTCCAACACACAGCACCCCACCCCCCCGAGTGTCCCTCAACCAGGTGAGGAAGGAACTGAGGAGGATCAAGGCGAGGAAGGCCACGGGTCCGGACGGCATCAGCTCAAGGCTCCTCAAATCCTGCGCAGACCAGCTGTGCGGGATAGCGGAGCACATATTCAACTTGAGCTTGAGGCTGGGGAAAGTACCACAGCTATGGAAGACGTCCTGCGTGGTACCGGTACCAAAGAACCCGCGGCCCAAGGACCTCAACAGCTACAGGCCGGTGGCATTGACATCCCACCTGATGAAGACCATGGAGAGGCTGGTACTTGCCCATCTCCGCCCTCTGGTGAGTTCATCCCTGGACCCTCTTCAGTTTGCCTACCAGTCCGGCATCGGGGTGGATGACGCCGTCATCTTCCTGCTGCAGAGATGCCTCTCTCACCTGGAAAAGACTGGTAGCACTGTGAGAGTCATGTTCTACGACTTCTCCAGTGCCTTCAACACCATCCAGCCTTTGCTTCTGAGGGACAAGCTGGAGCAGACCGGGGTGGACCACCACCTCACTTCATGGATCCTGGACTACCTCACCAACCGTCCACAGTATGTGCGGATACGGGGGTGTGAGTCAGATCGGGTGTCCTGCAGCACAGGGGCCCCACAGGGAACCGTTCTGGCTCCATTCCTCTTCTCCATTTACACCTCGGACTTCAAACACAACTCTGCCAACTGCCACCTGCAAAAGTTCTCTGACGACTCTGCAATCGTCGGCCTCATCTCCGCAGATGATGACAGAGAGTACAGGGAACTAAACCAGGACTTTTTAGGATGGTGCCAGCGGAACCGCCTCCATATCAACACCAGCAAGACCAAGGAGCTGGTGGTGGACTTCCGCCGGGGAAAACGCCCCCCTCCGACACCGGTGAGCATCCAGGGACTGGACATTGAGGTTGTGAAGTCGTATAAGTACCTGGGTGTTCACTTGAACAATAAACTGGACTGGACTGACCACGCTCACGCTCTTTATAAAAAGGACAGAGCAGACTCTTTCTGCTGAGGAGACTGAGGTCTTTTGGGGTGCAGGGAGCACTCCTGAAGACCTTCTTCGACTCCGTGGTGGCATCAGCCATCTTCTATGGAGTGGTCTTCTGGAGCAGCAGCATCGCGACAGCTGACAGGAGGAGACTGGACAAACTGGTGAGGAAGGCCAGCAGCGTGCTGGGGTGTCCACTGGATACGGTGGAGGTGGTGGGAGACAGGAGGATGATGGCGAAGCTCTCATCCCTGATGAGCCACGCCTCCCACCCCATGCAGGACACTCTGGCAGCTCTGCACAGCTCCTTCAGTCACCGGCTGATCCATCCCCGGTGTCTGAGGGAGAGGTACCGCAAGTCCTTCCTCCCCGCTGCTGTCAGGCTGCACAACAAGCTGCTCTCGGGAGACCACTAACACTTTGAACACTTTGAACACTTTGAACACGAACATTTGGACTGGACATGAACACTTGAACACTCTGAACACTTTAATTCATTCACCTGGTGCAATACCTAATCCGTGCAATCCTGTGCAATATCAAATACGTGCAATATCAAATACGTTTAAGTATTTACCTTACACTTAACTCCGTCTGTATTTACTGGTATACTTAATAGTCTTCTTTACTGTCAATCCTGTGAAATATCAAATACGTTTAAGTATTTACCTTACACTTACATTTTACTCCATCTGTATTTACTGGTATATTTAATAGTCTTCTTACTGTCAATCCCGTGCAATATCCAATACGTTTAAGTATTATCTTACATTTTACATTTTACTCTGCCTCCGCCTGTATATACTGGTATATTTAATAGTCTTCTTACTGTCAATCCCGTGCAATATCCAATACGTTTAAGTATTATCTTACATTTCACATTTTTACTCCGTCTGTACATACTGGTATATTTTGTATTTTTCTTTACTGTCATTTTTTACTACTGTTTACTGTTTAGTCTATTTATACTACTTGATTTTTTATCTTCATTTATTACTTGTGAGCGATGCTGCTGTAATCCTGTAATTTCCCCACTGAGGGACTAATAAAGGATTATCTTATCTTATCTTATGTCCCTTCAGGGTTGCCGTAGAGCAGCGGTTCCCAAACGTTTTAGGCCACGCACCCCCTTCTACATCCAGACCGGGTTCACGCACCCCCAATCTCCCCCCCCCCCCCCCCCCCCCCACACACACACCTTAAAAAAAAAAAAGCCACAGAGCCGCATAAAAATCGGACTAATGAGAGAACAGTTTGCTCGCGCGTGGCGTTTGTTTACAAGATAAAAAACACAAAAAACTCTTCCTGCACCGTGCCTTCGAAAAGGTAACGGACGTACACCAGAAGATTGGCCACATCTGTAGGCTTGTCGACTTGCATAGAGTAAAACTCACTCTTCTTCACGCGACCGACTAATGTAGCCAGGATGTCTTCGGACAAAGCATCGATGCGCGCGGCACACTGTTGTTGGACGCGGGATCATGTCCAACTCTCCAATCATACATTCCACCATCACTTTAACATTGTTTCCCTCTCCACCACCGCCTCTCCTTCTCCCTATTACGCGGTCAGAATACTACCACAACACGCCGCCTGCCTCCGGCAGAAATGCGCTCATACACACACGCACCTCCCCAGCAACGAGGCACATCACCCGGTCACAATACCTCCAGAATATCCCCCGGGTGAAATCCGGGACTTGGTTTTATGGTTCCGAGTAGCGGGCGCTGGAGACGCGAGGTCTCCAGCCGCCCCCGCCGCGAGGCACCCGATCGTCGGGTCTGTCAGCCCTCGGAACAGACCGCGGGGCAACAACTCGTGGGTGGCGGGGTAGAGGCGAGGCAGATCACAGAAACATAATAAAGACTAAAGTATGGCAAAGATATGTTGATGAGAAACGTATTTGTAATGCGTTAAACACAAACGTAATCAGGGAGAGAATGCATTTTAGTTTTGGGGGAACGTAATTTTTAGGAGACGGGACTGCAGCGCCATTACATTTTTTCTCTTGCGCACCCCCTAGAGGCAGCTCGCGCGCACCACACTTTGGGAATCCCTGCCGTAGAGAAAAGGCGACTTCCGCTGCTCTCCCTGGAGACTACTGGACATCGCTGCGGTAAAGTCAGTAGACACTCAGATCTCCGTGGTCAACTCAGCAGACACTTACATGTTAGTGCACCTATATGCTGACATTCACCGTAAACGCATTTAAACGGCACAGATCGGGAGCGAGCGAAGGACTTTGAAAGTTAGTGGAAACATTAACGTGAGACAACATCCGGTTTCTTCAGACGAACATCCGGTTTTCAGAATAAGATGCCAACAAAGTATGAATTATATTCACATTAAGTATGAAACATGCTACCTGTATCTCGTGAACCAAATGTTATTGCACTTTTGTTCATATAGCAGTACTTTTAAAATAAAAGTGCGCAATAAACTACTTTATAATTCATTATTAAACTTTGCCATAACAATGCGATTAATCGCAAAAAAATCCATGCGATTAATCGCGATTAAATATTTGAATCGTTGCCCAGCACTAATATATATTATTATTATATTATAATAATAATAATAATAATAATAATAATAAATATATATATATATATATATCAATTAGGGTTGCACGGTGTATCGATACTAAAAAGGTACCTGTATGTTAAAAACGATACGATTTTGCAAATTGTTAGTATCGATACTTTATTAAAATAGCACGCGATCAGAGCGCACACGCTGCTCCGCTCCCTGTCATGCTACCTGCAGGCATGCAAGGGGGCGGGGCTGCTCAGCGCTCACAGCCACAGGCAGCGCGCACTCACAGAGAGTGATCACAGGGGAGACATGCAGGAGCTTTTGCCGACCGTTCTCGGCTTGTTGGAAAACAAGATGCCAGAAGTATCATCTGGAAGTACTTTGGCTATATTGCAGACAGTGAAGGAAAGCCCACTGACCTACAGAGACCCCTAAGAAATATAATTTTGCCCCCGATATCACTAGGAGAGGGACAAAAAATGCCCCCATAATTTCCTCTAATAATAATGATAATTTAATGAACTTGTCAAAAACATCGGAGCCTATATGACACGGTCCAGTTGCCATAGAATGGTTTTGATTTTCGCCTCGACTGATGTTGCGTGTGCGTGAAGAACCGAATGGAGCGCTTCTTAATCAGACCTGTGACTGCGAGACTGTGGTCAACTCAGCAGACACTTACATGTTAGTGCACCTATATGCTGACATTCACGGTAAACTCATTTAAACGGCACAGATCGGGAGTTAGCGGAAAAGATTAACATGAGACAACATCCGGTTTCTTCAGACAAACATCCGGTTTTCAGAATAAGATGCCAACAAAGTATGAATTATATTCACATTAAGTATGAAACATGCTACCTGCATCTCGTGAGTTAAAGGGAAAATACACCTAAATTGTGAGTAAAGTGTCTTTATTCTTTGATTTGAGGGTTGCTGGAAATGAATAATACCTGACCGACAGTCAATTAAGATATTTTACTCAGTAAAAACTCTGAACTGAATTTGTACCTTCAAATGGCACATTTTTGAACTTTTTAAGGTGCTATAAAAATGTTTTTCTCAAACTTTCCACACAATGACTGATTTATGTAATCAAGGCATCGTTGACATAATAATTGTTAATAGTTGTTTAAAATTGTAATAATAACAATAAATAACCACAAAGAAATAAGAATAAAATTGAATATGATTGTCTGATTTACGTTTGTTTTTTGTTCAAAAATTCTAAGAAAACACTTTGAATCTGTAGGCTACTGCCTAATAGTCTTATTGTTGCCATTTGATGACAATTGCTCATATACTGTAAGCCTAATTAAAATATTTATTATTTTGAACAAAGGTTAAATGTTATTTCACAAGTTTCAAAAAGTGCTCCCAATTTTTTTGGAAATGCCCCTGGATTTCAGAAAGTGGGGGCAAAAATTGCCCCCTAAAAAATATGTAAATTTCCTACCCTGAGCCTATATGATCATGAGGTCACAATGCACACAAACGTGCACTAAATGAAACACAATTGATGCAAAATGGCTACATGCTGGTGGAGCCTGAGGGTGGATCTTGAGCTAATTATTTTTTTATTTTTAGTTAAGGAAAAATAATTATTCCATGAATTAAGATAAAATATGAAGTGAAAACATCAAACTCACTATGCAAGTAAATGAAGCATTGTTTATCCACCCACTCCCACAGACAGTCAGACAGATGCCAGCAGAGTCAGCAGCAATCATGGCACCATGTAGTTTTCATTAATATCTTGCTGTAGGCTAATACTAATATAAATGCCATTTGTTAAGTGTTCAAAAAGCTGGCCAGGAACAAGCTGGTAAAAAAGGGAACCGTACAGATGTTTTATTTATTACTATTATAGATAAATATACCAGTATCGTATTTGTGGTATTGTATCGTATAGATAATCAGCATTTTTAATGTAGGTAGATCATTTTGACTTGGTCATTTTAAAAGTAGCTCGCAAGCCGAAAACGTGTGGGCACCCCTGGCGTGTGGGCACCCCTGGTGTAGAACGTACGTGCTGTCACGTCAGCGTCACAACACCAGAAAAGTCTCCAACACCAGAACAAGTCGCTAGATTTGTCACTAGTAGCTTTTGACAAAAACCATCCATGAGGGTTTGGAAAGTCTCCAGATTTAGCGAAAAAGTCGCCAAGTTGGCAACACTGGCGCCGACTAAATATGTCCCCAGAGCAACATTGGACATAATGGTTCCTATCACATATAAAACCAAACAAAAATCCATCTTCATAAAAACAAGCACAAATAATAATATATAAACTAGCATATTAAAGCTACTGCAGATATAAAAACAAACGCATTTAACTTACCAGAGCTGCTGTTCACTATTTAAAGACAAAGTCCATCCTCCTTTCTTTGTTAACAAATAGTTTAATCTCACGGTTGTTCAGTACATCTGTGTGTTTCAGTTCCAGTAAGAAGTCCTTCTCCATTCATGGACGCCAGTGAAGACAGTGGAGCCTCCCCAGTTGTATTTCTTGAATACGTTTTAATGTGCTTGAGGCTGAAGATGTCCGCTCCACAGAGGCAGCAGATATTGGGATTGTCACCGTCCAACATGTCAGGCTAGCCCACTGACCAATCACGTACTTGTAGGCGAGCTAGCAGCTCTGACACGTCAAAGAATACGCCCAACATGTCAAACTAAAGATCTGATTGGTTGAAGAATATGACAATCAACAATATCGTCCCCATTCACTTAAAGTGCACATGGATGAACTTGTGAGTCTGCAGGCCTCGGGCCTCTGTTCTTACCTAGAGACACAGAGGTGAGATCTGATTGGATAAAAGCTCTACTTAAAACAAGCTGCACTGGAAGCAGAGCAACTGAGGAAGACAGGAGCTGTGCAATGAGGAAATAAGATAATGGGAACCAGTGACGTGTGGTGAGGTTCGTGGCTGGTGAGGCACTGACTCGATCTTTCAGAGTCAGATTTACAAATATATGAACCCAATATAGAGTATCTTAAATCACCATTCAATTGGCAGCTTGCATGTTGACTACTGGTTGTTTTTCATATTTCATATCAGCATTCTTTACACACACATAGGTAAGGTACATATTTGAATGCACCAGGAGCGTGTGCGCTGCGATCGGCCCCACCAACCTGTTTCAGAAGCGGAGCGCTCGCGGGTGCCACCTGCGAAAATCTGTGTAACAACCACGGATTTATAAAGAGAACAACAAACACATACAAGGTTACTTTACCCGTCCGACGTTGGATTGTAGTTGATTTGGTCATATTTTCCTGTTTTTTGAGAATTATTAAAGCTTAGACATTTAATCTTCAATGTGGACAAAGCTAAATAGAAGAAGAAGAGAAGTGTAGAAGAAGAGTAACGGAACTACAAGCATGAACCCGACCCGACCCCTTCATTGAGGCAGAGGTAATGGTTGCCTCCCCTCTGTGCTTTTTCACTGCGGTTTTTGTCAAATGAGCAACACTAAATATGTTCTACACATACGTGAAATACATGACCTATTCTATGGAAAGAAAGGACATATAATAAAAGTGTCAATCAGGGACGTGCGGTCATTCCCATCATTTCAAGCATTTTTGTAATCAAAATCGCTGAATTTGCGCATTTCCTGTTCAGAGAGGAGACGCGAGGTGAGGCAGCGACGACCTGTGCCTCACCTCAGGTTGCACGATCCCTCACAAACTGGGTTGAGCGCGTGCCTGAGAGCAAAATAAATTACATTTAGAGCACAGATCAGTAGATAAATATACATTTTTATTTTATTTTATCATTATTAGTTTTTTACTTTTCATGATGACAGGTGAGGCTCTGCCTCCCCTGCCTCCCCTGACCGCATGTCCCTGATGGGAACAATATTTTTATAAATTATAATACATGTGTATTTATGAAAAATTATAAAATAGATATAGCGTTGTGATTCTGTTTAGGCCAGCAGAGAAGGCCTTGCAGGCCCTGACGGCCCACCACTATATATATATATATATATATATATATATATATATATATATATATATATATATATCTATATATCTATATATATATCTATCTATCTATCTATCTATCTATCTATCTATCTATCTATCTATCTATCTATCTATCTATCTATCTATATATAAAGAAACATCTGCAATCCAAACCAAGGAGGATTCGTTTGTCTGGAGGGGATACACAATGCTGCAGCAGGGAGCATATGTTGGTATATTCCCATTAGCTAAAAGTGGTCTATATTTCAATATAAAGTATACTCAAAGGACTATTTAGCTATTCGGCTGGATGTGGTGAGTTCAGTTCTGTACTCTCCACATCCAGCCATTTAAAGTATTTTTATGGGAGACCCTTATCTTTAGAGACATTTACTTCTCACAATGAATTCATCGAATTCAAGTAACATTTAAAAAACAAAGACTTTCAAGACTCACTTCAATCCCCTTGCTTATCCTAACTGATCAATTTGATGCTTTTATATGGAGCAGTTTCTGACTTTTGTTTGGAAAAATAGGGATATGTATATCAATCTTTACTCACTTACTGTCAGGATCCAGGATCCCTGTCTGACCCGTTGTATGTTTCCCCTGATCTCCTCTCATGTGTCCTGTCATTCCCCTGTTTGTTATTGTGTGCCATGTGCTCTGTGTTTGTCCTCTGCCTCCAGACACCTCCCATGGCCACACCCTTGATCGTGCACAGCTGAGGACACTCCAGCCAATCACCTCCTGCAGCCTGACACACCAGACTCAGGGCCCACTAATGATTCCCTGTCACTATATAAACTCTGGTCCTGCAGTCTGGGGTGGGCAGGTCGTACTGTCTTTCACCCGCTTCAACGCCTTATCGTCTTCTGCCTTGTCCGTCCGTTACCAGTCTGGTCACGTAAGTCTGAACACTGATTCAGTGAAGATTGTTACCTGTTTGTTTTCTGTTCTTTCAGTTTTGAGTGTGGTTGAGTTTCCCTCCCGACTCCGGAGGCTACCTGTCCCGGCCTCGGTTGAGCTTCCCTCCCGACTCCGGTGGAGATTATCGGAGTGACTTTAGTTTGTTGGACAGTAAGTCTTTGTTTTTTGTTGGCTCATTCTGTGACTGCTCCTGCACCGTTAAATAAAGACTTGGCTGGAGTAAACCTGCTGTGTGCGTGCGTTTGGGTCCACTAACTACACTACCACATAACACTTACTTTGCATCATGTCATTGAGTGCATGGGTCAATACCCTTTAAGCCCCTGGACACCATTTGTCTGGGCCTTCCAGGAGTCTCTGTTGGGTTTGGCCATAAGAGCGACTTGTTTAGGTAAAGGTCACGCTTTGGGTTGAAATAAGTTAGTTTTTTATGGTAACATTGAGGTATGTTTTACAATTTGGTTGACCCATCTATTCACCCTGACCCCCCCCCCCCCCCCCCCCCCCCCCCCCCTACGTGCACCTTGTACTAGTAACGCCACCTAATTTCCTTCTTTGCTTGATTATAATTCCAACGGCTGCTAAAGGGCTTTTCCTCTTGACTCCATTGGCCAGCAGTGTTAAAGCAGCGCTAAATATAGAACACCTGTCCTGAAGGTAGAGCTGGAGGAAAGGTCACGGGGTCAAAGAAGCCTATTCGGTGGCTGTAGGCCTTCGCCTTGAAGACAGAGATGACTGCAACCGTGATTCATTCCGACAAAATAATTGTTATTCACATCATGATGTTGTGCACAGTGTTTAACAAGCATCATTTATTAAGTATTTTATATCAGCACGTAGTTAGTCGTGTGTGTGTGTGTGTGTGTGTGTACGTACCTGTGCTGCTGTAGAAGGCCAAGCGAGACGTGGTGTGGAACTTCTGGATGAGGAACTGTGACAAGGAGATGCGATCATCAGTGCTGAGAGACTCATCGCCGCTTTTCCAGTACAGCATCAGGTCTTCATCTGTGTAGGCATCTGCAAAACACCACACCGCCCAATCAGATAGAGGCTCAGTCACGTCCAACAATGAATTATCATCAAAAACTAAAAAACATGCCCTCGATAATCAGAAGCGTATACCATTTTGACCTGCTCACATGTCTTCCATGGTTGCTATGTGTTTATGTGTGAACGTGATGTGAGATGATGAATAAGCACTTCTTTAAAACATTCACAGTTAATTAAACTTCTGTTAATATTTATTTCATTGTTAGGAAACAAAGGAATGAAAATGAATTGTTATTTTTACAGTTTATTGTTGAACACATCATTACATTTGATATACTATATTAAGTATTTGCTGATGATAAGCAGATATTTTGTAAAGAATCTATAAACATTACATAGACAGATGGAACAGATGTTTGTAACACTTTGTTAATAGTTAATAATTGGTTTTTAACCCTTTTAAAAAATATTTCTGGATGACTTTTATAAAGTTTCAGTTGATTGTAATACCTTAAATGGTCATTATATACTTCGTAAAGCATCTATACACTATTAAGATAGATAGGTAATACTTTGACGATGGTTAATAACTGGTTTGTAAACTATTTATAAACATCAGGATAGTTATTTTTAAGTTGCAACTGATTTGTAGCCTAATACTTTGATAAAGGCTGTGTAGTGCATCTTTACATTATTTGGGTGGCCATTATAATCATCGGTTACAACTTAGTTACAAATCATGTGTCAATCATTCACAGAAAACTGAATCTGGTATTACAAATGATATAATGTGTACAACCATAACCTGTTAATATATAGTTTACTGTGTAATTACAATGTTATTGTTGTTGGCTCTTATCAGCTGTGATACAATGTACACACCGACCAATTACATGCATTGTAAACTATCTCACGTGATGCTACTCGGCCAATTATATATATGTTATCATAAAGTGTTACCATTAAAAGAGTGTTAAGCACGACAAGTGCATTTAAGTTCTAATTCTACCTCTGCTTTGTCTGTCACCGGTTGAGTGACAACCCTACTAGAGCTCCGACTACAACATCTCAATGCAACCAGCCTCACTATGGCATCGCTCACCATTAAGCTGTGCTCAGCGTGGATCTGAGGCCATGTCCACACTACTCCGTTTCCATTTATTAACGCGTATGTTTTGCTACGTTTATACTGAGCGTCCACACTATGCCGGCGTTTTAGAGCACCGAAAACGGATACGTTTGAAAACACTCCGCAGGACGGATAAGTTTGAAAACTCCGGGTTGCGTTTCCGCATGGACGGTCGTAAACGCATACATTTCGAAATGATGACGCCCACACCCGCGTTCGCTACTTGATTGGTTTGTAGCAGTCATGACGTGTCCTTCCCTGATTCGTCGCATTCATATCACGTGACCCTTACCCGGAAGCTCACAAACAACATTGATTACCGATCGACTACCGGGTTTATTCAACATGGACGACTGATTAGGTGTTGTTGACCTTGTTGTCTTTACTAGCAGCTGTTGTCCAGTTAAAGTCTGCATTGTTACGGAGGAAGCAGCTGTTAGTGGAGCGATCAGCGAGCGGCGTGACCAGCGGAGGTATCAGACCTACGGAGCGGACGTCTGAAGTCACGGTTAGCGGCTTTAGGGAGGGTGATGAACACAAATCTGAGGACTTTCCTTTTCTTATTAATGCTTATCTTGTTCTGCACAACTATTGTGAAGTCCGCAGATAAAATGTAAAGGAACAAAAGCAGTAAATGCTCTCCAGTAGGACAGATAGTTAAGCCACCAGCAGAGCTACGAGTGAGAACAGACAACAACGAAACCGAGAGGAAACGAGTGAGAGACGCGTTGACCACATTTATGGACCATAATGTAGTAAACCTTTATGTGTAAGTGTTTATTTTAAAGTGATGTTGATATGTGTGAGAGAGCAAGACCTGCAGCGATGTAACGAACGTTAAGTCTGAAAAATAAAACTTTCCACGAACTGTCACGAGTTCACAGAGGAAGATTTTAGAGAAGATCTTAAGTATCAAACACGACCTTTCATTGTTAAAGACTACTTTATTACTCTGTCGTAAGAGATTAGAAGAGGGGAGGAGAAGAGAGGATGGGAGGAGAGGTGAGATCAGGTTCAGGTTCCTTTTATTTGTACCCGTAGGTAGACTTGGTTTGCAAATAGAGAGAGAGGCATCCATCTCGACAGACATTACAAACAGCACAGACAACAAGACAAACATGATGAAAGTACACAAGGCTAAAAATCAGTCAATCAATAAGTAAAATAAATAAGTACACACACGTTTCTATAGCATCTGTGCACTATGCTATGATCTGTTCACCTGCGTGATGGCTGCTGGAACAAAGCTGTTTTTATACCGCTTTGTTCTGCACCGTGGGACCCTATACCTCCGTTTAGAAGGAAGAAGCTGAAATTCCCTGTGCAAAGGGTGGGCGTTGTCCTTTAAAGTGGAGCCGGTGATCCGTTGCACCTGTCTGGTGTACAAGGACTCTAGGCCAAGCTGTGACTCCCCAATCAGCCTGCTAGACCATTTCACAATTTGATACAGAGAGTTCCTGTTCTTTAAAGAGAGGTTTCCAAACCATGACACCAAAGAAAAGGATAAAATGGATTCAATAAAAGCACGATAAAATAAGGTCATCATGGTTTTGTCAATGTGAAAATAGGACAGTTTCCTCAAACAAAACAAACGTTGGTGCCCCATTTTGCACACAGCTACACAGTTTGCTTCAAAGTTCAGTTTTGAGTCGATCATTGTCCCAAGATATTTGTAAGACTCAACACAATCCACTGTCTGACCCTTAATGGATATGCCTTCATGTGTGTGGGCTCGTCTTCTAAAATCAACTGTCATGTCTTTGGTTTTCAGAGATGTTCAGCTGAAGATAGGACTCATCACACCACTTCACAAAGTCGTCGATGACCGGGCCGTGGCTGGTCTCATTGTCCTGGAGCCGACTAACAATAACAGAGTCATCTGCATACTTTAAAATGGTCCTATTTTCTTACCTGCTCTGACACATATTTGTGTAGAGGATGAATAATAGTGGCGAAAGCACACATCCTTGTGGGGAGCCAGTGGAGGAGAAAACTTGGTCAGACAGAATTCCATTGACTCTCACTCTGTGTCCTATTAGTTAAAAAGTTAAGAAGCCAGCCGACGAGATTATGACTTAAGTCAAATTGTTCTAAAAGCCTACTGGTTAAAATATAGGGTTGAATTGTGTTAAAAGCAGATGAGAAATCAACAAATAAAAGTCTGACATGAGATCCATTCCCCTCCAGGTGTTTAAAAAGTAGATTAAACAAAGTGACTGTGGCGTCTTCTACTCCTCTGTGTGGCCTTTAAGCAAACGGCATGGGATCAAGTGCTTGCTCAGTTTTTCTTAAAATTTCTGACCTTACCAGTTTTTCAAAAGTTTTCATGAAAATTGATGTGAGAGCGACCGGTCTAAAATCATTTAGACTTTTGGGGCAACTGGATTTAGGAACAGGGACTACCACAGCATCCTTCCAGACCTTAGGTACATGCTGTGCCTGTAAAGATTTATTAAAAATGTAGTGGAATACAGGACTCAGTTATTTTGCACAAGATTTAAGTAAACGACCACAGATGTTGTCGGGTCCATGACTCTTATTTACTCTCATCTTAAGGAAGGCCTTCTCCACATCCTTTTGGTCCATGTCACCAAGTGCTGGTTGTCTTTCAGTTTGTAATTTAGTTCCTGAATTTCATTACTAAAATCAAAGGTATCAAAACGATGAACAAAACGAGATGAACAAAATGAGGGGAGGAGAGCAGGATGCACTTAACAACGGAACATAGGCCTACTTTGTACTTTGGAGGGTAAATCGGTTGGTTTATGATTCTTTTTTATTCAGAAAACAGCCTTTTCAATTTCAATACAAATAGATTTCATGAAAACCTGGGTCAGGTTATTTTGCGACGTTTAATCACATTGAACTTGCCAGCAGCAACCATTCCTCAACTGTCTGTAGACTATATTGAGTCGATCTTTTTCTGACCTCTGTGGTCATGAAGTCCTTTGAACGCCTTGTCCTGTCCCACCTTAAAACCTCACCGACCCAGTTCTGGACCCCCTGCAGTTCGCTTACAGAGCCAACAGATCTGTGGATGACGCAGTCACTTCATCCTCCAGCATCTGGACTCCCCAGGAACCTACGCCAGGATCCTGTTTGTGGACTTCAGCTCTGCTTTCAACACCATCATCCCGTCTCTGCTGCATGACAAGCTCTCCCTGCTGCAGGTGCCCGACTCCACCTGCAAGTGGATCACAGACTTCCTGTCTGACAGGAAGCAGCACGTGAAGCTGGGAAAGCACGTCTCAGCCTCCAGGACCATCAGCACCGGTTCCCCCCAAGGCTGCGTTCTTTCCCCTCTGCTCTTCTCCCTGTACACCAACAGCTGCACCTCCAGTCACCAGTCCCTCAAGCTCCTGAAGTTCGCGGATGACACCACCCTCATTGGACTCATCTGTGGTGGGGATGAGTCCGCCTACAGGTGGGAGACTGACCATCTGGTGACCTGGTGCAGGTTGAACAACCTAGAGCTCAACGCTCTAAAGACAGTGGAGATGGTTGTGGATTTCAGGAAGAACGCAGCCCCACCAGCCCCTATCACTCTGTGTGACTCCTGTGATGGTAAAAAATGTTTTAACATGTCCTCCTCATATTCTCTGATGATATGTGCTGTTAGAAAGTTCATTTTCACAGGCGTCTGGATGTCTGAACACATTGACATGTTCGTTCTGATACAGAGGTCACTTTTTATCTTATTCTGGACAAGCGACCAGAGTGTTCTTAAGTAATCAACTGTTCTTTCTGTTAGCCTAAACATTTGCTGAAGACCAACTGTCTGTGAGAGTTCGCAGCAGAACACTGGCCCCCACCTGTCTTCCCCGTCTCCTCTGTCTTATCTTGTCTTCTCTGTGTTGCCTGTATAAATACCTTGTTTTGATTTGCTGTCCCCAGAGCATGAGCACATTTCACTGTGATTCGTGGCTGTGGTTGTGTTCTCTGTTTGCAAACATTAAATTGACTTTCTGAAACTTTGATCATTCATCAAGACTCTGTCTATTTTGAACACTTTGGATAAAACCAACTTCACCTGAGCTGTTAAAGGAAATATTCTACCACACTCCCCCGTCGACGTGGTGGAGTCCTTCCGCTTCCTGGGCTCCATCATATCCCAGGACCTCAAGTGGGAGCTGAACATCAGCTCCATCACCAAGAAGGCTCAGCAGAGGATGTATTTCCTGAGGCAGCTAAAGAAATTCAACCTGCCAAAGACAATGATGGTGCATTTCTACACAGCCATCATTGAGTCCATCCTCTGCTCCTCCATCACGGTCTGGTACGCGGCAGCCACAGCAAAGGGCAAGGGCAGACTGCAGCGCATCATTCGCTCTGCTGAGAAGGTAATTGGCTGCAATCTGCCGTCCCTCCAGGATCTGTTCGCTTCAAGGACCCTGAAGCGAGCACGAAAGATTGTTGCCGACCCCTCTCACCCTGGACATGATCTATTTGTGCCCCTTCCATCTGGCAGGAGGCTGCGGTCCATCAGAACCAAGACCTCACGCCACACAAACAGTTTCTTCCCGTCGGCAGTCGGGCTCATTAACAGAGCTGACTCTGTCATCCCCAGGACATTTACTTCTGGTCTCTCCCCTGCACATCCCTGTCTCTCTACTTAAACACACTCGTCACTTTTAACATTTCATACACTTCACTTGGTTACGGTCCTGTTATCTGTTTTTGTGTGCACTTTATTCCATATCCTATATTACATATCTTATTGTACATTTCAAATATGTTTCTATTTCCTGCACTGTGCTGACTGTTTTTGATAGTTAAATGTTATTTGATAGTTAAATGTTATTGTTTATTGTTGAATGTTATGCACCTTCCGCCACGACAAACTCCTTGCAGGTGAAAACTTGCTTGGCAATAAACGGTTCTGATTCTGATGATTCTGATATTGTGTATGAAGAGAGTGGCTGTTTTGACTGATAAATATGTATGTTGGCTTCATTATATACTATTCTTTGACACTGTTGTACTACATATATTTCGTTTTTTTAAATTGGTTTCAGAACATTTAATAAAGCTTATCCTCCATCAGTGAAGCAATGGCGGACAGCTGAAATTCAAGTACATTCAACCTGAAGATAAATCTACCCAAAGCGCCACTTTTCAATCAGTTAATTAAAAAACCCAAACACACCCCACCAGCTCCGCCTGGGGTTTTGGCAGCAGAACAGTAAAATATGATTCTGAAAACACGGGAGGTGAAAAAAAGGAAATGCATGAACCGAATATTCATTCATATTGGATCAGCGCTGCCTAGTTTGACAATTTGATCTGAGCTTAATGAGCCTGCTGGCTTGCAATGGGATGGACCTCATTTGCATTAAAATTGAGGTTGAGTCATGATTAGGCAAATTCAGATTCGGCGAACGGTCAGTCATCTTGAGCTGAGCCATTTCCATCATGCAAAGCACGACCGCATCTCCTGCTCTCCATAGAAACTGAATAGGACCGCTCGACTTCACGTACGTCAATGGATTTGGTGTTTCTCCACCATGAGAGAGACCTGCACCTGAAACGGGACCAACCAAAACAACGGGGGGAAATTTGGGGCCCCAACACTGTCTCTCAGCACAAACAGCACCCCCAAGTCCGTAAAGAGTGCACAATAAAATGTATTTTCTTACATTATGTAACACACAGAGAAAAAGTAACCATAAAATGACCATTTACTCACAGCTCTCAAGTTCCAGTGAGCAGGTCTGAGAATCCAGAGGAAAGCGGCTGAAGTCCATATTACAGGCTGCCGTCACTGTCACTCTGTTCGCCCGCAGAGACAAGAACAGACGCAGAGGGTGAGAACAGTCATGGTAATGCAAATATGAATTAATGCCAGTAAATGATCTGGCATCTGTTTTGTCTGTCATGACTCAATGTATTTAGTGCTAATTTTTGAACATTATTACAAGCTAAGAAATAACATGGAGTCACATGCTGTAGTTCTCCTCAACACATGAACACACCTGTGATTGGTTAGCGCCATTGATGTCATAGTTCAGACAGGTAGTCAAGCTCACAGGTTAGCAAAACATCCATTACAGTTTGGTTTAGCTTTCACCTGCTGTGTTGGCTTACTGATAATTAATGATCTGATGTTAGATGGACAAACAAGCAGTAACGTATGTTCAACTGAGGAGCAACCTTCAGGTCTGAAAAGTGAAATCAATGCTTCTTGTCTTAGCCTGCATTCTCTCTAATGTCCATCAGGAGGCAACTTCTCTGGTTGTATGGAAGTCTATGAGAAAATGATTTCACCCTCTCATCCAAAGATGGTCACCTTTGGTTGATTTGGCTTAGCAAAACTCCCCAAAAATGACATTGAGACATTTTCAGATTCCGTCATTCTTGGCTTATTACACAGAGATCAAACCACATCAGTTTACCACTCTCGAAATCCAACAGTTTGTGAACCTGTGTGATGGTCGCCTCTTATCATTACTAAAATAAGATGCTGGTCTCAAATAACAATACAAATCAATGTAGGAAAATGCAACATGTCAACACCAAACTAAAATAATGACGCTTTTTGTATATTGTGGTACTCCTGCGAGTGTGAATCCAAAAGAAGCTCTGTAAAGTCTGAGTAATGTTCTCAAGTGAAGTCACTTCAATCAGCATGGCGTGGGACTACAAGTTTGAAAATTAAGCTACATTTTCCACCCTTGGTTTGATTGCCTCCGCCAAACAGTCAGGTTGCAGTTTACGTACATATTTGTCCGAAATGTCATCACCTCAGCATTTTATCCTGTTGGAGATTTATCTGAAATTGTCACAAATAGCGAATGAATTCTTGAGTTATGGCCGAAGATGTAGTAGCCAAAGTTTTCTTTTAATATTAACAATTGGTCAAATGTGTTTGTGTAATGTGGAAGGTGTGGAGATATTTTATATCTCCGATGTATATGCATGTTAGTAGTGATGGGAATTCCGGCTCTTTTTAGAGAACCGGCTCTTTTGGCTCAGCTCACTAAAAATGAATTTATTACCAACAATAATGTCAAATTATGCGCAATATGAATTACTAATGTAAAAATGATTCCTTGGAAGAGTGTTTTCCTACTTGGAATTGCATACATTGGATTGAGTGCATGAATAAACCTTCTGAATCCTTTGTCATCCACAACTGAAAATGGTTGGAAATCACATGCAATCATTTTGGCCAGTTCTTCATCAATTGTCTTCTGTCTTGCTGCGGTCATAGACTTTTGCAAAAATTGGCTCACAGAGCTCTGGGTTGTACTTTTAGGTGGTTGTGGTGGTGTACTGGACGATGCTGTAGACACTCCAGTTGCAGCAACAGTTGCAGTAGACATACTGGCACCTTCATTAATATCAGGTTCACTTGCTTGTCATTTTTCTTCCAATTGCACTGATGGATGAACAGTTCTCATGTGCGTGTGCAGGTTGTTGGTGGAGCCAGCTCGATATGAGATTTTAGTCTTGCAGACTCTACATTCTGCCTTAGTTTGGTCAATGTAACCTCTCGTGACTCGTCTCCCTCCCTCCTGTTCGTGTGCTTGCTGTGTGTGTAACTCCCTCCCCGCTCTGCTCAGCGCAGGCACAGAGACGACACCACACATATTGACCAATCAAATGCGGCTTGAGAGAGAGAGAGAGAGAGAGAGAGAGAGAGAGAGAGAGAGAGAGAGAGAGAGAGAGAGAGAGAGAGAGAGAGAGAGAGAGAGAGAGAGAGAGAGAGAGAGAGAGAGAGAGAGAGAGAGAGAGAGAGAGAGAGAGAGAGAGAGAGAGACGGCTCCCGTTGTTCACGTCAAAGAGCCGGCTCTCAGAGCCGTTTCGTTCGCGACCGACACATCACTACATGTTAGGATTGATAACAGTGTATGTAATATTATAGCGATTTATTAGTATATATTTCCTCTTTGTTACACACTCTGGTATTCACAAATGAACTCTGTGTAACTGTGAACACTTGAACAGGTGTAAGTGGAGTCAGCTCTTATCTAAAAAGGGACCTATGTCCTACATGCCTGTGCTTTGACCATCTCCATGTATGGACTTATGTCTGACATGCATTTGCCTCAGCATTTCTCCCTGAAAGAATAAATAACTGACCTCCAGGTGCGGACCTAAGTTTAAATTGGCTAACATACACGTATGTGCATAGACTTGACACCACTGTATGTTCCACCCCCCCACTTCTATTTGACGGGAGGGTATAAAGATTTTATGGTTCCTTCAGAAGAGTTGAAGGAATTCAGCAGTCCAGCAAAATATGCTTTCCTTCCCATGATCCATGTCCAATAAAGAATTCTGCAAAAATTGATCTTCGACTCCAACCTCATCTGTGACCTGTGAAATCAACAACCACAAAGATCATTTATTGTCTAAACGGGCTGTGATCGCTCGGGGCGACTTCTCCCAATCGATGAACATCCACTAAATTTGCTTGCTTTTTGTCACGTAGAGATTCTTACAATTATTATAAGTGTTTGACAACATTATAGAAAGAACCCTACAGAGAAATGAAAGTTCTGTCTTTACTTTTCTCTTTCTGGTTGTGACTGTGTCATGTGCCAGAAGACAACGATGGAAACACATGTAAGAGTTGGAGCACAGAAAGTGTAGCCTCGTGTTACCTGTGGTCATGGCTGAACACTTCAATGATTTCAACAGTGTGGATGTGACTTGAGATTTCAGAAGGAGACTTTGTTGGATGCCTGAACAAAGAGACAGGATCAGGTGAAAGGTAAAGAAAATGCTTTTATTTCTCTCTAGGGTTCTTTCCATAATGTTGTCAGACACTACGACAGTCTGAGTCTGTCAGTGATAAAAAACAAGCCCTTTGAGTGGACGTACATTGACTTAGAGGAGTTGCCTTGAAGGATTACATTACAGCGTCTGCAGCGCTCTCCCTCAATACTGGACCAAATAAAAAAAATTGTCAGACACAAAAACATGAGAAAATAACTGTGTCTTATAGAAGGCTTTACTTAAAACAAGCGCCAATAGCACACACAGAAATCACTTCTAAAATGTCTCCACGTGTGTGCCTTTGCCAGCTGCACAGATTTAGAAGTAAAACAACGCCTGCAAACACAGCTTTGTAAAGCCAGAATTGCACCGGACCACCTGACCTGCATTGACGCTCTACATACGATGTCACGGTGAGACACTCAATTACCAGCTGCTGTTGGTCGGCGGGAAAACGTTTGCTCACCCTGATGAAATGACCCCTTCACTTGTTCTGTGCTGGCGTGTTAAGAGGGCCCTCAATCTGAAGGGAACATTTTTCTGTTCAAACAGTGTTGTCAAACCCCTTCCAATGAAAAACAAATGACAAGTACCGAGTGCTTTTCTTATTCTCTGAAGCAGCACTTCAGAACAGTGACAAATGGAAACAGGCTGAGGGAGGTCTCTCAGGGTTAGCAGCTCCTTCAGGCAGTACGGCCCGCATCATTATTCAACAGAAGGAAATATAAAGGCTTCAAAACGAAGATGTGGACTTTGTCAAAAAAGAGAGTTGAGATCCCAGGAAAGCTGGCTTAAATGAAGGAATACATGTTCGGTATGTGAATCAGGCTAAAAGGACATAAAGCGTATACTTTTAGTTTAAAGGATGAAATCTAATAATCATTTTAAAGCAAGTGTGTATTACATAACAAATATGAAATGATTTAACAAATGTAAACTGATAATAATAATGTATGTGTATCGGAGTAAAGTGAAGTCTGTGTGTGGAAAGAGCTGATGTGAGGGGAAGTGAGAAAGGGTGGGGGCCTTAACTTTTTTGTGACGAGGGTCCCCTAATAAGGGGACCCTAGACACCTGGTCATTTGTGTCATATTTGGACCAGTGAACACATATTAATTAATAATGATGTCGCATACCACGTGAAACGTCAGAAACCTGGGATAAAATCGTTTAAAAGACATTTGAACATACTCCAAACACAACTCAGTACTCAAACTTAGCATAACTACAATACCATATTCATATTTCGCCAGGAGTGTACACACTCGGGACATTTCCGGACTTAGCAATCATAGCTTGATGCTAACAAACAAAGCGAGATAGCAGAAAGTACGCTACGAACACAACGGTTACGGTCATAACCGTAACATTTCTCTCCGTCATACTATCGCTGAGATATGAGCCAACAGACACCAGCAACACAAATCACATTATCGCTTTATGATCATAAATATGACTCACTTTTGACGTTTTGAAGAAGAAAAATTGAATATCCCCGCATTTTTTCTCCGGAAAAGGTTCAATGGACTTCCTGTCTAGCAACAGAGACACACCTTTCCTTCGGGAGGGGTCATTTCACCCCACAGGAGAAGGCGTAACCTGCTCTCTCCCCGGGAGCCTGCAAGTCACTATTTTTGGAGACTTGATGATTTTGACTGGCTAACAGTGCTGTCACTCATTTTCAAGTGATTAGCTCAATTCTATTGGCTCTAACGAATACAGAGAGGTATGTACCATGGAGGTCGGCCAATGGGAGCGAGAGTTATTGTTCGGCGTAAGTATAAAACCGAGGAGCACGCTGCCAGCTGCTTTACGCACAGCTGATTACACTCAGCTGATTACAGCTGGAGCTTGGTTTCGGCTGCCTTTTTTAGTATCGTTTGAGTTACTTTTCACCGTTCGTTCATTTTTAGCAGCATCGGAGGACTTCGTCTCTGTTCACGGAAAGAAGACAGCCGTTCGTGGACAAAGACGGAGATTTTCCTCTCCCCCCTGTTTGACTTTAACAACCGGACAACGGATGGACACAGCCGCCCTAAAGACTTTGTACTGAGCCTGAAGGATCGCTGAACGGACTTCGTTGGCCGCGCAGGAGGAGCCGAAGGTTCGGCCGGACCTTCGCTCCTAAAGACCCCCAAAAGGATTTATCACATCGTCAATCCAGCTCCACCGAGCTGCCTCGGCATCGAAACTAATGAGTATAATCTAAGAAGAAAATGTAAACTGATCGATTTAAGTATGGTATTATTTTATGTGAGCTGTAGCTGTGCCCCTGCTAATATATCCTGCAATAAATATTTAATCTGTATTTAAAGTAAATTTCTCAAGAGAATTCATTCACTTAGGTAGTAAAAGTTCCTCGTGGCAGTAAAAGGTTAAATCTATTGTATGTTTAACAACAGAGTTCTGAATGGTTATCCTAGTGACCGGTCCACTTAACAGTCCCTTACGGTTTTAGTTGTAATCCTACCCGTTAAAACCTAACCTGGCAATTTACCAAGAGCCCGGATCCAGAAGAGGAAAGCTGCCATAACTGACGCGACTGGTAGAAGCGCCCGGCCAGGGTGGCCCCTCGGCCGAGTGCATGTTACCGGTGGAAGCAGGGTATACGTCAGGAGTAACGGTAGTTAGCAGAGCCAGGTGAGTTTCCTCACAGAACAACCAGCTCGCCAATCTTTTAATAGAGAGCTGAGTCAGTAGTTAGCCCCGTATCGGGCCAGTGAACCCCTGGATCTAACACGTGGCACCCGAACAGGGACTTGACGGAAAAGGAGTACGTTGAGTCCAAGAAGAAGAATCCCGGTGGCCGAGAGAGGCTGCCGTTCGTGTACGAAGGACCCGAAGAGGAGAGACTTGGGTAGAAAGTAATCCTGCCCAAGCCTCAGTGAAGTTCGACTGCGAGACATCCGACGCATCGAAGCTGTGCGTGGTATATACAAGCCAGCACAGGAGAAGCCGCAGACGTCGGAGGAGCATCGACCAGACTCATCCGACACTGCAGAGGGGCCAGAGCCTGATCCCATCCCTTACTCAATGGCCAACGAGAGGCTTTGGGAGGAAGGCAACTCGAGACAACAAAGACAAAGACAAAGACAAAGTCCAAGATGGAAGACCAGCAGCAGAACGGACCAGATGATCCAGGACCCAGCCAACGGCCGGAGGAGGCCCCTCGGATCGAGCCAGAGACCCCGCCAGCGGACCCACCAGAGGAATCGGCACCGGACGGCAGCGAGGACAAGGAGGACGACGCAGCAGGAGGAGCAGCATCGGGCGAATCGACACCGGGCAGAGACGGAGAAGGCAACGTCCGGCATCAGGTCATCCTGCTCGGAAGAGGATGGACCACCTGGGTCCAACAACACCTAATCGAGCTTCATCCAGAAGAGGATAGGGCGTTGGTTGAAGGAAAAGTAGAACGGCAATGCAACGACAAGGGGGGGGTATGTAGCTCCCCTCACCCTCAGAGGAATGGCAGTGGTGGTGATAACCTGTTCGAAACGCCGAAAGGCAAGAAGCAAGTGGGGGAATGGCTGTCCTGGTGGCTCAAGGTAATGAAATCCATCCATGGAAAGATAGTCACCTTGATAAGCCCCTCAAAAGACTACGACGCGATCGAGAAGATGCTGGCGACAGAAATAGGAGCGGGGGGAGTCACAGTAGAGCAAAAAGTAAAGGCTGAGTCCCGCAACAAAGAACACCAAAAAGTGCTGGATGAAATATCCCGCTACATACAAGAAAATGATCACTATACTGATCAACGGAAAAAAAGACTGTTTTCTTGACTAATATGTTATGAAACCACCATCATATCACAAGTGGTCTAAGTCGTGGTGGATTATTATGTGTGTATGTGTCTATAGAAGAACAGTAAAAACAACTAAATGATTGGCCGAGATACATGTGACTGTCGCCTAGCTGTTGTTTCACAATAATGTGAACGGGGTGTGTGTGTGTGTGTATGTCTGTGTAGCAGTGGCAGGCCATGCATTTTATACCTGGGCCTTCTGTGCTATCCTACTACAGTTGAACAGCTACGGTGCAGATACATGAATCCGTGCATGATGGGACGCTAGGGATGGGTATCGTTTGGGTTTTTTCCGATACCGGTGCTAAAATTATACTTTTAAAACGATACCGGTGCCTAAACGGTGCCTGAACCGATAATATATTGTTCAATTTGAAGAAAAAAGTAAGTGTTTAAAGTATACTATAAATATTAGGGGTGTAACGGTTCACAAAATTCACGGTTCGGTACGATACAGTGGAGCCACGGTTCGGTACGTTTCGGTACAGTAGAAAACTATAAATGCCAGAGAAACGTACTTGATTTTAAAATATATTTATTCATTAAAACTAACATCATAAAGTTATTCTTTGACTTTGAACAATGATGGAACTATACCTGAGTGACCTATCTTCTGGGGTGTCTAGCAACACATAAGCATAAAAAACAAAAAATGCTCCTTAATGTTATGTAGTATTGTTACTTACATCTTGCAAAAGAGATTTTTCATCTCAATGGGACTACCAGGTTAAATAAAGGTTTATAAAAAAAATTAAAACATTTTTTTGATTCAAACGTATTGTTCGGTTCGTCATGCGTACCGAACCGTGAGCCTCGTACCGAACAGTTCAATATGAATACGCGTATTGTTACACCCCTAATAAATATAAATAAATACAAAACACTTGGCTTCAAACTACAGCTTCAAACTTTTTAACTTCAAACTATGAACAATATATTAGCTGTTAACAGTTTACAGGATACTTAAATAAATATAAATAAATACAAAACACACACATACACACTCTGTACACACACTACAGCTTCAAACTTCAGCAATTATTTTGCAGAAATATGAGCATATTTGCCTTTTCTGGCAAAATACGACACCTCTCCTGACTTATTTTATTTTATTTTACCAGTTGGTGGCGCTAATGCGCCAATTCATCGTTTGCCAACCGCCACTACACCTCAAAGAAGAAGACGGTTTCGCGTCCTGTGGATGTTGTGCTTATGAGCGCCAGCGCTAAGTACCCGGATGTCGATGGAGGAAGTCAGTAGCCTGCCAGCCGTTTGACAGATCTCAGTCTCGTTTAAAAAAAATAAATAAATCATGGCCGAAGCTTCGCCAGAATGATGGAGGGGTTTGTTTCTAAGCACGCACAGCTCGTCCATTTGTAATAATACTATGAGTGAGGACCGAGGCTGCCAGGACGGAGTCATCAGAGTAGTGTAAAAAAAGTATTTCAATCGGCTCAGGCACCAAAAGGAATCACCGAAATCTGCGTTGCGTTTCGGTCCGGTAGTTACCGGTCGTATAGGAACCGGTGCCATGTTGGCACCGGGTTTCGGTACCCAACCCTACGGGACGCTGCGTCATTAATGGACAATGCATAGTCAAATCAACGTAATTAACACAATAACAAGAAAGTCACAAGAACCAGTCACATATTCATATGACAACAAAGCATGACATATCAATCCAGCAAACCTGCAGCGGATCCACGCATTCCACCACACAAGAGCATGAGCCATCAAATATTATTCATAAAAACGTTACTGTAGATGTAAAAAACAAACGCAGTTTGTCACTTACCGAATACTGTTCACTGAAAGACAAAGTCCATCCTCCTTTCTTTGTTGACAAAGAGTTGACATCGTTTCAGTTCTAGTAAGAAGTCCTTCTCGATTCATGGACGCCAGTGACAGTCGAGCCTCCCCAGTTGTATTTCACTGGTCTGCGGCAGCCGGTTCGCAGCGGAGCCGGTATCCCACCTCCGCCAGTGCGCCGGCCGGGGGCGGACCGCAGTTGTGGAGCTTCGTTTCCCTGCGAACGTGTTCGTTGATCTATAGATCCACTCGGGTTTCGCCAAAAGTTTTTAAAAGCACCGTAGTGTCCACCGTAGTGTCACGAACATGCCGTACTCAGGTTAGCGTAGCATAGCTCCAAACACCAAGATGCTCAGTTAAAATGAAACACATTCAGCCATAACATGTGCGCTGTCATCCAGGAACACCGTTCATACAAATAAATTAACTACACCAAGGAAAACCCTAAAAATTTTATAATTTCTTCCATATCTTTCAATTTGAACTCTTACTCCTCCAACTAACTTCTGCCAGCTTCCTTAAATTTCACATTAGTCACGCGCTGGCCCACTGACCAATCACGGTGCACGTTAATGCAGAAGTACTTAGGAAGCTACCTCGGTGCTACTGGCACGTCAAAGAATACGCCCAAAATGTCAAACTAAAGATCTGATTACACTGTTTTTTTAATGTTTTAATGAATGTTCTTAATTGTTTTTAAATCTCCTTTTCTTTTGCCTTATGTTTTGATGCTTTTAATGGTTTTATGTGAAGCACTTTGAATTACCTTGTTGTTGAAATGTGCTATACAAATAAACTTGCCTTGCCTTGCCTTGCCTTGCCTTGCCTTGGTTGAAGACTATGACAACCAACAATATCGTCCCATTCACTTAAAGTGCAAAGGCTCTCTAGCGGGCATCGGGCCTCTCTCCTTACATAGAGACACAGAGGCTGAATCTGATTGGATAAGAGCTCTCCTTAAAACAAGCTGTGCTGGAAGCAGAGCAACAGAGGAAGACAGGAGCTGTGCAATGAGAACATAAGATAATGGGAACAATTATTTTAATTATTTGTGAAAAATTATTAAATTATAAAATAGCTGTAACTTTGTGATTGTGTTTAGGCCAGCAGAGAAGGCTTAGCTGGCCCTGACGGCCCACCACTGCTGTGTAGGGTGTGTGTTTGTGTGTGTGTGTGTGTGTGTGTGTGTGTGTGTGTGTGTAGGTGCGGCGCTGTCCAAAGTACAAAGTTAAGAGACGATCAAACAGCTGTTTCTACAGCATCCCCCTGCTGACTTTACAGAAGCATTCATCAATATAGAAACAGTAACCTAGCTATCATCAAGATGCTGCTCGATAGTCGCACTGATTTGGATTGTGTAACTTAGTCTACATGGTGACTTATTCACAAATACAGTGAAGGTTACTTTCACATTCATATCAACAGTATTGTATAGGCCAGGGGTGGGCAATTCTTTTTCCCAAGGGGTCGCATGAGAAACAGGGACTGCTGTGGAGGGCCGGACCAACAGACTGACCTCAATCCGGCTCAATATTATTCTTGTAACTAAGTATATTTGCTTAAGTACTGTACTTATGTACAAATTGAAGGTACTTTACTGAAGTATTTCTATTTTATTCAACTTTGTACTTCTATTCCACTACATCTCAGATGGAAATATTGTACTTTTTACTCCACTACATTTGTCTGCCAGCTTTAGTTACTAGTTACTTTGCACATTACAATTTTTCAAACCTTTCCTAACTACCCAAACTGAACAACAGAGTATAAAAGAGTTAAAATGAGCTCCACCTACAACATCTGCAGCAGGAATAATCCAAACTCATATACATTTGTAATATCCATATATAATAGTAGAACACTGACGGGGATCATGTTTTTGCAAAATTAGTACTTTTATTACTATAACTATTACTATAGAAATTACCTAATTTTCTGTTTTTCAGTTCAGTGCGGGAAATCTAGTCTTTGTTGGGCTTGAACGAGTGCACTGAAGTCAGGCTGAATGTGTGAGGTGAGATGTGAAGGACAGCTGACAGGTGATGTCAGTGAGAGAGGATCTGGATCTGGATTTGTTGAACTTCATCACAGAGAATGTTTGTTCACAGATGTAGGTCGATCCAAAGAGAAGCAACATCTTCTGAGCATGCCTCCTCATGTGTTTAAAGTTCTCTTCTTTGAGAGAAGAATAAAAATCCAGCAGTGATACTGACTTAAAGTGCTCTGCAGTACTGCATCAGACTGCAGGTCAATGAGTTGGAGCTGAACATCACTGGGAGCATGATCTACACTGCACGTGAAGGGAGACTAAATCATGTGCATTTCACTCTCAACTGTTCTGAAGTCTTGAAATCGCAAAGCAAAGGTACTAGCAAAGCCTCAGACGTCCATGTCCGCTCTGCATCAGTACATTTTTCGTATTTCTCCGCGTGTTTCCTCTCGTAATGACGATTAAAATTGTAATCCCTCAATACTGCGACTTGCTCTCCACAAACGAAGCACACGGCTTTACCTTTGACTTCAGTAAAGAAATACTTAAAGTTCATGTTTTGTTAAAAACTCTACACGCTGTGTCAGTCTTTCATTTTTTAACACAGGCTGACATTTTTGAGGGCTAACAGCTAACTCACATCCCCCGTAAGCTCAGTTCGCCAACACATTGCAGTGACGCTGCTGCTCACATACGTTCACTAACATAAGTAAATTGAGAAGAAAAAAAACAACAAAAGTCGCCTTCAAAATAAAAGCAATGCAGCTCTATTCTGTGCATGATGTAGGCTACACTTATTTATGTTTTATTCCTAATTTCCCTGGGATCCCTGGTTGGGAACCACTGACCTATGGTATTGGCTCAGTGTCACGGCTTACACTAGTTGACACTGAGACATTGTTAATGTGCTCTTCTTCTGTTACGAGACATTAAAATGTCTGCTGTGGAAAAAAGGTCAATTGAGAACATTTCTGCGACAAACGAGAGATCCTGTGAGGCAGATCAACATGGGTCTGAGAAGGCAGATGCTGAAATGCTACAGACCTCAAGCTGTAGAGGACATGTCCATCAGGATAGACACGCAACATGATGTTTTCGGTGGTAGTGTCGTGGATGAAGGACCTCTTCGAGTGGACAAAGAAGACATCGGGGACCCAGATCTTCTTCACCAGGCGCCCATCAAACGTCATGCTTTTGTTGGTGCTGCTGGTGAACGACAGGCGCTCGTCCTTCCAGTAGTGCCTCAGGTACAGAGTCATGGTGAAGTCCTGGTGGAATCAAAGGAAAGACGGACGGTGTTCATCAGTCTACATCTATAACAACGCGCTCTCACTCCTAACCCCTCCAATACTCCACCCACTTTGCCTGACAAAAAAAAAAGAAAAAAAAAAAAAGTGATTTTATTTTGAAGGGCATTTTTTATGCAGCGGAATTATTCCAGCATTTACGGCACTTGTGGTGTGGGTTGTGAAAGTCAAATCATAGGACGATCTCCAAAAGAGAGAAATGGCCAGAGAGACCAGAGTCATTAGACTCTGACTGGACAGACTCAGAGGTGAATTCTTCAAACACTAATTTCTCTTTTTGGAAGATGAGACAAATATAATATTATGGATTTTTCACTTCACCCTGAATGAACTGAATTTAAAGCTGCAGGGCAATTCAGTGAAAATATTTTTTATAAATAGAATTTCATTACATAATTTATTTTTTAATCCAGCCATTATTTTACTTGAAATGAGAATAACATGTATTCATGTATTTCTATGTATTTCTAATCCATCCAGTTAAATTTGAAAAATGAGAATAATATTTGTTAAAATATAATGTGTGCTTTCTTTATTTGATTTGACAGTTGTTTACTACACAGAGACGTTACTACTACTAGACGTCTTGAATATAGATATGTATAATGATGTAAATGGTATATATATATATATATATAAAAATGATTATATATATAATTTGGGTAGTGGGTCCCGGCTTGTCATTAAGGGGTGATGGTGGGTCCCGCAGCCAGACCAGTTGAGAACCACTGCACTAGATACTCTGTCAGTTATTCTCGTTACATGCATCTTTTCAAAATAAACTTCCATTTTCACAGGAAGCAACTTGGTTGGGTTTAGGCAACAAAGCTATTCATTTTTATGTTATGTTATGTTATGTTTAAATGTGGTTTTGCTTAAAATATATGTTTGTAACGTAGTAAACAAGGTTACGCCCACTTTGAGTAACCAAATAAAATCTCTGGATGATTTGATGAAATCCCTCTTGTATTGATAAATACACATATATACATATACTGAGTTTCACTTGTCATATTCTGGAAGCTAGAAGCGCCTGTTTTACTGAGTCTTTAAAGTGACACTATGTAACATTTGCTTAAGGCGCCCTCCCGAAAAAGCCCAAGCTGCTCTGATAGGTTAGCTTTTCCGGTCTTCAGCAACTGGGGTGTAGACTGCACAGAGTTTAGCCGCACTTCTACCGGTGACTGTACAGTTGTGACATCACAACCTGACGTCCTGACGGCTCGTTTTAAAGACAGTTTCTGAATACAGGTGGATTGAGTGTTTTGATACGTACACAGTATATCTTATTTCAATCATGGAGAGACTTCATTAGAATTTAACAATGATTTATTATACATGCATAAAATATGAACGGTGCAAAGTCTGTGGCGATTGAACTCCATCCGGAAGTAGTATAATAGAGGGGTAGTGATGCTGAAGTCAAATAAGGCGGAATCCCCCTGGAGTCCACACACTGGTGGCGGCGACGACGACGACGACGACGACGACGACGAAGAAGAAGAGGAGCATGACTTTGATGCTGACTGGAGGTAACTGGGGTGGAAGAGGGTCGCATCTGCTTTGAGCTGAAATGACAACTGACAGCAGCAGAGAGGAGAACATTTTTTAAAGTTTGACAGTAGCGATGTGATTGGCTTAAGCAACCTATGCAGACTCTGGTTGGTTGATTTGAAGTGAACGCCCACAATCAGCTGATAGAGTAATCACAGGGAGAGAGAGACTATGAATGCAAAGAAGGGTAAAGACAGTCTTCCTGACTGAATTTACACTTAAGCTTCATGTAAATCTCACTTCCTACAATATAGGACCTTTAATATAATCTGCATTGCAAGCCCCTATAAGGAGTATCTGTCAAAACCAAATAAATGTACACTAGCAAGTAGGGGTCAGAAAGCCTGACACACTGAGTTGATACCGGCCTGGCCGATTGTGCCCACGTAGGGAAATCAAATTCTGGTGACTGACTGAAGTCTATGCAGCACTTTATTGATTCTCATGTGTTTATTTGTGTTATTTTGGTTTTACAAAGAGCTCATGAAGACCTAATTGATTATAAGCATTATTAGTATGATTAGACTGGTGCCAAAGTTGGGGAGCACATGGACACGTGCATGAAGCGGCATGAGACAGAAATGATGCGGGCTTATTACTGTGGGATCACTGTCACACACTTAATGGACTTAATGAACCGAGTAAGTACCTACACAGAGACGGACACAAGCACAGCAGTTTTAACAGCTTTTGACCTGTGAATCAGGGAAAATACTCCCGCTGGTGTGCATACATTAGTTACCAAATGATAAACATGGTCTCGGATCAATTATAAAATTGCTTCATGAACAGATTTCACATTCAGCAGATGGATTTATTAGTAGTTTAGCTTTTGAAATTCAGCTAAATTTACATGTCTGCGATCATAACATCTTGCTGTTAGTTTGTTTGCTTTTACACCACAAACAAAAAGCACCAGAGTCCACTTGGACGGTGGACTGAGACCCTCCTCTTCAAGCGGTCTCAGTTCAGTTTTTTGCTCCACATCAGGATTCGATTGACAGCTTCCACACCAGCCCAAACGAACCGTACAAACTGGCAAGAGTTTGTTTAAACCAGGGGTCGGCAACCTTTTCTATACAAAGAGCCATTTTGCTTTATTTTCCACCAAATAAAATTTGTCTGGAGCCGCAAAAGCTATTTGATATCACAGCTTATAAAGTTGTATATATAGTTACATTATATATACAAAAACTATAGTTTGTTGTATTTATGAAAATATAGAACAAGAATAAAGACAATTCTTGACATTTCTTTGCAATTTTACCTGATATATCAATATCAAACCCTTATGAAGAGTTTGCTGCAGCAGCTGAGAAATCGCTCTTTGTCGCTCATCTCCAGCGTGACACTTTTCAGCACATGTTGTGCGTTTGTTCTGGAAGCATACAGGTAAGCCAGCATCGTTGGCAGTGAAAGCAAATGAAGACGTCCACGCAGAGTTAAACTCTCTATTTTCCTCCATGACTTTTCTTTTTTGGATTTATCCATTGATAGTCTACAGAGGGCGGGGGTCTGAAAATCATGATCAACCACCTGCAGGGACAAGCGCTTGACAGAGGTAGAGGATTTAACTGCCTGTGGGAATAATTAACATACACGATTCTGTTCATTCTTGCTTATAAATTATGTTCTCTCGGAACACGTTTCTCTTTTTGGAGAACGTCATGTGAGATAACTTCTTCAATTAGCGCAATTTCCCTGCTCTTCTTTCTATTTCCTCGTCTCTCCCCCGTGTGTCACGGTGTGTGTAAACCTCGCTCGAATCAGGAAACTTGTCAGAATACCCATATTTGATTGGCTGAGCTGCATCACGTGATGTGATTTGCAATGCATTAGTCGGTGCGTTGTTCGGCGGTGCACCGCCGAACAAGTGCCGTAACAGCTGAATAAGACGCGCCGGCTAAAGTTTAAACTAGGTGCCCAATATGTATACCGGTAATTCCGAATTATCTATCGGTTTTTAGTTCCTGGGTCCAGATCCGGTGTGCCAGTTGGGGACCTCAGGGAGCCGCAACAGAGAGGCTAAAGAGCCGCAGGTTGCCGACCCATGGTTTAAACCAAACAAAACCGGTTAGGTGTGAAAGCACCCTAAAGTAGCTTCTGTGGTAACAGTAACCCTGCATTCACACAGTGCGAAACATGACTGCCAGTCATGTTTCGCACTGTGTGCTCGGCAGTGATCGGCCAACCAAGAAAATCTGGCTGCTGGGTAGAGCATCAAAAATCCCATCAGTTGGGAAAGACTGGGCACTGTTTAACTGATTTTGGTCCTCAGTTGTCAACATGCAATCAGATTTCCTCACTCTCCTGTCTCCTTCCTACTATCCAAAGACTACAGCCTCTTCAATGTCGCATGGGGGTCGGGATCAGTGCCCATGGACTGGCAGACCGGGTTGGTGGTTCCTATTTTAAAAAGGGGGGACCGGAGAGTGTGCTTGAACTATCGGGGTATCACACTACTCAGCCTCCCGGGGAAGGCTTATGCCAGGGTGCTGGAAAGGAGGCTCCGACCGTTTGTCGAACCTCGGATTCAAGAGGAGCAGTGCAGATTCCGTCCCGGCCGTGGAACAGTGGACCAGCTCTTTACCCTTACAAGACTATTGGAGGGGTCCTGGGAGTTTGCCCAACCAGTCTACATGTGCTTTGTGGACTTGGAGAAGGCTTTTGACCGTGTCCCTCAGGGTTTTTTGTGGGGGGTGCTGCGGGAGTATGGGGTGCCGGACCCGTTGCAACGGGCGATCTGGTCTCTGTACGACTGCAGTAGGAGCTGTGTTCGCATCCTCGGCAATAAGTCAGACACGTTCCCGGTGGGTGTTGGCTTCCACCAGGGCTGCCCTTTGTCACTGGCCTTGTTTGTGACTTTCATGGACAGGATATCTAGGCACAGCCGGGGGGTGGAAAACGTTTGGGGGTCTCGGGATCGCCTCTCTGCTGTTTGCAGATGATGTGGTCCTGTTAGCCTCCTCGGATCGTGACCTCCAGCATTCACTGGGGCGGTTTGCAGCCGAGTGTGAAGCGGCGGGGATGAGAGTTAGCACCTCCAAATCTGAGGCCATGGTGATCTGCCGGAAACCGGTGGATTGCTCCCTCCAGGTGGGGATGGAGTGCCTACCGCAAGCGAAGGAGTTCAAGTATCTTGGGGTCTTGTTCACGAGTGAGGGTAAGATGGAGCGGGAGATCGACAGGCGAATCGGTGCGGCAGCAGCAGTAAAGCAGGCGCTGCACCGGACCGTCTTGGTGAAGAGGGAGCTGAGCCGGAAGGCGAAGCTCTCAATTTACCGGTAGGTCTACGTTCCAACCCTCACCTATAGTCACGAACTCTGGGTCGTGCCTTAGAGATAGGGTAAGGAGCTCGGACATCAGGAGGGAACTTGGAGTTGAGCCGCTACTCCTTCGCGTCGAAAGGAGTCAGCTGAGGTGGTTCGGGCATCTAATTAGGATGCCTCCTGGACGCCTCCCACTCGAGGTTTTCCAGGCACGCCCAACTGGGAAGAGACCCCGGGGAAGACCCAGAACACGCTGGAGAGATTATATCTCCCAGCTGGTCTGGGAACGCCTCAGGATCCCCCAGAATGAGCTGGAAAATGTTGGTGGGGAGAGGGAAGTCTGGGTCAGCCTGCTGCCACTGCGAACCGACGCCAGATAAGCCATTGATGGATGGATGGACTACAGAGGACCGTGTCCATTAGTTACATGGAGTTGAAGTCACTTCAAGGTAGAAAATGGAGTGAACTGAAATATATCCAGATTATTTTACCCTTTGTTGTACTGGAAGAAACTGCATAGATGCCTGTTTCTGTTTCAATATTGTATGATCATTGAACAATTTGTTTTACACTGACTTATAACCAAATAAATCGTATTATTGACCACCTGCACACACAGATCCTTTACAGCATCAACTTCAATCGCATATTAGCAAGGTCATCCAATCTTTGGCCTACATCTGAAGCAATATTGCCAGAATTCATTACATTTTGCACTTGGACTAAATACAATGTCACATCATACACACTTATGGTTCCTCACTGTGAATGTCTTTAATCAGGCATAAACTGCAAATTCTACAGAACGCAGCAGCAAAATACGAGAAAAAATAACTTCTTAATCGCCCTTTCATTTCTTTACACCAGTTTTTGAGATATAACTCATAAGCACGTCATAGCCCTCAGATAACTTCCTCTCTCCTTATGGACCTGCACACAGAGCTCTTCGGGCAGCAACCTGCAGGCTGTTCCCATGGCTGGGTTTAACGTGATGTCTCCACAGCATGTGTAGCAAAAGTAGCACATTGTGAGCTTCAGTCCTCCGTGTGGTTCCACGCAGGATGTGTTCAGGCACAGAACTTTTTAGTGTAGGTCACCTTTTGGCAGAAGTCAGAGCCCTGCACAGTCACTGTAGGTATGTTACGTAGAAATTATGAAAATAGATTTGAAGCGTAAAAAGCTAACATGTGTATATGTGTGTATGAATATGCATACACTTGATGATGTACTCTACTGCATGTATTTCACAGATGTTTGTTGTAGGAAGAGATTTTTGAAATCATTGTTGCTGATTCATTGATGTTTTGATATTTCATGAGTCTCCTTTGCTTATTCTGCTTTTTTAATGCTTACTTGATTTATCTTCTTTGGTGAATTGTTGTATTGCTTTCTAAAAGCAAGTTGTAACTGTTGTTTTGATATGTGCTAACTATATTCATATTTGTTTTATTATTAGCATTCTAATATTCTAAAAGAAAAAAACAAAACATATTTTACTTTTCTCCGCCATGTCATCACACTACCACTACTATACTTTCTCTATTTTTTCCCCAGTATGTAGAAATAAATCACGTTCCTTCTTATCTTTATCTCACACTGTGGCATGCATCACCTTTAATTATCTGTCACATGATATTGAGGTGTGGATAGATGCAGGTTTTCTTACCATATCAACCTCAGAGATGCTGTCCAAGCTCTCCACCTGAACGTCCACTCCAACAGGGATGGCAGGCCCTGCCAAACAAAAGTATATCATGAGCAAATAAATGTGAACGCAAACTGCAGGCGGTGCTGCCCAGATGCTTTATGAGACAACTATTGCATTTTTCAAGTTGGCTGCCTTCCTCCGCTCAGTTCAGAGCTGAGTGTTTCAGACACCGAGTTTCCTTCTGCCATAACTCGACTGCAGCACTTTCTATTTTGAGCATCTCCTGACCTTTCTTCTGAAATGAAGAGGCTAAAAGCAATCAAGTCGGGAAAACACAAAGTGCCAAAGGACCAAACAAAAAACGAACTATGTAACTTGTAGGTTAGCAAACTACAATCCTTGGTTAAAAAGCATAGGCATAGGATTTAGAAACTCATGCACCACATCAAAATGATCATCCTTTTTCACAGCACACGGATTTGCAAAAAAAAGTAAACAAATAGGAGTAAAACAAAACAAAATACAAAATACAATACATCTTAAAAATGTCATTCTGTGAGATTAGTAACTTTTTATCAGATTATTATTATTTTATGCCTGGCATCTTGAAAAGTTTGCGATTAGCTGAATTCTGAAGTAAGATAGGGACCATCAAAGTGATGTGTCCATTATTCATTTCCACCTGTATCCTTAACAGTTACACAGCTTATACTTACAATCAGTTTAGACATACTTACTCTTGACTTTTTGGGGGGTGGGGTCTATATATAAGTGAATTTCTTGCTGAGAAGTATTAATGTGAGTTTTGGGGACCCAAAATCAGCCAATAGGATTTAACCTTTTTTTAAAGCATTGGTGACACCAATTTTATTTCATTCTATGTGAACTGATGGTGACATTTGGCCCATTTTCCCAGTGTGCTTCAACTCGTGTGGAATTCAGAAATTGGCAGCTGTCTGATTTAAGTACTGTATAAAGCAGGGATCACAACACTTTACGTAAATCCACAGGAAGTGGAACAAGACCCAAAAACAGATCGAAAATCTGTTAAAGAGTTATTTTAATGGAAAAGAGGAAATCCAGGCATCAACTGTTCCCATGCCTTATTCTTAAAACCAACAGCTCTCAGCTTTTTAAAAGAATGATATATTACGGTGCTGCTGGTACATCTATGTCATGGATCTGTTCATACACGTGTTCATACACGTTGGATAAATTTGAGGTCTTTTCATGATTGGTTAAATTAACCCACCTAATGAGACAGCATTCTATTTACTGTATCCCATTCTGCTTTAACTGGATTCTAGTAAACGTTTCATATCCGTTTACTATCGCTGCCATGACCTCTGACCTTTACATACAGATAACAGCATTATGTATGACCCTCTCACATATCACCAGTCAGCGTGTACACACTTCATACATTGCGCATAAGTGGAGGGAAGATTTGCAGGCGATTTGAACCACTTAACATCACTTATCTATACAGTCTGTAATCCAAAGAGATTAGCAGAGACTCTAAATGTAAGATTACAGTCATCAAAGCTCTGCAGATGAGGGGCTGGGGACGGATCTCTGCACTCGGGATTATCCTCCACCTAATGGGACAATGCCATCAAGTGTGTAGCACTTCTTGTCACATCAGGCAGAAAGGTCATCTGTTCTCACAGTGACCCGATCAACCAATGTTCAACTCAATATTAAGGCGCTATATTCATGTTCTGGAGTTTTCTAGCAGTGTGTCTGATCTGAGATACAAACTACACAAAAATAATGTTCTTTCTTCTAAAGAAACAATGAAAGATTGCAATGCTCAACCTTATTCAGCTGGTTCGTTGAAAGCATTCCCAGGAAAAAAGTACAAATCAACAATTCAGAGCTGTGTTTTTTCAGGAAGTTAGGATTTTATTGTCAGATACATTTTTACACATAGACATAATTTGACTTCTGCATTTGACCCATCCCTGGATATAGGGAGCAGTGGGCTGCCATTAATCGGCGCCCGGGGAGCCAGGGGTTCAGTGTATTGCTCAGGTACACTTCGACACGTGACACGTCCCAGTTGGGGATCGAACCGTTGACCTTCCGGTTCCCAGACGACCCTCTTAATCCAGTGCGCCACGGTCACCCCCACACAAAGTCAAACACATTCGTAGTGGCTGTTGGCCTCTGCCAGGGTTGTCCCTGGTCAAGGATTCTGTTCATGATGTACACGGCGAGGATCTCAAGGCACAGTCAGGGGGAAGGAGAGTGTCAGGTTTGGGGACAGAATTGCTTTTCTGCTCTTTGCAGAAAATATGGTTCGGTTGGCTTCATCAAACCATGACCTTCAGCACGCACTCGGGTGGTTGGTTTGCAGTTGAGTGGGAAGCCTTCGGGATGAAACTTGACACTTCCAAGGGTGGGAGTGAGTTGTTGCAGAAGTCAGTTGATGTGGTCATGACAGGTGGGAGACCATGGAGTAAACCCAGAACACACTGAAGGAACAATGTATCCCATGTGGCTTGGGAACACCTAAGGATCCCCCAGGAGAAGCTGGAAAACGTTGCTGAGGAGATGGATGTTGGGCCGGTTGTGAATGTAAGACGGTGTAAATGTAACTACTCCTAACATATTGGTAAATAACTGTCTCTGCATTTGATTATTGTTTATTCAAATGTAACAATATTGTACATGCAGTTATATAAATGTAAAAATATATTTAAGCACATTTCTGTTATTATAACTTAAATCCTTTAAATTTAGGGTTAAGAAACCCACATTACTCTGTCAAAGATCAAACTATTAAACAAAATATCAAACACAAGTTATTACAATAACTTTGTTCAAACCTTAAAATCCTTTCAAGGGTGCGTTTGCACAATCCCACGTGAAGTATTTCATGTGTTTTAAAGAAACACATGAAATATTTAAAGAGTAGTCTTCAATGTACTCACAATACTTTTACATTTCAAATGTAGGGTAACCTATGAAGAGCTGCTTCTATGACTGTGTGTTTAAGTATCTCATCATTTGGACTTTCTATCTCATAACTTTGACTTTCTATCTCAAGTTTTCTGGCCCCCATCTTCACACATATCTTCAACCGATCACTGGAGCTGTGTGAAGTCCCCTCCTGCTTCAAACACTCCACCATCATCCCGGTCCCCAAGGAATCCTCCATCACAGGATTAAATGACTACAGGCCCATCGCCCTGACGTCTGTGGTCATGAAATCCTTTGAGAGACTGGTGTTGACCCACCTGAAGGACAGCACAGGACCCCTGCTGGATCCCCTGCAGTTTGCCGACCGTGCAAACAGGTCGGTGGATGATGCAGTCACCATGGGACTGCATTACATGCTGCAACACCTCGACTCCCCAGGGTCATATGCAAGGGTTTTGTTTGTGGTCTTCAGCTCAGCGTTCAACACCATCATCCCGGCAATACTCCAATCCAAACTCTCCCAGCTCACTGTGCCAGCCTCCACCCGTCAGTGGATCACAAACTTCCTAACTGACAGGACGCAGCAGGTGAGGCTGGGTAAAATCACATCCAGCACCCGGACTATCAGCACTGGCGCCCCCCAGGGGTGTGTGCTCTCCCCACTGCTCTTCTCCCTCTACACCAGGGGTCTTCAACTAAAATTCCAAAAGGTCCAGATTGAGAAAATCTCCTCGGGCAAAGGTCCGAAACATTACAATAATATTTAACCCGCGCTATTTAGTGCCATATATATATATATATATATATATATATATATATATATATATATATATATTCAAGAAGTCTAGTAGTAGTAACGTCTCTGTGTAGTCAACAACTGTCAAATCAAATAAAGAAAGTACACATCAATTATATTTTAATGGGCTGGATTGAAGAATAACTGACATAACAGAAAGCTTTTGAAGAATGTGCATCTTAAAATAAAGTAATTCATTTTAGAAAAATGTATTTCACCGAGTTGTCCTGCAGCTTTAAATTCAGTTAATTCATGTGTGAAGTGATGTCAATCAAAAAGCAACAATATTATATTTTTGTCATCTAAAAAGATAAATCAGTGAGCATGGACTTTGTGTGGTTATTAACAATTGATTCAGCTCTGTTTCTCTGGTAACATCACTGTTGGTCAGTGAATTCATGCGTTAGGATTCTGATCATTTTGGGCTCTTAGGTTTATTTTCTGTGTCTTCATTTCAGATGTGAGTGGGTACGTTTGTTCAAAAGAGTTGTGCTTTGCCTCGTAGTGCGCTTCATTTGTCGCTTTCATCAATAGTTACGGTTTCTGAACATATGACACACTGCCTGTGGGAAGAATTAACATAGAAGAGTCTGTTCATTCTTGCTTATAAATTATATTCTCTCTGAACACGTTTCTCTTTTTGGAGAACGTCATGTGAGATAACCTCTCTGATTAGCTCAATTTTCCTGCTCTTGTTTCTATTTCCTCATTTCATTTACTTGCATAGTGAGTTTGATATTTTCACTTCATATTTCATCTTAATTCATGGAATAATTATTTTTCCTTAACTAAAAATAATTAGCTGAAGAGCCACCCTCAGGCTCCACCAGCATGGAGCCATTTTGCATCAATTGTTTCATTTAGTGCACGTTTGTGTGCATTGTGACCTCATGATCATATAGGCTTGTTGTCAAACTAGGCTAAGGCTACTCCTGTTATCTGTATATGAGCTTGGGGGTGTTCATGTTTATAATCACATTTGCTTACCCGTCGTTCTTTGAACTCTTTGAAAAGTTGGGGGTGTCTGTCTGAAAGGTGCTTTGCCTTGTTAGACGTGTTGCCTCACTTGGTCTGTGGCTTTGAAACACATTTCGCAGACGGGTCTCTGTAGGTCAGTGGGCTTTCCTTCACTGTCTGCAATATAGCCAAAGTACTTCCAGATGATACTTCTGGCATCTTGTTTTCCAAGAAGCCGAGGACAGTCGGCAAAAGCTCGTGCATGTCTCCCCTGTGATCACTCTCTGTTAGTGCGCGCGCTGCCTGTTGCTGTGAGCGCGCTGGGCAGCCCCGCCCCCTTGCATGCCTGCAGGCAGCATGACAGGGAGCGGAGCAGCGTGTGCGCTCTGATCACGCGCTATTTTAATAAAGTATCGATACTAAAAATATGCAAAATCGTATTGTTTTTAACGTACAGGTATCGCGGTACCTTTTTAGTATTGATACACCGTGCAACCCTACCGGTTAAAGTACAAACTCGCTGCCTAATATATGTGTGAAAATATCGATATTAGGTCCTGGGTCCGGATGCAACTGCGTCTGGGTCCGGATCCGGACCGCGGTCCGCCAGTTAGAGACCCCTGCTCTACACCAACGACTGCACCTCAGAGGACCCGTCTGTTAAACTCCTGAAGTTCGCAGACGACACAACGGTCATCGGCCTCATCAGGGACGGTGATGAGTGCGTACAGACGGGAGGTTGAACAGCTGGTCCTCTGGTGTGGTCAGAACAACCTGAAACTGAACAAGCTCAAAACTGTGGAACTGTGGATGACAGTGGACTTCAGGAGGAGCCCCCCAACACTGCCCCCCCTCACCATACACAACAACACTGTGGCTGCTGTGGAGACCTTCAGGTTTCTGGGATCCACAATCTCCTAGGACCTGAAGTGGACCCCCAACATCAACACCATCAGGAAAAAAGGCCCAGCAGAGGTTGTACTTCCTGCACCAGCTCAGGAAGTAATTTGGCAATGAAAAGGTCAATCCAATGGCCTTGCACACCAGAATGTCAAGAAACAGCCCTGAGAAAATGTACCCAGAGAAGCAGATGAAAGCAGACAGCGCTGCCAGGCTGAATTTAGTTTGATTACTAATTGGTCATGTTACACCAATTACAGTCTGCATCGAGTTGATATTAGTTCAGATTTCAGTATTAACCAGATGGGATTTTACTGTGTTAGTCGGTACAAGTTGATTGTGTCAATGACTGTATTCAGAGAGTCATTTTGTTATGATTATGAATCACCCAACCTGCAGGCTGCAATGGCTTCGTCTACGTCTGTTTTAAAAGAGGTTCCCAGTCACTGAGCCTGCACACTGAGGGAGGCATTAGCTAAACCCTCTGTGCTTGTTTCCTGCTCTGCATTCGAAAACCAATAAAGATACAGCAAATGAGAACTTCAAAAGACTGCTTTTTGCTGTGAGTGCCAAACCAACCAGTTTACAGTTGGACGGAGCTGAAATAATAAAAACTGAGGACATTCAGTGGATTTATCAAGACTAACAGATACACAGACACTGGAAAAAAACCCAAAACGTTTTTGAAATGCTGCGAGTGGCACAAAATAAATTCCATTCACTTTTATTGTGAAGGCAGAATTAATTAAAGATATCTCAAAATCCTCAACAAATAAAACCGAACATATCTGTAAAGAGACATACCACAGGAGGAACTTTAAATAAAGTTTATTTTTATGTCATTTGTGTGAGCCAACCCTTTCATTCTTGTTGCAATCAACTCTATATTTGCACCCTTCTTTATACTGCAACTGCTGCACAACAATCTCTCTTGGGATAAATAAAGTTCGATCTTATCTTTTCATGCCAGATCTCATGAATTGCTTTCAATTTCTCTGCATTGCTGAGAGTGCTGTGAAGTGATGTAGATCCGTCAGTGATTCAGATGTCCAGAGCCTGAAACTGTATTCCGACATGTATCCAATGAACATGACAGCAGAGACAGCAGCAGCCAGTGAATCTGAGGCTTTGTTGCACCACTGACACCTCACTACAAGCTGACTGAATGATGACAGGACTGCAGAATCTGAAGGGGCCTTTAGATTTTAACAGCACCTGGCTGTGTTCCCAGTCCATTTTTGGAAGTCCTAAGAGGACTTCGCTCGCTTCCTTGTGCCCCTTTCTTGCAAATGCTGTCCATGCTCGGTGACCTCTCCACACTCAATAGCCCAAAACCATGCACACACATATCTTTGTCACCTTAACCATAATGAGGAAAACAACACTCCTGAACTGGAAAAGCACATGTCATCTTTTTATAATTACTGCAGGAGTTGCCAGTGGGTTGATCAAGTTGAGTTGTTTGTTATGTGTTACTGACAATGTAATGGTATTTACATGAAAGGAGCAACTTTAAATAACAAATGAACAGTTAGTTACTCCAAGTTCATTAAATATATGTGTTAATATGCACAAACTTGTTAAGTGGTTACAAATTAAATTAACTAGATTTTATAAACTGAAATTGATTCTATTTTTTGGGGGTTAGGGTTAAGCCTAACCCTTTATTTGGGTTGTATATATATATATATATATTAGTGCTGGGCAACGATTCAAATTTTTAATTGCGATAAAGGTTAACTGTATATGTTATTTCCTGTTTTCCATATACATGATGTCCACGGGATTGGAAAATTCAATTTCATAATGATTTTTTTGGTTTATTGTTTGTATGTGAAATTCTTAGACAATTACTATAAATGACATGTTTCCCTTGCAATATAAACTACAAAAGGAAATAAACTGCCAGATTTTTTTAATTGTGTTCTTTGACTTGGCACAGAAGCAGTGTTTCAGTGTTATTGATTAGGGGTTTCAATGTTTCCAACTTGTTGATGTTTCAAAATTAATGTAAACTGATGCCTGATTGCCTTCTTCAGCGGCTGTTCTCACAAACACAGCTGATGTATTTCTGTCTCCTCCATCTCTGTGGTTTTTAATAGAGCCAATCAAACGAGGGAGTTATCAAAACTGTTTGGCTGTAGCACTGCATGGGTGTAAAAAGTGTTTGCTCGATGGTCATAAATGCGGACAGCCACTTAGCATTGGTTTATTAGACCCAGCACAGCCATGGCAGTAAAAAACAGCCCACCCTCACTGAATGTGTGTCAGCAACATTTAACACAGTCTTAAAGGAACAGTGTGTAGCATTTAAGGGAACTATTAGCAGAAATGGAAAATAATGTTCCTAACTATGTTGCCAATAGTGTATAATCACCTGAAACCAATAATCGTTGTGTTTTCGTTTGCTTGGAATGAGTCCTTCATATCTACACAGGGAGCGGGTCCTCTTCACAGTAGCCCAGAACAGACAAACCAAACACTCTAGGCAGACCGTAGTTTCAGTGTAGTCCTCCAACATGCTTGGATGCCACCAAATCCTACAGTGTCCAATTATTGTGCCAATCAATAATTGTTTTGGACAAATGGCAGTGATGTTTATATGCACTTGAGTTTGACGTATAACTGAAGCATTTGAGTGTTTAACTGGTAATAATTAGGGTTGGGTACCGAAAAGCGGTGCCAATATGGCACCGCTTTTCGCCTATACGTCCGTTATCGGTAGATGAGCCGATAGATGAGCCGATTGAAATACTTTTTTTACACTACTCTGATCACTCCGTCCTGACAGCAGGTAACGATAGCCTCGGTCCTCCACTCCTCACTTACCTCCTCACAACGGGATACTTAGCGCTGGCGCTCATAAGCACAACACAGGCACGCGAAAGCTTCTTCTACTTTGAGGTGTAGTGGCAGTTGGCAAACGACGAATTGGCGCATTACCGCCACCGACTGGTAAAATAAAATAAGTCATGAGACGTGTCGTATTTTGCCAGAGAAGGCAAATATCAGAATCAGAACTGATTATTACTGACCGTTTATTGCCATTGTATGTTGAACATACAAGGAATTTGACATAACGGGAGGTGCGTGACATTTAACAACAATCAACAACAATCAACAGTGCAAAGCAGAAACAAATTCAATTTACAGAAAATGTAAGATAAAGTAAAATATAAAATAAAGTAAAGTGGAATATAAGATAAAGTGAAATATAAAATAAAGTTGTAACACCCGTCCCATGTAGCTATATAATATTATGTGAATCTGCTAGGTTGTAGTAGTACTATGGGCGGGGTCCTGGGTAAAGTTTTAATCGTAATGGCGCGATTACCTGTTCTTATACATGAATATACTTATTCTTACAACTTTTGTTCCTCTATTATGAAAACTAAAATAACTGGTGGTGCCTCCAATAGAATTAAGTAAATAAAAGGTCTGTGCCTCTTATTAAGTCCTTTTATCTTGTATTTTAAGTGTATTTTACCCCTTTTAACCAGCTCTTATCAAAACATGAATGTGATTGACTTTAACACATCAAATATACTTCAAAGGCATGAGAAAAACTGTTTGGCATTTATTACATGCGGTCATCAATATACTGTGCACTCACAGTCCCACACACACACAATCAGAATAATCAGAAAAACCCTCGTTGCAGGCCAGAGTCGTGGTTTGGGCGCGTAGAGGCCTAAAAACTGTGATGGCCGCTTCACTTGTTCACACAAGCAATAAACAAAAAAGCACGTGCACGTTTGTCAGTACTCACGAATCCAAGGCATATTCAGAGGGGAAAGTGAGGGGAAGCTGGGTAATGGATGGCAGGTAGGGCGCAGAAGAAACAGCAGCAACAGTCTACAGCAGCTCACGCACACGTGGGAAACAGTTCTCCATAGTGGTCCCAAGGAGCTTTCCCGATCCTCACTTACAATCGCAAACGTCCATCTCCTCTTGTAGATCACAACAGTTCAAACCATAGGATAACTGGTCGTCAGCCATTAAGTTACGAACCTTATTGATCTCTTACTGTTCAGTTACTGTTCAGTTAGAATTCGCTTCTGCCTCTCTAACTCACTGAGCCTGGCCACACACGACTAAGCCCCACCCCTCTACCTGAGAATGGGCTTGGATTGGCTGATAGTTTCAGGACAAGCCAATTAAACAAAGACAACAAAGATTGACATATAATACTGCTATACAAGTTAGGTTGTTAGGGGGGCACAAAAGTGCTGAATCATGTACATATCATACCAATCAAACTATGCTCATTTGCATGAACTGTAACCTTTGAACTGTAAAGATTATGAGTCTCTTATTGATATACATTTGTATCCACCCATATCTAATTTTATCCATACTTTTAACTTGGTTTTTAGAAAACTATTTACATCCTGATGTCTGAAATCATTTTTAGCCAGGGCTACACCCTCCCCCTTCTGACCGTCTAGATGTCCTCATCAGACACCTTTAACTTTTTGGATTTCTTCTTTTCTTTGAAAGGTACTTCCTTTTCTCATCATCAGACATCCTCCTGGATGGTTTGTACTTGTGCATTGGCTCTTTAACGTCTTCCTCTGGTGGATTAAGATTGAACTGAATGACCATCCCATGATGCATGATGGTAACAGGCTCCTTAGATGGGTTGCCAGGTTGGTTATAAGTCAAGCGAATGACTGGTTTCAGTTCTCTCTGGGACTTTCGAATCATAGTAGCTTCTTTACTCCTTGCAATGCTTGCAGGGGCTGAGCTTGCTCCCCCTTCTAAATCTGGTTCTTCAGCAACATCATCACTAGTCTCTCCTGCATCAGTTTCCAGTCTTGAAGGTGTAGTGTCTTCGGAGAATTCTGTTTCCATCGCTGGTGGATCTTCCGAGACTTCAGATCTCTCCTCCTCCTGGCTGTCATCATCCCCGTAGTTTTGATAGGGTATTGAGAGATGTCTCTTGATCTCATCCACATCAAAGGATTGAGGGTTACAGGCAGTTTCAAACTCTGCATCTGATGAGGCTGTGTCACTCTCCCATGTGGGAGCAGCAGACGTAGTTGGTCTTTGACTTGGTCGGGTAGGCTGTGATCTTGTGACAGGTTTTCTCTTCACAGGTCCTACATCAACAGGAGGGTTGGACATCCTAACCAGATAACCTATAGGCAAAAGATGGTCTCTGTGCAGAGTTTTGACTACACCAGGTCCATGTTCTGGTTTGACCTTGTATACTGGCAGGTTCGGCAACTTCTTCACCACAACATACGGTGTGGATTTCCATCGGTCTTGCAGTTTGTGCTTTCCAGTTAGCCCAAGGTTTCGAAGAACGATTCTGTCACCTTCGGCCAAGGGCAGATCTCTTACACATTGGTCATAGTGTGCCTTATTTCTCAGGTGACTCTTTGTAGCTGCCTCAGATGCCAGCTTGTAGGCACTCTGCAACTCTATCCTCATCCGGGCGACGTACTGCTGGTAAGAGGATTCACTCTCTCCATCAGGTGATGTACCAAAGTATATGTCGACTGGTAACCTTGCTTCCCTGCCGAACATCAGGCAATATGGAGAGTATCCAGTAGCATCATTTTTAGTACAGTTGTACGCATGTACTAGTTGACTGATATGCTGGCTCCAGCATTGCTTCTTTACAGTGTCCATGGTACCAAGCATCGCCAGAAGAGTGCGATTGAATCTCTCCGGTTGGGCATCACCCTGCGGATGATAGGGAGATGTGCGTGACTTACGGATCCCAAGCATAGACAGGAGTTCTTTGATCAGCCGACTCTCAAAATCTCTGCCCTGATCAGAGTGTATCCTCGCGGGTAGACCGTAATGCACAACGTATTTCTCCCATAGTACTTTTGCTACAGTGAGAGCTTTTTGGTCCTTGGTAGGAAATGCCTGGGCATAATATATAGTGATCTGTCACTACTAACACGTTAGCAACGCCTTTGGAATCAGGCTCTATCTGCAGGAAGTCAATACAGACTAGATCCAAGGGGCCATTACTTGTTATCTGATTCAATGGTGCGGCACGTTGAGGGAGTGTCTTTCAGGAGATACATCTTCCACAGGTTCGAATATACTGTTCAACCTCAGTTGTCATACGTGGCCAGTAGAATCTGTCTTTGATCAGTTCAGTGGTTCGTTCCACTCCCATGTGTCTACACTCATCGTGCAGAGATCTTAATACCACAGTCCGGTATCTCTCAGGCAAGACAAGCTGCCGAATCTCCCTTCCAGACTGTTTCTTTGTTACTCTGAAGAGTATTCCATCTTTTGACTCAAGTTTACCGCCTTCACGAATGAGCAATGCAGTATCAGGTGGGTTGCTTTTATCATGAGTCAGTACCTTATTAGTTTCGATTGCTTTCTTCACAGGTCCAATCACTGGATCCAAGTCTTGGGCTGTCTGTTTGTCTTTTGGGCTCAGCTGGTCAATGGTGCTGAGACCTAAGTTCACTGGAAAGGCATATGCATCTGGTACAGCTGTTGCGGGAGCTCCTAGTTGCTCCACTAGTCTGACTGGTGCACCTAGTGCTTCACTGACACAGGCTTGCTTGCAGATGGCTTTGATGCCTGACGGTAAGATGTTCGTCCAGTCATTATCCTCTCCTTTGGCATACTGCCAAGACAACAGGTCAGCATCAATGTTTTGGCGTCCAGGATGATACTGGATGGTAAAATCGTAAGTGGCTAGGGCTGCCAGCCAGCGATGTCCAGTGGCATTAAGCTTGGCTGAAGTTAGCACATACGTTAACGGGTTATTGTCAGTTCTCACGGTAAACTGAGCGCCATACAGGTAATCATGGAACTTGTCCACGACTGACCACTTTAGTGCCAGAAATTCCAACTGGTGGACAGGGTAGCGCTGTTCAGAGACACTAAGTTTCCGGCTTGCAAAGGCTACTGGCCTGAGACCTTCTGGGTATTCCTGGTTCAGAACACCACCCAAACCATTCATGCTGGCGTCTACATGCAAAATGTAGGGTTTGATGGGATCTGCGAATGCCAGCACAGGGGCATGAATCAGGCACTCAATGATATTTTTGCAAGCATCTCGACAGGCCTGGCTCCAACGCTCCCCAAATGGCTCTGACTCTTTAAAGTAGGCTTTGGTTGGATCCTTCTTCTCATGCCAAGTTGGTGGATAACCTTTTATGAGCTCGGTAAGGGGACGGACAATAGCAGAGTAGTTTGCAATAAACCTGCGATAATATCCGCAAAATCCAAGGAATGACTTCAGCGATTTCAGATCGTGGGGCTCCTTCCAGTGTTTTACCACATCCACTTTCTCAGGGTCAGTTGCAATCCCGGACTCTGAAACAATGTGTCCCACATACTTGACTTCAGTCTGACAAAATTGGCATTTGTCAATTGAGACCTTCAAGCCAACCTCTTCTAGTCTATCCAGAACCTTGAGAAGACGCTGTTCATGCTCTTCGAGAGTTTTTCCAAAAACGATAATGTTGTCCAAGTATACCAGGACTTGAAGGAGATGCATGTCACCAACGGCTTTCTCCATCAACCGCTGGAACGTTGCAGGCGCTCCAGTTATTCCTTGGGGCATGCGTTCAAACTGGTAGAAACCGAGGGGGCAAATGAAGGCTGTCTTCTCTTTGTCCTCCTCCGCCATGGCTATCTGATAGTAGCCACTCATCAGATCCAAGACCGAGAACCACTTGCTGCCTGACAGGCAGTCTCAGGCATCGTCGATGCGAGGCATTGTGTACTGGTCTGGTATAGTGCGTCTGTTGAGGGTTCTGTAGTCAATACAGATTCTGATACTTCCATTCTTTTTGCGAACAATCACGATCGGTGAGGCGTAGGGAATACGGGACTCTTTTAAAATCCCAGCCGCTAGCAGCTGCTGTATGTGTCGTCGCACATCGTCAATGTCTGCAGGTGCCAATCTGCGGGACCTTTCCCTGAATGGCCTGGGTTCCTCCAGGCGTATGTTGTGCTCTACTCCCTTGGCCAAGCCCACATCCCACTCATGCAAGGAGAAAACATTTTGCCTCTCAGCTAGCTTCTGGCGGATCCGATTCTTCCAATCCTCAGGGATAGGGGAATCATCGAAATCAAAGAGATTTGGGTCTATAGCATCTGCTGGTAGGTTAGATGGTTGAACTGGCGTGACTGTATCTACAGCATACATCTCTGCAATTACCGTTCCAATGGGTATGGAGGTTTTCTTCATTATGAATGAGCACTGTGAAACGGTTTGTGTCTATATCAGCATTGGGGAGTACACCTGGCTGAACCAGCACACCGGCGGGGAGTGACTGTGAAGTGGGTGCATCAATCAACACAATGTCTTTTGACGCAGAGGTCGGTCTGTCTACCTTGCAGGTGGCATAGTACTTTTCACCTGGGGCTATTGAGAGTGGACCAGGTCCTTGCCATTTCACTTGTCCAACGACGTCATCTATCGCCGCTGACTGAGAGAGCAGAGTCTGATCTCGGACTGGTGCATACACTGGTTGGATTCTCATGGAGTGAACAATGTTTTCATCACCACTTTCTTCTACTAGCTCCCACAGTCTGTGGAACAAAGACGCGTTGGTGCCCACAATCACCGGGGTTTGGTTGTAGTGCTTCGGCTCAGGACAGATCAAAGCTAAAACAACTATGGGCCCCTTCACACCTGTCATTTTTTCTGGAAACTCCATTTCCACTACAACATAGCCTTTGTAAGGATAATCACTGTCTGACAGGCCCCAGAGGCCTAGGCCAGAGATGGGCTGTATAGGGACATCTACCAAGTGTTCGTTATACCAGCTCTCAAAGATTATGGTCACGTTAGAACCACTGTCCATGAGGGCATGGCAGGATAGGTCATTAACTTTGATGGGGTGAATCATTGAAGGACCCACAAGACCCTCAGGCAGGCTGTTTCCTTCTTTAGGGACTTCCACTTTGTGGACGCTAGCAACATACTGCTCTTCTGAAGTGTTCTTTGGGTTCTCTTTGGCTCCATCTTGTGCTCCTCGCACCAAACGTATGAGCCTTTTGATGACTTTCTGTGAGTTCTCTGGCTACGTACACCTTGGAGCTATATGACCATTTTCTCCACATCGGTAGCAAAAGTATTCGTCTGTCTCCTTTGGAGACTGCACTTTGAACGGAACAGGTTTATGGCTTGAACCTGCTTTGTATCGATTGAACTGGGTCATAGTATCTTGTGAGGAGTCTGCAGTGGATCTCACAGCCATCACACTTATTTTATCTTCTAGGGCTTTCACTTGTTTCCTAAGTGACTGTATATCACCGTGTGACTCAGTTTTCAGTTTTTTTATTTCCTTTGGACCACTTTGTGGACAACCAGCTGTTGGCTGGTGCTGGGTGCTTGCTCGCTCACCCATCTTAGCTTTCATTTCTTGAATCTGTGTTCCAAGTTCACTCTGGTAGGCCAACTCAGGCTCAAACCCTTTCTCTGCCTGTACTGTGCGCACATTCTGACGACGCAGGGGTGCTCCTAGGCTTTGTCTTGCAGACTGGTGGCATTCTTCTTCACGAATCTCTTGCAGCAGGTTCAGAAATGTAGGGGGATTGTCTCTCCGCTCCCTAACTTTCAACTACAGTAACATGAGGTCAGAGGTTGAACCTCTAATTAGCTGCTCAACTCTGGCTTTATTAGCTGCGCTAACCTGGAGACCACCTCCCTGCACTACTTTGATAAGGGACCTTTCTAATCTCTGCAGAAATTCTGACAATCTCTCCCCAGGCTGTTGTCGGAGGGATCTGAAGGAAAAGTAAAGATCTTCCCCTGACTCTGATGTACCAAAGATGCTATCTAGTGCATGGATGTACTCCATGGGGCTAGCATCAGGTTCACTCATACGCACAGCCTGAACGATCTCCAAGGCGGGGCCTTTTAGACTCTCGAGTATTCTTCTTCGTTTCTCGTTCACTGAGCACTCACTTTCCTCTACCAGGAATTTTGCCTGCTCTAACCAGCTGTCTAGGCATTCTTCTCCTGTGGGAGTGGGAGTGATGCCAGAGAAAGTCCTCAGACGTCTATACGCGTTGCTCTCTGACGGTTTATTGGTTCTGCCCCATACATCGCCAACTGCACGAATGATAGACTCAGGGCTGCTGTTCGCCGCTACACTTGGGCCACATAATCTCTGAATATTGTCCATGGTTTTTCCCTCCTGCTGAAGAAGTGTGAGTAACTTCTCTGTGAAGTCACCAGCGCTGTCATTGTTTTGATCAACTATGCCGTGCACTGTGTTCCATACACTTCCACCCATTATGGGCATTACTGCTGGGGGGATTGTGGTGGGGTCTATTGCTTCGCGGCACTCACACAACACCATTAAGGATTGATGTTGAGAGTGAAACATTTTGCCCCTTACTCGGACTTTGCCCAAGGCTTTGATTGTCTCTGCTGTTTCTTCTATAACATCTACTGTGATGTGTTCCGGCACTCCATAAATTAATAGGGCATGTGTTACATCTACTCCCTCTCCTCTGCACCAGTTAACCAAATCAAGCTGTGATGGTCTGCTCGCTTGACCTGCCATACTTGCAACGTGCTAAAAAAAAAGAGTTTTTACTTTATAGTTACTAATTTTTCAAGATGCCTAAGAGATTGTTACTTGTGTTGTCTGATAACTTAATGAATATTAATAATTTCCCAGCGGAGGCTCCCTTTATGTAACACCCCTCCCATGTAGCTATATAATATTATGTGAATCTGCTAGGTTGTAGTAGTACTATGGGCGGGGTCCTGGGTAAAATTTTAATCGTAATGGCGCGATTACCTGTTCTTATACATGAATATACTTATTCTTACAACTTTTGTTCCTCTATTATGAAAACTAAAATAACTGGCGGTGCCTCCAATAGAATTAAGTAAATAAAAGGTCTGTGCCTCTTATTAAGTCCTTTTATCTTGTGTTTTAAGTGTATTTTACCCCTTTTAACCAGCTCTTATCAAAACATGAATGTGATTGACTTTAACACATCAAATATACTTCAAAGACATTAGAAAAACTGTTTGGCATTTATTACATGCGGTCATCAATATACTGTGCACTCACAGTCCCACACACACACAATCAGAATAATCAGAAAAACCCTCGTTGCAGGCCTGAGTCGTGGTTTGGGAGCATAGAGGCCTAAAAACTGTGATGGCCGCTTCACTTGTTCACACAAGCAATAAACAAAAAAGCACGTGCACGTTTGTCAGTACTCACGAATCCAAGGCATATTCAGAGGGGAAAGTGAGGGGAAGCTGGGTAATGGATGGCAGGTAGGGCGCAGAAGAAACAGCAGCAACAGTCTACAGCAGCTCACGCACACGCGGGAAACAGTTCTCCATAGTGGTCCCAAGGAGCTTTCCCGATCCTCACTTACAGTCGCAAACGTCCATCTCCTCTTGTAGATCACAACAGTTCAAACCATAGGATAACTGGTCGTCAGCCATTAAGTTACGAACCTTATTGATCGCTTACTGTTCAGTTACTGTTCAGTTAGAATTCGCTTCTGCCTCTCTAACCCACTGAGCCTGGCCACACACGACTAAGCCCCACCCCTCTACCTGAGAATGGGCTTGGATTGGCTGATAGTTTCAGGACAAGCCAATTAAACAAAGACAAAACAAAGATTGACATATAATACTGCTATACAAGTTAGGTTGTTAGGGGGGCACAAAAGTGCTGAATCATGTACATATCATATCAATCAAACTATGCTCATTTGCATGAACTGTAACCTTTGAACTGTAAAGATTATGAGTCTCTTATTGATATACATTTGTATCCAACCATATCTAATTTTATCCATACTTTTAACTTGGTTTTTAGAAAACTATTTACATCCTGATGTCTGAAATCATTTTTAGCCAGGGCTACAAAGTAAAGTAAAGTGCACAAACGAACAGATAACAGGACTATAAACCAGTCTGATGTAAGTGTAGTGTGAAAGTGTAATAGAAGGGATGTGCAGGGGAGTGACCGGTGGGACTTTGTCCTGGGGATGACAGAGTCAGTGGGGGTCCCGGGCTCTGTTAATGAGCCCGACTGCCGACGGGAAGAAACTGTTCATGTGTCGTGAGGTATTGGTCCTGATGGACCTCAGCCTCCTACCAGATGGAAGGGGCACAAACAGTTTATGTCCAGGGTGAGAGGGGGCAGCTACAATCCTTCTTGCTCACTTCAAGGTTCTTAAAGTGAACAAGTCCTGGAGGGACGGCAGATTGCGGCCAATCACCCTCTCAGCGGAGCGAATGATGCGCTGCAGTCTGCCCTTGTCCTTGGCTGTGGCTGCCGCGTACCAGACCATGATGGAGGAGCAGAGGATGGACTCGATGATGGCTCTGTAGAAATGCACCATCATTGTCTTTGGCAGGTTGAATTTCTTCAGCTGCCTCAGGAAGTACATCCTCTGCTGAGCCTTCTTGGTGATGGAGCTAATGTTCAGCTCCCACTTGAAGTCCTGGGATATGATGGAGCCCAGGAAGCGGAAGGAGTCCACCACGTCGACGGGGGAGTCACACAGGGTGATAGGGGCTGGTGGGGCTGCGTTCTTCCTGAAATCCACAACCATCTCCACTGTCTTTAGAGCATTGAGCTCTAGGTTGTTCAACCTGCACCAGGTCACCAGATGGTCAGTCTCCCACCTGTAGGCGGACTCATCTCCACCAGAGATGAGTCCAATGAGGGTGGTGTCATCCGCGAACTTCAGGACCTTGACGGACTGGTGACTGGAGGTGCAGCTGTTGGTGTACAGGGAGAAGAGCAGAGGGGAAATAACGCAGCCTTGGGGGGAACCGGTGCTGATGTTCCTGGAGGCTGAGACGTGCTTTCCCAGCTTCACGTGCTGCTTCCTGTCAGACAGGAAGTCTGTGATCCACTTGCAGGTGGAGTCGGGCACCTGCAGCTGGGAGAGCTTGCTATCCAGCAAAGACGGGATGATGGTATTGAAAGCAGAGCTGAAGTCCACAAACAGGATCCTGGCGTAGGTTCCTGGGGAGTCCAGATGCTGGAGGATGAAGTGAAGGGTCATGTTGACTGCGTCATCTACAGCTCTGTTGGCTCTGTAGGCGAACTGCAGGGGGTCCAGGAGTGGGTCGGTGAGGGTTTTTAGGTGGGACAGGACAAAGCACTCAAAAGACTTCATGACCACAGAGGTCAGGGTGACGGGCCTGTAGTCACTAAGTCCTGTGATCCTTGTTTTTTTAGGGACAGGGATGATGGTGGAGACCTTGAAGCATGCTGGAACGTGACAAGTCTCCAGGGAGGTGTTGAAAATGTCTTTACACACCGGAGACAGCTGGTCAGCACAATACTTCAGGGTGGAGGGGGATACCAAGTCTGGGCCAGCTGCTTTGCGGGGGTTCTGTTTTAAAAAAAGCCTATTTATGCGCTGGAATGGGTGGTACAGAGGCATGGGCTGGTGGTCTGGTGTTGGTTGATGGGGCTGGAGTCAGGACCGTCCCATTGTTTTTCAAAGCGACAGTAGTACTCACTCAGCTCGTCTGCCAGGCGGAGGTCGTTTATGGAGTGGGGGGTTTTAGGCTTATAATTGGTAATCTGTCTGAGACCTCTCCAGACAGAAGCAGAGTCATTGGCTGAGCGCTGGTGTTGGAGTTTCTCAGAGTACAGTCGTTTAGCGTCTCTCACCGCCTTGCTAAACCTGTATTTTGACTCTTTATACAAGTCCTTGTCCCCACTCCTAAAAGCCTGATCTTTCTGCAGCCTTAGACCATATCCACACTAATCCAGTCTTCCTACGTTTACACTGAGCAGCCACACCACGCCGGAGTTTTGGGGCGCCCTAAACGGAGGAACCTGAGAACTCCGCCGAGGTTGGAGCTATTTGAGAACTCCGGGGTTTTGGTTCGGTATAGACGTCGGATACGGATCTCTGTTAGAAAAAAATGAGCCAAACTTTAAATCTAGAGACGCTATCAGCCGTACATGGAGAGCCGGTTTTGTGCACGTTGTATTACCTGTTGCGTACTAGCAGCTGTTGTGCAGTAAAAAGTCTGCATTTATGTGGAGGAAGCAGCTGTTATTCTAGCGATTAGCGAGCTGCTTGACCATCGGCGATCAGCCCCCACAGAGCGGCTGTCTGACTGTAGCAAGAAGAGCTACAGCTACAAACAGACAACACAACACAGAGGAGACGAGTGAGAGACGAGTGAGAGATGAGTGATCAACGCTGATTCGTTTTACTTCTTCCGGTTGGTAGCCTTGGGAGACCTTAGTCTGCAAGTATTTCTTTATGGAGAATGAAAAGATGTACGAAGATATATTATATTCGCTAATGCTAATCACGGTTAGCATTTCCCCATTGGCGGCAATGTTAAAATTAGCTTAGAAGCTAGCGAGTCGGACCTGTTGCATGATGTTGTGCCCTGAAAGATGGAGCAAATGCCCTAAAGAATTGATAGAGGGCGAAGATGATGTCCCTGTTTTTTCTGCTGGGTGACCCAGCTTATCCCCTGATGCCGTATCTCATGAAGGAATACCCCGATGGAGCTAACGTTACATTCATCAGCCCCACGGCAACAACAGACAACAACACAGAGGAAGCGAGTGATCGACGTGTGTTGACCACATTTATGGACCATAATCGAGTAAACGTTTCCGTGTAAGTGTTGATTTTAAAGTAAAGTTGATGTGAGAGAGAGAGAGAGATATAGACAGACAGACCCGCAGCGCTGTAACTACGTCTGAAAAATAAAACTTCTAAAACTTTCCACGAACTGTGTCTGTTTGAGTTTATAGAGGAAGATCTTAAGTATAAAATACAACCTTTCATTATTAAAGACTACTTTATTACTCTGTCATATTTTTTTTTAACTAAGCAAGCAATCCACTTCCTGTTTACACCATCACGCGCATGCCCAGTGTACGTTAATGGTCACGTGCTGTCCGCCTTCGACGGCTGCCGTGTGGATGCAGATCAACTTGCGAATAATGCTGAAAACTCCCGCGTGGACGGAGATCGGTTCTATTTGAGAACTCTGCATCCAACGAGACACAGACTAATGTGGATATGGCCTTAGCTGTCTGAGCTCTGCTGTGAACCAGGGTTTGTCGTTGTTATAACTCACCCTGGTGCTTGTTGGAACACAGCTGTCCTCACAGAAGCTGATATATGAAGTCACAGCCTCTGTAAACTCATCCAGACTGTTGGTAGCAGTCCTGAAGACATCCCAGTCTGTACAGTCCAAGCACGCCCGAAGATCCTCTAGAGCCTCACTGGTCCACTTCTTGAATTTCCTCACCACAGGTTTACAGAGCTTGAGTTTCTGCCTGTATGAAGGAATCAGATGGACCATGACGTGGTCAGAGAGTCCCAGTGCAGCCCGAGGGACGTCGTGATAGGCCCCGCTGATTGTTGTGTAGCAGTGATCTAGAATGTTCTCCTCTCTGGTTGGACATTTAATAAGATGTCTGCATTTAGGGAGTTCATGGCTGAGGTTTCCTTTGTTAAAGTCACCAAGGACAATAACTGGAGAGTCTGGGTAGGTCCGCTCCACACACAGTTTCTGGTCGACGAGCACGTGCTGTGCTGCCTGCACGTTGCTCTGCGGCGGAATGTAAACACCGACGAGGATGAATGAAGCAAACTCACGAGGGGAGTAAAAGGGTTTGCAGTTGATGATAAAATATTCCAGATCAGGAGAGCAGTGCTGAATAATCACTGACACATCGTTGCACCAGCCACTGTTGGTATAAAAACAGATTCCTCCACCTTTAGATTTGCCTGAGAGCGCCGTATCGCAATCCGCTCTGAACAGCTGGAAGCCAGCCAGCTGGAGCGCGGAATGGATCCACATAGCCACGGTCTCAGTGAAGCACAAAACGGAAGATGAAGAAAAGTCTCTGTCTTTCGCCACCAGTAGCTGGAGTTCGTCCAATTTGTTGCACAGTGAGCGGACGTTTGAGAGAAATATGCCCGGCAGCGGTGTACGAAATCCACGTGAACGGAGACGCACAAGCGCGCCGGCCCGTCTCCCTCTCCGCCGTCGTCTCACTGCATGGACAAAGGTGAGAGCACCTTTGACTAGAATGTCCAGTAATTCCACAGAAGTTAGCAGAAAAGTTGTAACTAAGTCCGCTGGAGTTGTACCCCTGATGTTCATGAGCTCATCTCTGGTGAAAGAGCTCCGGGTATCGCAGCATGAAACTGAATTAACGACAAAAACACAAAACAATGCGCACCAACTCGTCGAAGCAACCAACTCGTCGAAGCAGCCATCTTGAAGCAGAATGTGCTCATATTTCTGCAAAAGAATTGCTGAAGTTTGAAGCTGTAGTGTGTGTACAGAGTGTGTGTGTGTGTTTTGTATTTATTTATATTTATTTAAGTATACTGTAAACTGTTAATATATTGTTCATAGTTTGAAGTTAAAAAGTTTGAAGCTGTAGTTTGAAGCCAAGTGTTTTGCATTTATTTATATTTATAGTATACTTTAAACAGTTAATATATTGTTCAATTTGAAGAAAAAAATCGGTTCAGGCACCGTTTAGGCACCGGTATCGTTTTAAAAGTATTGTTTTAGCACCGGTATCGGAAAAAACCCAAACGATACCCAACCCTAGTCATAATGGAGGCCCTTTTCTACACATTCACAAACTTTGATGGTGTAAAGAAACCATATGCAGTAGCAGAGAACAACAATAACTTTAGTTATTATAAGACCTGTCAATCAATTTCAGAGTGATAAAGAGTGACCAGCATAGCAGAGTGTAAAACAGTACTTGCTGGTCTTTCTGGTGCACCCTTTAACATCTGTGCATCATACATCATATGTATAACAAGCTGACGTGGCTACCATCCACGTCAGAGAAACTGATGTAGTATAAAGAGTCTGCTTAGAGCGCTTGGGAGTTGAGGATGGATGGGTCAAACAAACACAGGACATTCACCCAGTCAACCAATGTTCATGTCCCATGTGAAACCAAGTCAACATTCACTTATTTTAGCTTCCTTAACTCCATTTCCGTAATAAACATGCTTATTTTAACCCAACCACAATCTTTTCTGAGACCTAACCAAGTCGTTTTGTTGCACAAGTAAACCCCAAAACTAAGTAAACCTACCTTAGAAGTTTATTTTGAAGACACTGTCACGAATTCCCCTTCACATTAATTAATTTTCATCCTGTCTGCTTGTTTTATTAACTCTCCTGTCATTTCAGATCCTACCATTCACACCCGATCATCTCTTATTCCCCTCACCTGGTCCTCCACACTCATCTCACCTGCAGCCCATCCCCTCATTAGCCCTCACTATTTAGGTCCCCTCACTTGCACTTGTTCCCTGCCAGATTGTCTTGTGTGTTATTGCCAAGTTCTCCAGCGTACCTTTATATTGTTCATGATCTGCCTGTTCCGACCCTGTCTACCTGTTTTTGACCTTGGTGTTGTTGGGGTCTGAGCATATGGCTGCACATGTGCTGTGAACAAAGAAAATCAGGCCTTCCCTTTTGCAAGCAAAGGTTTCATCCTGATTGTGGTTTGATGAGCACCAAACCCCCTCTGAAGGACTTTCACATTAGGGTGTGAATTCCCCCCCCCCAAAAAACTATGGTTCCTGAAGTCACCTGAGAGCACCGCTGCAACCTCATTGGCCGAGAGCCAAGACAGCACCAGGACCCCTGTGGTTCAGCCACTGTTCAACAAAACTGACTGCAGTTCACACCTCCACGCTTTTTCCCTTCGACCTCGGTCGAGCAAGGGAGCAATCGCTGTTCTTCACCCTGGACATCCGTCCCTGGGACGCAAGGAGACGCATCAGCTTTCTCCCCCCCCCAGCATCGCGCTGTCGACGAAAGCCTCGAACCCTCACCAAACCCTGACAGGTCTTATGCTATCTTCGCTGGCCGAAGTAGCCGTGTGTTCTTTTTGAGTCAAGGCCCTCTCACTCTACCGGGACGAATCTCTTCCACGATTCCTCCCCGTGTTGTTTTTTTCTTTTGCGTGCACATTCCGGCAGAAAGAAGCTGAAACCTCCCTTCTTCCCCGATGACTTCCCTTCAAGACCACGCCGTCTTAAGCTGAAGTAAGATCATCCTCTCTGCAGCGAGGATTGATCACGTCCAGCGCCCGCTCCAAAGCGAGCCGAGCCACAACGGACCGGGCCGGCAAACGCCGTGCCCCCAGCAAGCCGCCCCCACCCCTTCCCTTCTGGACAAAGAAGGCACGATCCTGCACGGACTCTCTCCCCGCTGCACGAGCTTCAAACAGTAAGCGTTCATTGGTGTCTGGGCTAGCTTAGCTTAAATTAACTTAAAGTTCATTCAAGTTAATTCATGTATATGTTGATATTCCCGTGTTTTTGTGTGTTTCGTTACTATTGCGTAATATCAAGGTATTGCGCAACACTCAGCGGGCCCCAGCTCCGCTCCACTGTGCATTGCCCGTATTCTGTTCGCGTTAAAGACACCGTCGCAGTATACGGAGGTAAATACACAAACCTCACGGACCAGAGAAGTTCCGTTTGTATTGTGTATTAACTGCATTGACTGTTTTCTTTGGGATTATTTTCATTCATTTGTATTCAACTTTGTGGGATATTTCTCTCTTCATTAACTCGGCTCTGTGAGTGAGCTGAGTGCCGTGTTCATCACTGCGTAAGCTGCCGACAGTTCAAGACGACAACGGTATGCTTATGCATGAGAGAATAACGTACTTATGCTCCTCAGGATATCGCAGCAGAAGTTTGATTTATGTTGACTTACGATTTCTCTCCACCTTTTCTTGGCTCACCCTCCTGCCAACACAGCAGGAGGTGACCCCCTCTCTCTCTGACCCTCTCTCTCTCACACGTGCTCACACACAGCGACCCCCCCCCTTCTCCTCCGCCAGTTTGCCCAAGTCACTCGACTAGGCCATCTAGTGGTGGGTCACGGTAGCACCTTAAGGTTCACCCCCCCCCCCCCAGTTTGTCTAAGTCCCTCGACTACGCCATCTGGTGGTGTTCAGCGGTAATACCTTAAGCCCTTCCCCTTTTAACCCACAGTCTCACCCCCTTCTGCTTGGTGGCCAGCGGCCATCTTTGTAGTCTTTGACTGTGAGTGTTAAGGGCCCTCACCCCCCTTCCTTTTATACGCAGACACACACACACACATACACATACACACATACTTATATACACACCCTCCTCCTCTTTTATTTCATTTCTTTAGATATTAGGTACATAAGATTGTATAATGGCGTTTGTTGATTGCGATATTAATTGATCTGATCTTTTATTATTCTAATTTAATAAACTCTAGTATACTTTAAAGAGCAGTCGTCTGTGATTAATGGTGCATATGTATGTGATGATCTGTATGTTGTAGCCTGCGCTCGGATTCCACACCTTCACTGTCACTGATGAGTGACTACTAATTATGAGACTTAGTTTTATCGTTTGGTTATCGGTCCCTGTCCGCAGGGTGGTGCCCCGTTATTATTAATAATCATTAATAATTGTTATTCACATTAATAATTCTATTGATGTCAAGAATTCAGTTTCTTAAAAGCTGATAACTCAAACACAAGCCCCTATTGATCCCAACAGTGTTTTGCCTGCCCCTTATTGGATTTGATCGCCTGTTTGACTGACATCCCGGTTTTGACCCTGCCTGAACTCTAGTAAAAGAACTGAACTTGTATCTTGTCTCCGAGTTGTGCTTTTGGGTTCTAGTATCTGTAATCCTTCGACACTTTGCATGTAACGAGCTGAAACTGACACTGTCCCTGACATGCCCACAACTGAACCTAGAGCTTCATAGTTTGAAGCATCAGGCCACTGACCAAGTGGCTGTGTTTGGGGGGGGGGGGGAATGTGTTGCCACATTAGCCAACATCATGCGCTTTTCAACACTGTAGGCACTAAATGTTGTGCCATATTTGGTAAAGTTACCATCCTTGTCAATGTTGGTTCACACACAGGCACAATATTGAGAACTGCCAACGGCAGACTACAAATAATAATAATAGTTTACACCCACTGTATGTTGTTCAGTGAAAGTTACAAGTTTAAAGCTGAATTATTTAATTATTTTATTGACTTTTTTATTTTCCCACTTGCATGCGGAAAAACATGTTCTAAATACAAAATGTATGTCATGTTAAGTTGTTATGGCAAAAGTGTTGGACAGTTGCCTAGTTACAAACAGTATAGGCTCTTAGTGAATGCAGAGCAAACACATCATTTAAAGCTGCATTCATCTTCGTTTTCTCCTCCTTTTTTGGCAGAAGAAATAAGATAAGATAAGATAATCCTTTATTAGTCCCTCAGTGGGGAAATTACAGGATTACAGCAGCATCGCTCACAAGTAATAAATGAAGATAAAAAATCAAGTAGTATAAATAGACTAAACAGTAAACAGTAGTAAAAAAAATATGACAGTAAAGAAGAATACAAAATATACCAGTATGTACAGACGGAGTAAAAATGTGAAATGTAAGATAATACTTAAACGTATTTGATCTTGCACGGGATTGACAGTAAAGAAGACTATTAAATATACCAGTATATACAGGCGGAGGCAGAGTAAGATGTAAAATGTAGATAATACTTAAACGTATTTGATATTGCACAGGATTGACAGTAAAGAAGACTATTAAATATACCAGTATATACAGGCGGAGGCAGAGTAAAATGTAAGATAATACTTAAACGTATTGGATATTGCACAGGATTGACAGTAAAGAAGACTATTAAGTATACCAGTAAATACAGACGGAGTAAAATGTAAGTGTAAGGTAAATACTTAAACGTATTTGATATTGCACAGGATTGCACGGATTAGGTATTGCACCAGGTGAATGAATTAAGTGTTCAAGTGTTCATGTTCAGTCCAAATGTTCGTGTTCAAAGTGTTCAAAGTGTTAGTGGTCTCCCGAGAGCAGCTTGTTGTGCAGCCTGACAGCAGCGGGGAGGAAGGACTTGCGGTACCTCTCCCTCAGACACCGGGGATGGATCAGCCGGTGACTGAAGGAGCTGTGCAGAGCTGCCAGAGTGTCCTGCATGGGGTGGGAGGCGTGGCTCATCAGGGATGAGAGCTTCGCCATCATCCTCCTGTCTCCCACCACCTCCACCGTATCCAGTGGACACCCCAGCACGCTGCTGGCCTTCCTCACCAGTTTGTCCAGTCTCCTCCTGTCAGCTGCCGCGATGCTGCTGCTCCAGAAGACCACTCCATAGAAGATGGCTGATGCCACCACGGAGTCGAAGAAGGTCTTCAGGAGTGCTCCCTGCACCCCAAAAGACCTCAGTCTCCTCAGCAGAAAGAGTCTGCTCTGTCCTTTTTTATAAAGAGCGTGAGCGTGGTCAGTCCAGTCCAGTTTATTGTTCAAGTGAACACCCAGGTACTTATACGACTTCACAACCTCAATGTCCAGTCCCTGGATGCTCACCGGTGTCGGAGGGGGGCGTTTTCCCCGGCGGAAGTCCACCACCAGCTCCTTGGTCTTGCTGGTGTTGATATGGAGGCGGTTCCGCTGGCACCATCCTAAAAAGTCCTGGTTTAGTTCCCTGTACTCTCTGTCATCATCTGCGGAGATGAGGCCGACGATTGCAGAGTCGTCAGAGAACTTTTGCAGGTGGCAGTTGGCAGAGTTGTGTTTGAAGTCCGAGGTGTAAATGGAGAAGAGGAATGGAGCCAGAACGGTTCCCTGTGCTGCAGGACACCCGATCTGACTCACACCCCCGTATCCGCACATACTGTGGACGGTTGGTGAGGTAGTCCAGGATCCATGTAGTGAGGTGGTGGTCCACCCCGGTCTGCTCCAGCTTGTCCCTCAGAAGCAAAGGCTGGATGGTGTTGAAGGCACTGGAGAAGTCGTAGAACATGACTCTCACAGTGCTACCAGCGTTTTCCAGGTGAGAGAGGCATCTCTGCAGCAGGAAGATGACGGCGTCATCCACCCCGATGCCGGACTGGTAGGCGAACTGAAGAGGGTCCAGGGATGAACTCACCAGAGGGCGGAGATGGGCAAGTACCAGCCTCTCCAGGGTCTTCTTCAGGTGGGATGTCAACGCCACCGGCCTGTAGCTGTTGAGGTCCTTGGGCCGCGGGTTCTTTGGTACCGGTACCACACAGGACGTCTTCCATAGCTGTGGTACTTTCCCCAGCCTCAAGCTCAAGTTGAATATGTGCTCCGCTATCCCGCACAGCTGGTCTGCGCAGGATTTGAGGAGCCTTGAGCTGATGCCGTCCGGACCCGTGGCCTTCCTCGCCTTGATCCTCCTCAGTTCCTTCCTCACCTGGTTGAGGGACACTCGGGGGGGTGGGGAGGTGTGGAGGGGAGCCGAGTGCTGTTGGAAGGGGGGAGGTGGAGGGGGAGGGGGGGTAATAATCCACAGGGGATGCAGATGACGGGAGTTGCAGCAGCAGGGAGGTCTGGGTGGGGGGAGGGGTGGATGGCTGGTCAAACCTGTTAAAAAATAAGTTCAGCTCATTCACCCACTTTTGGTCCCCCTCAGGCTGTTGGTTGGGCCCCTTGAGCCCAGAAATCGCCTTGAGGCCCTTCCAGACCCCGACGGTGTTATTCTGCTGCAGCTGGTCCTCCATCTTCATCCTGTAGACATCTTTCCCCTCTCTGATCTTCATCCTCAGCTCCCTCTGCACAGTCCTCAGCTCCTCCTTGTTGCCAGATCTAAAAACCCTCTTCTTCTCCTTGAGGAGGGCCTTTATCTCCGGAGAGATCCAGGGTTTGCCATTTGAGAAACACCGTAGAGTCCTGGTGGGTACGGTGTTCTCAACACAGAAGTTAATATAGTCCGTAATGCAGTCGGTGAGACCGTCGATGTCATCCCCATGGGCATCACTGAATACCTCCCACGCAGTTGTCTCAAAACAGTCCTGCAGAGCCTCCTCGGCTCCATCGGTCCATCGTCTAACTGTGCGGGTCACAGCTGGCTGCTTCTGTGCAAGAGTTGTGTACACAGGCAGGAGGTGCACCAGGTTGTGGTCAGATCTGCCCAGGGGAGGGAGAGGTGATGATATGTATGCCTCCTTGGTGTTGGCATAAAGAAGGTCCAGTGTTTTATTGTCTCTGGTGTGGCATTTGACATACTGGGTGAATGTGGGCAGAGTGGAGGACGGAGGGGCATGATTAAAATCCCCAGAGAGAAGGAGGGCATTGGGGTGTTGTGTCAGCAGCCTGCTTGTCGCCGAGTGGATGACGTCACAGGCCGCTTCGGCGTCAGCAGAGGGGGGGATATACGCAGCCACCACGATAACATGCGAAAATTCCCTAGGCAGATATTGTGGCCTCATGCTAACCGCTAACAGTTCAATGTCCGGAACTCCACAACAAGCTAAACTTTCACACATTTGACAAATTATGAATGAATGAAAGAATGAATTTTATTTACAGAGCGCTTTTCACAGACATAACATCACAAAGTGCTTAACAGAGCAGACATTTAAAAGCATAAAAAACACAATGTGACCCTAGGGTCAATAAATTACATACACAGAGAAAAATAAAAAGTAATAAAATAAAAATGTAAAACATATTTTAAGAGCAGGTCGAGGACATGGGTTTACTTTTTACTCAAACGCCAGCCTAAACAGGTGAGTTTTGAGCTGGTTCTTAAAAGTATTCACAGTATCTATGAGGCGCAGAGTTGCAGGCAGAGCATTCCAGAGCCTCTGGGCCACTGCCTCAAAGGCTCGGTCACCACGGGTCTTAAATCGTGTGCGTGGGACTGACAGAAGACCTAGAGCGTTTGACCTGAGAGTGCGGGCGGGTGAATAGGGGTGAAGTAGATCAGCTACATAAGTCGGAGCCTGACCGTGAAGTGCTCTGTAAGTGATGGTGAGAATTTTGAAGTGTATCCTAGATGCTACAGGGAGCCAGTGGAGAGATCGGAGTACGGGGGTGATGTGAGACCGTCGATTTGTCCTGGTGAGCAATCTGGCGGCAGCGTTTTGGATGACCTGCAGACGGTTAAGAGCAGATACACTGAGTGATGTGAAAAGTGAGTTACAGTAGTCAATGCGAGAGGAGATAAATGTGTGTATGATCTCTAATTCAGGTGTTGATACTACAAATCTCAGTTTACTGATATTTCTTAGATGGAAGAAACATGACCTGGACAGCTGCTTAACATGAGGGTCAAACGACATGGATCGATCAAAGAAAATCCCTAGATTGTGCAGGTTGCAATGGGCAGCAGAGAAGAGTGGACCAATACGCTGCCTGATCATGGGGACAAACTCCTCTGGAGCAATAACTAGGACCTCCGTCTTAGAGTCGTTGAGTTGTTAGCAGTTTTCTGCCGTCCAGTCTCTGATGGCATTGACACAGTCCAGGAGCCTAGTTAATGTGAATGCCTCGCTGGGTTTGAATGACAGATGTAGCTGGATATCGTCTGCATATAAGTGATAGGACACATAACTTTTTATAATCGGCCCCAAAGGTAACAGATAAAGGGAAAATAACAGAGGACCCAGAACCGAGCCCTGCGGTACGCCACAAGACAGTGGAGAGGTAACAGACACAAAATCACCTTCAGAGACATTGAAACTTCTGTCATTGAGGTAAGATGTAAACCAGTCTAACGCTATGCCAGATATGCCCATTCAATCACGTAGCCTCTTAATCAGGATGTTATGGTCTACAGTGTCAAATGCAGAACTGAGGTCCAGAAGAACTAACACAGAGCAGTCATCTGCATCAGCACACATGAGAATGTCATTTGAAACCCTCAGGAGAGCGGTTTCAGTAGAGTGTTGCTTACGAAACCCAGACTGGAATTCGTCGTACATGTTGTGCCTCTCCAGTGCAGCAGTAAGTTGTTTGGCCACCACTTTCTCTAAAATTATTATTTTTATGGAATATTATTAAATTATGGAGTTATAAAGTTGGTATGTGCTGGCAAGTACTTACCTATTTATACATTATTATTAATTTGGAGTCATGTTTGTATCCACCTTGTGAACATAAGTCACCCTCCTTTTAAGTTGTTTTTTTATTCTCCAACTCCTGAGAAAAGTTTCTGTCTCTTTAGCTACTCTGTTCATCCGCAACATTCTCACTCCCAACCTGAAAATAAGTTAACATTGACTTTGGTTTCACACTGGACACAAACAGTCTCCTGAGTAAAAGAGGATGTTATCAAGACCAAATTGTCATAATGGACAACAATATGAGAGTATCAAAGTACCTTCACCAAGACTGGATGCACTTTTTTTGCACGTTTGTTTTTCTGTCTGTTCTTCAGTTGGGATAAAGTGTCATTGCGGGGTAACAGCTGCCTGATGGCGTAACAGATTGGTGCCTGTGCTAATCTAAACTGTAAACAAGAGGAACCGCTGCCAGCTTAATCTGCTCATCTCTGCTGGAGTGGGGCCTGCCATGCAGCCATTGGCAGAGCTAGGCTAGGCTAACACTGCAGGCAAGCTGAAATAGACTGGGTGAAGCTAGAGGCTAAAGCTCAACTCCACCTCAAATCAAGCCAATGTCAACAGATGGTGTCTTGGTGCTACTGACCCATCCATCAGTGAGCTCCGTTTAAAGCTTAAGCTACAAAAAAAGGAAACAATCTGTGGTTATTACTGTGCGCTCATGTCCCCTCACGGATGACAAACAGGGATAGCATGTCACTATGGTGAGTTCAATCAGGAGAGACTTGTTTCATAATTTAACAATGATTTGTTATACAAGTGTCAAATATGAAAAGTGCAAAGTCTTTGGCGATTGGACTCCATCCTGAAGTACTATCACCGAGGGTAGGGATACTGAGGTCCCCAAAAAGACATGTATTTATATGAATAAATAAATACATACCTTACCTACTGCTGTGGTGAATTTCCTAAGAAAATAGACAATTAGTCAAGAGAGAAATCTAAGGGTAGAACGTGAACGAGTAGATGTTAGACCAGAGGTCTAGTTTAGTCAAAGCAAAGGATAGAGGAATGTCACGATGGACTGCAGACTAGGATACGGGGGTCTGGAAGACCGCAGAGACAGGATAGTGCGGGTCTAGATAGCCCATAGTAGAGTATGGTAGGATTTCAACAGATCCCGAAACATATGGCGGGGTCGGCCCTGCGGAGGGTCCGAGCGCAGGACTGGATAGGTGAGGGTCAAGTTAGACCGCAGAGAAGGATAGGTTGGGTCATATTTAGACCGCAGCGTAGGATAGTAATAGGTCACGTTTAGACCGCAGAGCAGAATAGGGGGGTTCAAGGGAGAACGTAGAACAGCATGGTTGCAGGTCTTACAGCCCCCGCATGTTTGGGGTCTCACTGCCTCAGCACAACCAGACCGGGTGAGCTCACCCGGGAAACTAGAACGTATGTCGTACTATGACAGGTCTCACCTCACTCGGACCGCGAAATAGAAATTGTCATATCTGACTGCAAAATTAGAAATTTGTCAACTCTGGACGGGTCTCTTATCATATGGACCAGGAAATTAGAAACGGGGCACCTCAGACCCTCCTTTTTCTTTTAGGAAAGTAAAACGGTCCCGTCGGACCAGGAAACAGACACGTTTAGCCAGGTCACGGTCACCTAGGAAAACAGTCACGATAAGCCAGGTCACGTGAGATCAGGAGATTGGGAAACAGTGTTAGACCAATCAGATGGAGAAAACGGTCGAGTCACACCAGAGGAATAGAGCAAGATAAACTCAGAGCACAGTAATATACAGTGCTGATAGGATATCCATTTGCACAATAGAATGTGATCCATACCTTAGTGTTATTATAAGGAACATTTCAAGAAGGGTATAATGCTATCCCCAGCTATGAACCAATACCAATACTGTGACCTACCAACGATACACCAATCGATGTGAACATGTCACCACCACCAGTTATATGCATTCCTTACCGCCCTTTAAGGCATCAATGATCTTTGATTATCGAGGACGGTGTTGAGATCGGGGCGAATGTAAGATGTGAAGGCAGAGGATGACCAACGTCCCAATTTTTGTAGGGTAGTAGCAGAGATGCCTCGGTTAGCTGCAGAAGAGCAGCCCCTATTCTAAAAGAGTGCCCCGAGTATAGCTGGAGTAAGAATAGTAGAGACTATCCAAGCCACAACTACTCTGCAAGCACCTCCGCATTTGGCGTGTTTAAGCCCTGAGTTACCAGCCAAGTCACGTACCCATTAGACCAGAATAGTGCGAGTCCAACAGACTTGCGTGCAACGGCCTTATACCGTGATGCGCGAAGATCCACTTGAACAACAGCATGCGAGAGGTAGCTTGAGAGATAATACATTTTGCATGAATGAGATAATGCTATTAGACAAATTGCCTGACGTGCCACAATGTCAACATGACGCATGACTTACCATACACATTGTTAAGGCTTTAAAGCGCTTGAGTTACCCTTTGTGTCTAGCAAACCACTGGCCTTGACAGAATCCCCCAAAACCCACGGATGGTCTGCATCCATGTCGACGTTTTAGTGAATCAGCGAAACTCACCAGCTTGTTACACCATTCATGTGATCGCACAGCGACCTGACACGCAGGTCAGCGCGGCACCCATCATCAAGGTAGATTGTGCATCTTAGGCCAAGGAAGATGCCATGTCAAACGAGCAGGAGAGGAAAAGCGCGTCCCTAGGGGATGAGCCTGAATGGAGCTAATCTACTTTATGTATAAATGTCCAAGTATGGTTTTGCCACTTAACTGTCCCCGTCAGGAGTCACAATAGCGCAGTTGTGGCAGATTACTGGCTGCAGAGCCCCTGGTCCTGGAGCTCTGAGGAATAACGGCCCTACTCCAGTGTTCTCTTCTGCGCACATGAACTCCTCTCTGCCAGTGCTGCCCGTTTAAAGATTTGGTCTTTTACTTCTGCTGACCATGCCCCACACTTCAACAGGCAAGCATTCTCGTTACATTACTGATGTTACTGACTGTCACACCTCACCATTGGTAGCCGCTCTTTACTATGTTATCATAAATACCTTTAAATCCCATCCTGCCTCGTGTCCTTCCGTATTTGTCATAGCTTGGGAGCCGGGTTACGACATTACACATGGCCGCCTCCCAAACACAGAATGTGGACATTTTTAAATCAGCCTTAACCAATATGGACAGACTCTTAAAAGTTCATTCCTCCCATGCAGTTTAACCCAGTGTGTTTTATATGTCCAGAGACCATTATGATTATTCCCAGCAGCCAGGTGAAGCGCCACTAAGCAAAATATTTTGAGCAAACTCACCCGCTCAATCCAAAATAATAGAGGCACCGATGAGCTACGGGCCCAATAATCATAATCCTATCACATGATTTCACTGCCCAACTATGATGTAACAAGAGGAATAGAGCTGATATCCTAAAGAGGAATAGAGCTGAATCAAATGTTTTAATAACAACAAATAATGTTGCTGCACACAATCCTCTTTAACGTACGATCAGGGTTCCCATGCTTGCCTTGAAAAAAATTTCCATGCTACCTCCTGATTTTCCAGGTACCATATTAAGTGATGATCTATAGGCCCCTGAAGCTTTCCGCCCCCATCCGCGCCCCCCTCCCCTCACACACTCAACCCCCTAGGACACCTGACTACTTACTTGATTTAAAAGATGTGCCAGTCAAGTCTACATTGTAAATGCTTAGAGATGATGTCTTATTGATAATATCAATGCATGAAATAATGCAACAAGCTGTAGATGAACAACAATTTATTGAACTGGAACTTTGAGACACATGAGCACTGGGATTGATATATGTTCTCTTCCACTCCTCTCCTATCTCATCCTGTCCTCTTCTCTCCACACCTCCCCTCTCGTGTCCGCTCCTGTCTTCTCAACTCCTCTCCACTCTTCTCCCTTTTCCTCTGTCATCCTCTACTCTCTTATCCTCCTTCTTCTCGTCTTTCATCTTCTCCCCTCTTCTCTTCCTCCTCCCTCTTTCCTTCTGTGCCCTCCTGGCTCCTCCCCCTCTCCACTCCTCTTCCTCCTCCTCTCTACAGTCTGAAGATCTGAAACAAAATGTTATTTTGAGTTAAAATTTGTCATCTCCATAAGCTAAAATGGTGTTATATTTGTCTTTAGGAGGGTGACCAATAAATATTACAATCTTTCATACATCCATAAAGGCTATTGCACCTCATTGCTTTAACTTATTGACAGACTCTTGCAGCTCTTTCAGGGCTTTGTCTAGAGCTGCCACCTCTTCCTTTTTATCAGCAACCCCTTTCCGATAGGCATTTGATTTTGACAGCAGTGTAAAATTGTGCTTCTTCTCTGCCATGACTGCCATTTCATGTGCTTCTTTCTCCATTGTTTCAGCGCTTGTCATTACTCTTTGCCGCTTTGTTTTCACTTTCTGGATTTCCTGGCAGAGCTCCTTTCTTTTCTTCTCTATGGTGGTTTGCTCTCTCAACTTCTTCTGGTCTTCCAGATACATCTCATATCTTGTCCTTGCTCCTCTGCAGTGTTGCTTGAGGTCTTTTGGAAGAGCTTCATCTGTGTGCCCAGCCATTGCATCGTGGACCAAGCGCATTGCTATTAGCGTCTTCTCCTGTAGGTTTTCAACAAGCATATCCTTGTTAACAGAGTACCCCCTTTCTACTGCAGCTTGTCCATGAGACAGCGTGAAGAGACATTTCATGATGTTCCACAGTTCTGCATACTCTTCTTTGCCACTGAGATATCTTCCGAAGAATTCATCAAGTCTGCAGCTGTAAACAAATTCTTCGAACTCTGCTTTGTGGTTTGTGTTGACATCGAGTGAGAATGCTTACTGAGAAAGGACTTTGTCACACTCTGTGGCAGGGCACCATCCAGCATTGAGGAGAACCTGAAGGAGTTTGTCAAACATTGCTGTTGCACTTTCGGTTTCTGTCACAATCATCACAGGGTCAAGGGACCTCATATGCCGCACAGCTGGATACATAAGATAAGATAAGATAATCCTTTATTAGTCCCTCAGTGGGGAAATTACAGGATTACAGCAGCATTGCTCACAAGTAATAAAATGAAGTGAAGATTAAAAAAAAAAAAAAAAAAATCAAGTAGTATAAATAAACTAAACAGTAATAAAAAATATGACAGTAAAGAAGAATACAAAATACAAAATATACCAGTATATACAGACGGAGTAAAAATGTAAAATGTGAGATAATACTTAAACTTATTGGATATTGCACGGGATTGACAGTAAAGAAGAATATTAAATATACCAGTATATACAGACGGAGTAAAATGTAAAATGTAAGGTAAATACTTAAACGTATTGGATATTGCACAGGATTGCACGGATTAGATATTGCACCAGGTGAATGAATTAAAGTGTTCATGTTCAGTCAAATGTTCGTGTTCAAAGTGTTCAAAGTGTTAGTGGTCTCCCGAGAGCAGTTTGTTGTACAGCCTGACAGCAGCGGGGAGGAAGGACTTGCGGTACCTCTCCCTCAGACACCGGGGATGAATCAGCCGGTGACTGAAGGAGCTGTGCCGAGCTGCCAGAGTGTCCTGCATGGGGTGGGAGGCGTGGCTCATCAGGGATGAGAGCTTCGCCATCATCCTCCTGTCTCCCACCACCTCCACAGTATCCAGTGGACACCCCAGCACGCTGCTGGCCTTCCTCACCAGTTTGTCCAGTCTCCTCCTGTCAGCTGCCGCGATGCTGCTGCTCCAGAAGACCACTCCATAGAAGATGGCTGATGCCACCACGGAGTCGAAGAAGGTCTTCAGGAGTGCTCCCTTCACCCCAAAAGACCTCAGTCTCCTCAGCAGAAAGAGTCTGCTCTGTCCTTTTTTATAAAGAGCGTGAGCATGGTCAGTCCAGTCCAGTTTATTGTTCAAGTGAACACCCAGGTACTTATATGAGTTCACAACCTCAATGTCCAGTCCCTGGATGCTCACCGGTGTCGGAGGAGGGCGTTTACCCCGCGGAGGTCCACCACCAGCTCCTTGGTCTTGCTGGTGTTGATGTGGAGGCGGTTCCGCTGGCACCATCCTAAAAAGTCCTGGTTTAGTTCCCTGTATTCTCTGTCATCATCTGCGGAGATGAGGCCGACGATTGCAGAGTCGTCAGAACTTTTGCAGGTGGCAGTTGGCAGAGTTGTGTTTGAAGTCCGAGGTGTAAATGGAGAAGAGGAATGGAGCCAGAACGGTTCCCTGTGGGGCCACTGTGCTGCAGGACACCCGATCTGACTCACACTCCCGTATCCGCACATACTGTGGCACATACATGAGAGGACTTCTCTCCATCATTTTCTTGCAGGTCATTGCGAGTAAGGAGACACATTCTTTTTTGAACTCCACGATTTTCACTGGATTTTCCTGGAGCTTCTCAGATGCCTTCTGCAAAGCCTGCTTGGTTGAAAATCCTATGTCCAGGTGTTTGAGTGGGACATGGATTTGCTTCTCTTGGGGGTCCAGTTTAGTGAGCTGGAGAGGTGTCTTGATCTTTGCCAGCTCTTCTCTCTTGATAAAGCATGACAGCAGGCCTGTCAGGGTGCTTTGGAGCTCCTTTGCCAAGAATGGCACCATTGGGGCATCTGTCTGAAATACCTCCAAAAAAGGCTTCAGCTGTCTTGCAACAAAAGCGAAAAACTCAAGTTTAGCCAGGAAAAGAGGGTCTTTGGTTGCCTTCTTGACTGTCAAGTAGGACGCAGATGTTGGCACTTTACTCTTCGGAAGTTTCTTGTGGCTGTGGATGTACACCGTCACAGCTGGCCACACTTCGATTGCCCGCTCAGCAACTTGCAAGTCTTCAACCCATCGAGTGGCACAGAACTTCAGAGGAAATCTTGACGTTTTAGTCAGCTCACTGAAATCCTCTCGCCTTGCTGGCGAGTCATGGAACACCTGCCAAAGTGCTCGCAGCGCATCTCCGATTTTCCAACCTGTTTCCCTCTCTCCGGTCTGGAAACTTCCATGCACAACATGCAGACCACAACTTCCCAGGTTGATGAGCTTTGGTGCATCTGGGTCCTCTTTGCTCTTGTGCTCTTGGAATATTCTTAAGAACTTCCAATTCACTGTAGGGCCGTCCATCGATATTTGCAGGAGCTTCTTGGGGTCCAGAGGTGACAGGGATCTGTTGATACCCTCCAAGAGCTTCTCTGCCTGAGTGTGTCCGAGGAACTCTGAAGTGAAGTAACGCACAGCTACTTTCCCTTCGCGTTCACTCCAGTAGCGCAGAATGATATCCATCTGTTCTGTTTGTGTCACTTTGTTAAAGCATTCGTCAAAAGACACTACATGACACTTTGCTTTTCTTACGTCTTCGATCAGCTGCTCTTTAAAATGAGGATATGTTGTGGAAAATAATGTGTTTTACTTGTATGCTTATATTGCGGAGTTGTGAGGTCACAGTAAGTAGGTCAAATACTCCAGACAAGGCATTCCAGCGCTTGCCTGTACAATAGAAACAGATACTGTGGCCCCTGAAGAGAAACCACCTGCTTACAGCACTAGATTAGGGCGGAAAGCCGCCACATTAACGTAGGAGAAGAACTCCCTTATCTATTCACACAGAGGCTTCTGCTTAGCTTAGAATTGCACCCTTTCGGCGCCTCGAGTGCTACCAACATGCATACACACTGATGATGCAGCGATGGAGGACCAATCGTGAGCCAGTGTGAGTAGGAGATTACTCAGTGCTCCAACGGGCTTTCTGTACAGCTAACAACAGAGCCGCCCCTACTTTATATTCCACCAATAGACTTCCGTAAGAAGAAACTATATAATGTTATGCGCAATGATTTTTACGCGCCTTGTCCTGCTTTTCCTGTCTTTTGTACATTTTCCCTGCTCCATCAGAGCAGAGATTAGGCCACGTGCACGTTTGACTGCCTGGCATAATACTCCTGTCACAAATAAACCTTATTGCTTGAATTGAGCGAAATGCCTCGATCTCCATCTGTTCACTCCGAGAGTTTTCTCCTTCGACAGATACAAGCCAAAACATACAAGGTAAGCCGATTTTGTTGCGCCACATGTAAATTGTTTGACAATTTCGCTGTCTGGGAACATCTGAGCAAATGTGTTTGAAATGTCAGAGTTGGAGTTGAACGAGAAGTGTGACCTGACCATCTTCATGACCCAGCGAATCTCTGCTTCAAATACGGCTTGGCTTGAAAAAAATGTTTTCCCCTGAGCTCCAGAGCCTTTTTCCGTAGGCTGTTCACTGCTGGTACTGGGCACCTGACTGTCACTTTTGTTATCCTGGCTTGTTGGGCCGCTTCTTCCCTCTCCTGTTTTTGTAGTCAAGAAAGCTGTCATTCTTCTTTCATTATTTAGCTGTCCAGCTACCTTGGTGTGGGTTTGTCCTTTTGAATGGCTCTTGAGGGAAGCGACCCCCATATTGCTGATGTCAAATGACTTGAGGCAAAACTTGCAATAAGCCTTGTGGACATCTTCTGGTACCTCTCCAATCCAGTCCTTGTATTGGGAGTCATCTTTCCAATAGGACTTGAATCTGCAGCGTGTCATTGTCACTCACTCCTGTAATGCATCACACATTTGAGATTATGAGTCTTACGTAGAAGGGGTAGTATGCCTACTCTTACTCTGTAAAAGCTTTTGTAAATCAAACTAATGAACCTAAAAGGGAAAACAAGGCTGGTTCCCCTGTGGTTCCTCAGTACAGCAACCTCACTAGTAAGCTTAGCTTAACAGTATAGATGTATAGAATCAGTCTGGTCATGATCAATGATTTTTCAAAAATGTCTCACCCCAAATGTTCCTATTTAGTAGTATCATTTTTTTAAAGGAAAAATCACAAAATAGCTAAAAGTAGATATAAGAATGAATGTTACAAAATTGATCAAGACTGGTCATGTCAACTAGTATAGAAGTAATGTCACAGCCTAATGTGAAAATGTATTGGTAGTTAGCTAGCAATGCAAGCTAGCCAACACTAGCTAGTTAGTTAGCAAGCTGAATGTTGGCTAGCAAGATTGCACTGCATGTGCTTGCTAACCATCATTAATGAATCCAAATTCAAAACAAAGCCCTAAATGTGGTGAATAACACGGTTTTAGGAAAAGTCAATGAGTGAAATACATATGGGGATCAAACATAGTTCTAGTATTTTAAAAGCAAGGTAGAAATTACCTCAACAATTCTAGTAAGCTGCTAGCCAGCAAGTTGCTTGCTAGCTAGCTAGCTAGCAAGATTGCACTGCTTACTAACTAACGTTGATAAACCCAGGTTTACCACACAGTTAAAACACAGCTACTTACATTTGAGGATAAACTTGCATAAGAAGTTTCACTGTAGATGTCAAGGCTCCCGTGTTGGCTGGGAAATGCATGTATTTGACCCTTCTATTGAGATCGCGAGTAACGTTTCTCGGTTATTATTCCCGAAGTCTACCATTCCGAAACTATACTTTTAAAGTCCATATCACCAGGTTGCCTGCATCAAATTCCAACATCCAATAAACCAAATAGGATGCCAAGAGCATGCTCTACAACATGGGATCATCCATTTCTATCTACAGTAAAAGCTGTTCACATTTAAAGGGTTTTTATAAACTCATCTTAATTCTGTGCTCAATAGCTTCATTTTACACATCATCCAATACAATTTTCCAGGACAACTGTTTCAATTTCCATGTGAGTGTTCACTTTTGCTCAGTTTCCATGACTTTTCCAAACCTGGAAAATGAGAAAATAAATCCCATGTTATCCATGGTTTCCAGGTACCGTGGGAACCCTGACGATGTAATACTTCCATTTACATCGCTTCACCCTGATTGTACTGAATTTAAAGCTGCATGACGATACAGTTGCATTAATTTACTAAAATTAGGTACTTTATCTTTATAAGATGAAAGTTCTTAAAAGCTTATGTTATGTAATTTAATCTATGAATGCATCCCTTACTTTACATGACATATTCCTTAAACTTCTTGATTTAATAATCGGCTGTTGACTACGAACCAACCAACGTTGATACAACTGTAATGCTGCTCACACACCGGGCGCGTTTTTTGATTGACGCGCGTCGAGATTACATTGTATGTAATTGTATGTAATCTCGACGCGCGTCAATCAAAAAACGCGCCCGGTGTGTGAGCAGCATTAGGCTACTTCAATTTATATGGGACTAAATCATCCCGCACGTTAGACCGACCGTGATGTTCCGGACCTTTGCATGAGGAACCTCTCTCAAACTGGACTTGTTGAAGTTCATTTGAACACCCTGCTCTATGCGTTGTCATTCTCTGAAACACCAGAGACGTATCAACAACATGGGCTGTGAAGAATAACAGAGGCGTGTTACTCATAGAACGTTGGCATAGCTGACACAAGCCATGACCTACCTCCACAATGCCGAGGAGGGATTGTAGTCATCTGTAACCTCATATTCATAAACTACTTATCGCCTTAGCCAAGCCCTGTTAGGAAAAACTTAAGTATTAAATGTATCATAAAGAAACAAAGGTTAAATATCCTGTAAACTACTGGATTTGGCTGCCAAACATTTACTCAAAATGAAAACCCTGCTGTTCTGAAGCCTCTCAAAATAATTGGCCCATCTCCTATAATCCCCAGACATGTCAATAGTGTTTTATCAGAGCACTATTTGTGATATACAATTGATCATGAGAACCGCCCGTGCCAGATTGAATTCGGAGGTGCATGACCGAACCGTGACCACTTGCGGGCCTACCCGCATCACGCGCCTGCCGTGATTACTTGCCGCGAGTACCCATCGCGCCCATCACTACGAAGAGGATAAACTCACTGCTAACTAACTGCTGCTTAGTTATGTTTATTTCGGCTCATAATGATTTGTAGTCTCATGAATGCGCTCCACTTCCACTACTGGGACAGGCGCTTTCATGCTAATTAAATGAGAGCGATGCTCCAGACGTGTGTCAGACCCATGACTTCCTCATTTGTCGGGAAATGACTAGGAGCGGAAACAAAGTCTCCATTTCAACAGCGAGGAGCCTGAACTGTCCCGTGGAGCTGATTTACCATGGCGGCTGGTGGCGCCGATGTTAACAATATAACAGAAGCTGCATCGTTTACCAGAGATTGAAGACCAGTATCGATGGAGTGGATGGAGCTACCCGGTGGAAATGACAGCTTTGTCTGCATTGGAGGCCAGGAGTGCTGGTGGAGAGAGTACGGGACGCCGCCTGCGGAGCTCAGATGAGCCCGGCGATGGATAGACTGATCGCGAGTAACTGTTAGACTTACTAGGATACCACCGCAAACTACTAGCAGAGCCAAGAGGGCTTCTTGCTCGTCTGAGGGGAGCCGCTGCGCCGCGCTGGGCGAGTGCTCCTGCACCAGCCACCTGGTGAGCTGAATGCCGGCTCCGGCTAAACACGATGTTGAGACCCGACTCTTCCTGAAACGATCAAAGTCGGAATCCGTCATTGTCTCAGTTACCCACAACTAGTTGTTTAAAATGTAAGGGAAATAGTATCGCTTCACATCTGCTTAGCTGAAATGACAACTGACAGCAGCAGAGAGGAGAACACTATTTAAAGTTTGACAGCAACGATATGATTGGCTTGAGGAACCGGTGTTCAGAATCTGGTTGGTTACTTAAAAGTGCATGCCCCCAATCAGCTGATAGAGTAATTACAAGGAGAGGAAAGACAGAGATTACTAGTGAGTGTCTTCCTGACTGAACTTGCGCTTGAGCTACATTCACGTCAATTAATTTATTAAAAATTGAGCTGCAGAGCAGCGGCCGAGAGGTACTCAGCAGTGTGTGTGTGGGGAGTTCTGTGAGCTGTAAGCTGTGAGCCAAACACGCCGTCCAAAACGTTAAAAGTGAACCGCAGAGCAGCAGAGAGGTACTCAGCACTGTGTGTACTGGTAGTTCCATTAGCTGTAAGCGGTTAGCCAAACATTTCATTCAGAACAATAATAGTGAATCGCAGAGCAGAGGAAGTGGTAGGTCAAAGGGCTGAGGTTTAAAAGTCATGTAATGGTTGAAAAAGGTCAACATTTGCATTTAACTTTGTATTTGCAATACTAGTTACCTTTGGTGTGAATATAATGAAATATGGTTATTTAATTATGCATTCTGATGAAGAGCAAACAGTCCCTGAAAAATGTTTTTCAAGTGGCCTTTAACAAAGAACGTTGTTTGCTGTTCCACTAGCTTCTCAACACAATCACTGAGGGTTTCTTTCATTGCTCATCTGACAAGTGTTCCTGCAGTTACTATGTCTGATTACACCACTCCTCTGTTAACGAGGAGTTACATTATGAGGCTTTCAAGTAAAAATGAGTAGTGGGCAAAGGTGAATTATATTGTTATCATGATGTGTTCAAATGTATTCTTGTGAAATGTATTTTTAGCAAGAAACTTAAATAATTCCATTTGTTTGAAGCAGATGCCACGATAGAGCCAGGTCTCTGTGAAGACGTGGGCACAACAGACCAGACCTCCTATTGCTGGGTTAACCAGAATTTTCCTGCTACCAGACATTAGCCAGGAGCAGATTGGGTGGTGGAATAGCCTTATGCTGCGTTCACACTGGTCGAGACGCGTTTTTGCGTTGGACGCCGCAAAATCGCCAACGCGCGAGTTGAAATTTTTCAACTTCTGCGAAATAATCGCGTGACGCTGTGGCGCGATAGCCTATCAGCGTTGAGTTGCTCCCCCTGTCATCACTGACTTCCTGCCGTTTTGAATCAGGAAATAGTAGTTATTTCGGAGTCCCTTTTTGTCGGAGAAGACAAGTACAAATCGGCATCATTATGTAGTTATTTCGGAGTCCCTTTTTTGTCGATTTATTTTCCGTTAAATCTATTTTGTGTTCCTACAGCTGTAGTAAACAGCGACCTGTGGCTTGCTAGACACAGTGAATACAGCTCGATACAATCCACGGAGCTCCTCTGAACAATATTATGAACCAGACATGACGGCGTTTGGCATTCCGACGTTTGACGGACTTCCACAACACGTACAAAGCAGGAATTGTCCTTATTCCTTTCATGGTTGACAGCGGAAAGAAATGACGGCCAGGTGAACGGCTTCCAGTCGATAAACCACGCCCCCTCTCCGGCGCTACGCGATTTTGCGGCGTTTGGTGTGAACACAACCGGCGGCGCGTTGGACGCGATTTTGCAGTGCGTCGAAAAATCGACGCGACCGGTGTGAACGCAGCATTAGGCCCTAGCTGGATTAGTTTAGCTCCCATCTCGGCTCTCCAGCCTCTCATGCTGGAGCAGTGGACTCCGCTAATTCAGTGGCCTTTGGCCCTATTGTCACAATACCTGATCCAGTTGTTTGAGTCGGGCCCCAGAAATGTATGCATTCCTATCTTTCCCTTTGCTGTTGTTTGCTTCATTTACACACACATGTGCGCATCAATGTTGAGAGCGTGTTGAGAGGTGCCACTTGGTGCCCCAGCACCAAGTGGCACCAGCTACCAGTCCACAATCTGAAAAACACTCTACTAAAATGCTTTATGATGATGTAGAACTCAGCAGAACTGCAGAGTCATGACAGCTGGCTAACCTTAGCCCTCCTGATTATTAATGGTAGGTTAGTTATTGATAACAAAGATGTTCTATTACACTCCAATACATGTAGAGCAGGGGTGTCAAACTCATTTTCACTCTGGGCCACATCAGCATCACGGTCGCCCTCAAAGGGCCGGTTGTAACTGTAAAGGTGCGTTCACACCGGACGCGTCGATTTTTTGACGCGCGTCGAGATTACATACAAAGTCTATGCACAGACGCGATGAGACTGGCCCTCCGCGATTTTGCGATGGCGCGTTGGACGCGTTTTTGCGGCAAATCGCCAACGCGCGAGTTGAAATTTTTCAATTTCTGCGAAATAATCGCGTGATGCTGTGGCGCGATAGCCTATCAGCGTTGAGTTGCTCCCCCTGTCATCACTGACTTCCTGCCGTTGTTGAATCAGGAAATAAATACTGTAGCCGTCTTTCACGCAGAGCTCTACGATACCTCATATCAACAGAGACCGGACCAAACTATGTGTATACGTGTGTGTGTGTGTGTGTGTGTGTGTGTGTGTGTGTGTGTGTGTGTGTGTGTGTAAACCATATGGTACAAACAATGAATAGACGCTGCCGTATTTCCGTCTACTTGACGTTATTGAGTGCTGGTGGAGCTGCTACGATGTTAGCATAGCCTAGCACCGATCCATCAGAGCTCCATTCAGAAGACAAGTAGCCTACAAATCGGCATCATTACGTAGTTATTTCGGAGTCCCTTTTTGTCGGAGAAGACAAGTACAAATCGGCATCATTATGTAGATATTTCGGAGTCCCTTTTTTGTCGGTTTATTTTCCGTTAAATCACAGCCAAATCAGTTTATTTTGTGTTCCTACAGCTGTAGTAAACAGCGACCTGTGGCTTGCTAGACACAGTGAATACAGCTCGATACAATCCACGGAGCTCCTCTGAACAATATTATGAACCAGACATGACGGCGTTTGGCATTCCGACGTTTGACGGACTTCCACAACACGTACAAAGCAGGAATTGTCCTTATTCCTTTCATGGTTGATAGCGGAAAGAAATGACGGCCAGGTGAACGGCTTCCAGTTGATAAACCACGCCCCTTCTCCGGCGCTACGCGATTTTGCGGCGTTTGGTGTTGGAAGCGATTTTGCAGCGCGTCAAAAAATCGACGCGTTTGGTGTGAACGCAGCATAAGACTGAATAACTAACTTCTCCCTAACATATTGTTAAATAACTCTCTCTGCATTTGATTATTGTTTATTCAAGTGTAAAAATATTGTACATGCAGTTATATAAATGTAAAATGATATTTAAACACATTTCTGTTATTATAACATAAATCATTTTAATTGAGGGTTAAGAAACCCACATTACTCTATCAAAGATCAAACTATTAAAGAACATAACAAAGACACATATCAAACACAAGTTATTACATTAACTTTGTTCAAAGCTGTTTGTGTCACCTCTCTGCATCACTAATGTTCCTCCCTGTCGTCGTCCTGTGCATGGCAGCTACATCCAAGAGCTCCTCAGAGTCAGGTCTTATAAACATGGATAGATGCTCTGTATCCGTGTTGTCTGCGCTTTCATCAACAGTTAATTAAAAATACAAGTACCTGCTCGTCTCTTAGCTAGCTGTGTTGTTAGATTGCTGCTAGTTCATGAACTCGGTGTTTCTTCACAAACTGACATTTGTAAAAGTCTGTATCTGGTTGGAGCACTGCTCACATACCTTTAGCATGCACTGGGCTGTAGCTTTGTAAATATATTCTGCTGTGATTGCAGTCTGCGTTTTAATTCTTGGACAATTTAATGTTTTTCTTGGAGGCTAAATTTAGCTCCGTGTTTGGTGTCAAAATGCCGACGTGAATTGTATTCCTTCATCACCGACACACCTCATAACACAGAAGACAGACCCGTTGTTCTCCTTGAAGCACAAACATGTATTAGATTTCCCATCTTTCATTACATTTTCTTCCCTCTGCATCAATTTTTCTCTTCGTGGACATTTTGGGATTATTTGTCGATCTTTTTCAATCGTTGGAAAACCGCTTTTCGGGCTGTTGCCTCTCCTGTCCACCTGTTGTGATAGTTATAATGTCGGTACACAGACAACTTTCTATCTCAAAATTTATTTTTTTTTGCTGGTGTGTGTGGGCCACATAAAATGACGTGGCGGGCCTTGAGTTTGACACATGTGATATAGAGTATACAGGCTTGACACCAATGTAAACCTTTATAAGGCACGGCAACAGGACATGAACTGGGACACATCTGGAATGTTTGTATTTACAACTATGAAATGGTCTATACAATTTGCTCTTGTGCACTTGTCTGATTACAATCGTACCATATTCATCTGATCTGTAAATATGAAAATGTTACAGCTTTTAACTTAAATGAAAGAAGGTATCCGTTGGAAGTTTAACAACAGTTTGTGGTTCGATACATTGCATGTCATTTTTCTCAGCCTAAGACAGACCCACTTCTCATTGAATCCAGCAGTGTCCTAGGTGAAGGGTAACCCCGACCTCCAGTAAATCCGCAACAATGTTAAGCCACCACATTTTCTGAAAAGCACACAGTGGCTTTGGTATACAGTTAACAGATCATAACATGAGTCGCTCCGAGCCCATACATCAAATGATCCGGCCGATGGGCATTCTCCCTCATTTCCCTTCTGCATGCATTAACAACAAGCTTAATGTGTTATTTTACAGAGGATTAAGAGCAAAATACACCCCTCACGCTCACCCCCCTCTATCCACTGAAAGACAGGCCACATCTGACTCTGATCCAGACCTTTTAGATTGTGTATTTGTACTATGTAAATGTAACAGTATTGCAGTGTATACAGTATGTACTCATCAGTACCACGAATGGTGAGATCAAGGGCCTGCATTACAAACTGGGGATGTGAGATTTGAAAGCCGGGGCCGTTTACGCAGGGTGGGACTGATAAAAAATGCTATTGGTTGCATTATGGGAAATGCTGGATCAAGTGTTTTAAAGGCTTGGCCCATACTAGGAGTCTGTATGTCAGGATATCATAGCCTCTGCCGGATTGATTTGAGCACTTTTGTAGAAAATATATGAATCTTGGAAGTTCCACAGCTAAGGACGTGCAACACTAAACTGTTTTAGAGAGCCTTTAATAGGACGGCATTCACGATACCACAACCCTGAAATCAAAGCAGCTAAATGGACTTCAGCCATCTTTAATTTCGTTATTTACCTGTGCTTTTCGTGCTGTGACAAGTCAAATGTATTTTTGGGTTCAAGTCAAACAAAATCAAAAAAAGAATTTCAAGTTAAGCATTGAATCTAAGCTTTTGGCCTATTAGGTTCTGAGCATGGATATATCCATAATTCACAGTCTGATCCAACACTCAGAGCAAGATCTCCTTGAAAACCATTGGCCAGATACATTTTATAAGTATGTTATACTCAGATTCCTGGTCCCCTTAAGAAAAATCTGAATTATTTTGGCTGTCCCCGTGTCCTTTCAGCTCATTGGGTCACAGTTTCCCCTTGACCAACAATTTGTTCCATGGCAAGCTTTCTTAAAAAGTAATGCCTAGATGTCCATAAATAGTACCTTGTGGTACTATTCCTCTTAATGGGGGGAATACTGGTGGGCTCCCCGGAGTTTAATTGGAGATAAATCTTAGCTGAATTTCAGGAGCAGGGCCACACTGGCCCACTTCCGGCCACACCCTACAAATACCCACGGCCACTAAAGCTTGGCCTGCCACGCCTTTCGCACCAAACCGAAAACGGCACCAAACCGTAAACGCCATGCAGAAAAACAAAGAAAGAGAAAAAATAAATTAAAAAATCCCTTACCTCGCCAACATGGACCTGCTATTCACCGGGCCTTCCGACGACGACGACCAGTTCGCCTCCCCAGACGCCACTCGTACATCCCGGGGACGCACTCCACCGCGGCAGAGCTTTCAGACGCCATCGATTGCCTCAGAGATCGCCCAGGCAGCCCAACGCAGCCAAACCCGCCGACCAGCCACATCCATCGACCGGAATCCCTCCCTCCGGTCAATCTGCCAATACAGGGACCCAGACCGACAGTCATCTTCCAGCGAACCAAGTCGCGCCCCGGCAAGCCTCCGTAGCAGACTGAGATCCGCCACCCCCGAACGCAGGCAACGGACGCGGAAGTCTTCCCCCTCCTCCGCTCGCTCCAGAGCAAGCCTCCGTAGCAGACGGAGATCCGCCACCCCCGAACGCAGGCAACGGACGCGGAAGTCCCCCCCCTCCTCCTCCGCTTGCTCCAGACACAGCGCTCGGGAACGAACCTCCGACAGCCCAACTTCCGTCGACTCCAGCCTCCCAGTACGCCGCGCTCGAAGCCGCCGCCACGGCGCTCGCGCCCCGACCGGATCCCCCATCAGAACAGAACCGCCCAGGATCGCCGCCTGGACCGTAGCGCGCCTGCTAACAGCGCTGCAGGAGAAGGGGATTCCACACAATCGCCGCGACAAGAAAGCAAAACTGTTCCAACTCCTCTCAGCCGCCATGACGCCTCGCCACGCAGCGACCTACTCTCCAGCCAAAACACACCGGCGTGCCGTCAGTGATGCAACTACGCACCACGTTCCAGGTTGCCAGGTTCACGTCGTCCTCCTCCACCATCCCAAGCAAACCCCGCCTTTTCATACCAGCTCCGGAATGCCAACTCTCTCTTCCTCCCTACTTCCGCAGGATCCTACTGCACTTTCCAGCTTGGATCCTTCTGCCTGTACTTTTACTATCCCCTCCCACCACACTTCCTCTGCCCTCTACCCTGGCACCGGGTTGCCAGGTTCCCTCTCCGCCGTCCCTCCCCCCCATCCCACTTTTCCTACCACGCATGCCTTTCCCACCACGCAGATTCCTGGCACCGGGTTGCCAGGTTCCCTCTCCTCCGTCCCTCCCCCTATCCCACTTTCTCCTTTCCTACTCTCCAACTAGCCCATCCTCTTCCTCTCGGCACCGCGCTGCCTCCCCCCCCCCTTTCCTCCAAACCAGCTGCTATACGGCCCCGCTGCCGGCCCAGGGACGTACCAACAACTCATCCCCCATTACCAACAACACACCCAGCAGTTCTCCTTGGCATCAGCGATCCCTCCCCCCTCCATACCAGCCCAAAAACCTTCTCCCGCCGCCGCGAACCTCCGCCAACAAATCATCGCAGGTAAATACATCAACCTGGCCCAACTCATTCTCCCCCCCCTCCACCAACACGCCGCACCCAGGGTGATCGACAGCCACGACAGCCTCATCATCATGTGCTCCCCAGTACCGGCACGCTCCAAAGACTTAACCCCACTTGAGTTCGCATACGCCTTCTCCCTGTACAGAGACGTTCTCTGCACCCCCTTTCCAGCCAGGAGGGCGGAGCTAGACGACTACCTGACCATAATCCTCGACCTAGCCCTTCGCTTCGGTCAAGTTTCTATCATTACCATATCCACTTCGCGTCGGAGGCCGCAGCCCGGCTCCTCCAGCTCAGCCAGGCCACCTACTGGGGCACCCTCGATCAGGAGCCCTACTGCCGTATCTTCGCTGCACGTCCAGCCCTCCCCTGCAAAGCATGCGGACCATCCCCATCCAACCACAACCCCAGAGCCAACCTCCGCCCATCAGCCAACATCCGTCCATCTCTCACCCGCCAAGCACGATCCCCCCCCCCCTTAACCCAACTCCCCTATTCGCACCGCCCCAGGGCAGCATGCCCCTGCCCCAGGTGTCCGACAGGAAAGGCAGAACGGTAATGCTTCAAGGGGGCAGAACCATCTGCAACAATTTCAACGAGTCCGGCTGCAACATGTCCCAGTGCAGATACCTCCATACCTGCTCCTTCTGCGGCGGCGGCCATACCCGCCCAGCGTGCCCCCACAACCCGTCAAAATTATGACTATGCGCATCCGTATCAACCCCCATCAACATCCGAGCGCTAAAACAGGCCCTCGCAAACCATCCAGAGCCACGCTTCGTCAACTTTCTCATCTCGGGCCTCCTAGAAGGCTTCCATCCGGGGACCATCTCCCCGCCTTCAGTCCCCTTCCAGTGTAAAAACTTACAGTCCGCCCTAAAGGAACCCGACACCGTCTACGCCTTACTGGCCACAGAGGTAAGAGCGGGATTCATGGCCGGGCCATTCCCACAACCACCGTCTTCAAATTTCCACATCAGCCCGATTGGCATAGCAACCAGGAAGTACTCGGGCAAAAAACGTCTAATCATCGAACTGTCAGCCCCCCACGGCGTCCCCATTCCGAGCATAAACAGCTTAATCCCAAGCAAACACTTCTCCCTGAAATACACCACCATAAATCACGCCATTTCCCTCACGAAACTCGCCGGCAGAGGCGCCTGGCTCGCCAAAACCGACGTAGCGAACGCCTTCAAAATCCTCCCCATCCACCCGGACTTCTGGCACCTCTTCGGCGTTCGTTGGAAGGACGCATACTACTTCGCCGTGAGACTCACCTTCGGCTGTAAAAGCAGCCCCAAACTATTCGACTCGCTATCAGAGGCCCTGTGCTGGATCCTCACTAACAACCATAAAATCCCCCACCTGGTCCACCTGCTCGACGACTTCCTAGTCATATCTCCCCAGTCAGCACCTCCAGCCCACGGCCTTTCGACTATTACATCAGTCTTCGCCCAGCTCGGCGTCCCTCTCTCCAAAGGGAAGACAGAAGGGCCTTCACACACCTTGGAGTTCCTCGGGATCACCCTCGACACCGTCCAGTTTCAAGCTTCCTTGTCGGCAGAGAAACTCCACCGCATCATACTCCTCCAAAACTTCCTCCTTACTCCCTCCTGCACCAAACGGCAACTGCTCTCCCTCTTGGGACACTTGAACTTCGCCCTGCGCATCATCCCCCAGGGCCGCTCCTTCATCTCGCACTTGCTCTCCCTCGCATCATCCACACCCTCACTCAACGGTCTAGTCTCCATGGACAAACCCTCCAGAGCAGAGATGCAGATGTGGCAGCATCTCCTGTCCAACTGGAACGGCATCACCTTCTTCTACGACGACCACCTCTCCAACCCAGAAGACATCCAGCTCTTCATCGACGCAGCCCCTTCCGCCGGTTTTGGGGGGTACCATGGCAGACGATGGTTCTCAGCCAAGTGGCCCATCGAATTCCGCAACTTCCTCCAAAACCCCCTCCGTTCATCTTCAGCGGTCCACGAAATATATCCAGTAGTCATCGCCGCCCTCCTGTGGGGGCACGAGTGGTCGAAAAGATCCATACTCGTCCACTCTGACAACATCGCCATAGTTGACGTTATTAACAAAGGCAGGTCGAACTCTCCCGCGCTCATGCCCTTCTTACGTCGCCTCACGTGGCTGTCGGTCACCCATCGATTCATCCTCAAGAGCTAAACATGTCCCCGGCCACCACAACTCCGTCGCTGACTCTCTGTCTCGCTTTTCTTTCCAGACCTTCAGGACCTTAGCGCCAGACGCGGAGGAGGACCCAACCCCGGTCCCACCATTTTCCGACACGATATACATCATCTGAAACCGACCATCACCGAGTTCGTCTCCCTGTCTCAACAAGCCATCATCTCCAACCTAGCCCCCAGCACCCTTTCCACCTACTGGACAGCCTGGAATGCCTTTCGCGCCTTCCACACAGCGTTCCACCTCCCGTTCCCATCCTTCGACGTAGCCTCCCTATGCAGCTTCACCTACCATGCCAACTCGATCCTCCGCATCAATATAACCACCATCAAGGTCTACCTCAGCGGCATCAACTTCTTCGCCAAACTGCTCACCGGCTCCCCCACAACATTCCCCCAGTTGTCCTTACTCATCAAAGGTCTCCAGCGCCAAGCACCTCCATCGACGCCTCGCGGTCTTCCGCTGACCTCCGACCTAGTGTCCCGCTGCATCGCCACCCTCCGCTCTGACCGCCTGCCCCTCCACCCGGCACGTACCGTAGAAGCCATGTTCCTACTCGCCTTCTTCGGCTTCCTACGCTGCTCAGAGTTCACGTCCTCTTCAGGCCAGTTCAACCCTAGCCTCCACCCTTGCATAGCTGACCTCTATCCCGTCTCCGAAGACTGTCTAGCCTTCCTGCTCAAACGGAGCAAAACTAACCAGATTAGTAACCCAGTCCCCGTACTATATTTCAAACTCAACTCACACCTGAGCCCCTACGAACCCCTCATGCACTACCTACAACTCAGGAAAACACACCAAACCGCTCACCACGAACCACTGTTCACCACCGGGACAGGCCGCATCGCCAACCGATCCTGGTTCCTTTCGCACTTCAGGGGAATCCTAACCATCTCCGGGATCAATCCAGACTCCTTCACCGGCCACTCCTTCCGTGTAGGAGCCGCCACCACCGCGTCGAGCAGAGGAGTCCCAGACCACCTCATCAAAGCCCTGGGCCACTGGTCCTCCCACGCCTACCAACTCTATACTCGCCACAGCGCCACCGACATGCGCAACGGGCAGGCAGCGCTGCTTCCATAGGCGGGCTTATTGGGGGTCTGCAAGGCCCGGGAGCCGCAGTGGACCCTCAACCTAGCCTTTTCCCAAACCGCTTCACCCAGGCTACCCTCCACTAACTATCCCTAAAACACTCCGACCGACCAAGTCGCCGGCCGAGGTGGGGCCCTAAGATAGTGAATTGGAGATAAATCTTAGCTGAATTTCAGGAGCAGGGCCACACCTCCACTGGCCCACTTCCAGCCACACCCTACAAATACCCACGGCCACTAAAGCTTGGCCTGCCACGCCTTTCGCACCACACCCTCCCCCCCTCTCTTTAAACCACTCCCTGAAGGTCATCTTCCTCCACAGTCACCACTGTCCCACATGGACCGGGGGGGTCTGCAAGGCCCGGGAGCCGCAGTGGACCCTCAACCTAGCCTTTTCCCAAACCGCTTCACCCAGGCTACCCTCCACCAACTATCCCTAAAACACTCCGACAGACCAAGTCGCCGGCCGAGGTGGGGCCCTAAGCTAGTGAAAGAGGTATTGTGTCAACCATCAAGATCTTTGTCAGACAAACCTTGATGGTTTAAAATATTGCTTTCCTAACTATTGGGAGCTTGCAATATGTATGTACAGACATTTTTTTTGTTCAATATGGTAATGCACCCAACTAGGATTGTACTATGGGTGGAACAGTAAATGTATTAACCCCAGACCGTGCAGTACAAAATGTTTGGTATGTGACAACCTTTATACACCCTGTGACCCAAACAGATGTTTACATCTACAACTCACAAGCACAGAACAGAAATCCTAATGTTACCCACCCATTTTTATCTCTTTGCTGAAGCAAAGACAATCCAGAAAGGAGACACCCCACTGAGTCAGTTTCCGGGATCTGTGTCACATGCTACTGCCGCTTTAGGCGGGGCAGTGGCATTTTTTGAATCAGGAGAAAATTGACTTTGTCCCACGCCATGACCACACAAAGACAGTAAGTGTTTATACCACCTAAACCATTGGCGGAGCTTATCATGCGTCATTGTTATCATAGAGCATCTTTGGCTGTGGCAGGCTAGTTGACTTAGCCTGGTTTGCATGGTTAGTCGAGGTCAATGGACAATGATTTGTGTCAAACTGATCACTTGAATGTGTCATTTAGTGGCTAGCCTCCCACTGCATAGTCAGACCGTGCCAAAGTAATGATTAATCATAAAAGTATTTATCGCTGTCTAAATGTGACCACACTGGATCGTAGACACTAAAGAACTAACGTTATCATTTATACTAAAGTGCTTGAGCCCCGCAGCAATGTGCCTTTGCATGTGCATTTTGGTCAGTCTATTGTACCTTTTCTGTATAAATAAGCACAAGCTGCAGTTCAGGGATTATCGATAGCCTTACGATGGGGCAAAAAACCTATGGGTATAAACACATCTGGAGGGGGCAGATCTTTCTAGGGAAACGGGATGGAGTAAGAGACTATACTAATGCGACTCGAGCCGTATATCCTGTGCTTGGACTTTGTGCCTGTACCCGGGCTATTTTTAGTCCCATTTCCACTGTGACCTCCTGCTACCTTCTCTGTCTTTCTCCGGGGGGGGGGGGCGACCTCACTAAATGGCGATTACAACAGGGTACAACTGTCAGGATCCAGGATCCCGGTCTGACCCGTTGTGTGTTTCCCCTGATCTCCTCTCCTCATGTGTCCTGTCATTCCCCTGTTTGTTATTGTGTGCCATGTGCTCTGTGTTTGTCCTCTGCCTGCAGACACCTCCCATGGCCACACCCTTGATTTTGCACAGCTGAGGACACTCCAGCCGATCACCTCCTGCAGCCTGACACGCCAGACTCAGGTCCCACTAATGATTCCCCTGGCACTATATAAACTCTGGTCCTGCAGTCTGGGGTTGTCAGGTTGTACCGTCTTTCACCCGCTTCAACCCCGTGGCATCTTCTGCCCTCCTGGTGTTAAACGGATTACACACCACCGCTCTGCCCTCCTTTCTGTTAAACGGACTACACACGCCGTCAAGCTGCCAGCCCTCCGGGGGCGAGCCACGGGACTCACACCGTCGATCTGCCTACTCTCTGGTATCAAGCCACGGGACTTCACGCTGCCAGCCCTCTGGTGTCGAGCCACGGGACTCACACCGTCGATCTGCCTATTCTGGTGTAGGACCACGGGCTCCACACCTTCACACACATTCTATATAAAACCTGTTAATATTAACTTCTGTCTCCTGTGGTTTTGCGTTTGGGTCCTACCTGTGAACTCCCGTGACAACAACTTCAGAGGAAGAAGATTTAGCAGAAGATTTATTCCTATGTCGCCTTATTTCAGATCAGGGATGTGGGTTCATCTCAGTGTCCAAAGATCTTCATGAATGCTCGGTAAAGTTTTGAGCAGTTCTACAAGCACCATGGGATGGCTCAAAAGAATTATAAGAGACGCACTTCTTAGCATATCAACATAGACCCAGCCTTGAACTAATGCCGTGTTCACACCAAATGCGTCGATTTTTTGACGCGCGTCGAGATTACATACAAAGTCTATGCACAGACGCGATGAGACTGGCGCGCTGCGATTTTGCAATGGCGCGCCGGACACGATTTTACAACGCGACGCGTGAGTCCAACGCGTGAGTTGACATTTTTCAACTTCTGAGAAATAATCGCGTGCCGCTGTGGCGCGATAGCCTATCAGCGTTGAGTTGCTCCCCCCCGTCATCAGTGCCGTCGACTCCTGCCGTTGTTTGAATCAGGAAATAAATACTATAGCTGTCTGTGTTCACCCAGAGCTCGTTGGACGCGTCTGGTGTGAACGCAGCATAAGTCTTGCAATGATAAAATACCACTTTCTCTCATTTTTACTCATGCCATGAAAAGACATCAAGACACAACATTTGAACACAAGCGTTTGCAACATCTTGTGAACTGGGTTTTTAGATTTCACACTAAAGAACACCAGTTTGGGTGTTAAATAACTTAAAAACCCAGAAGAGACATTGATACAAAGCCTTGGATCAAGTTGTTCTTGTCTGTTATTTGCAGTCACAACAGCTGTAGGATACAGACGCTTCATTCTTTGAGATGATTCCAGTTGGAGACATAAGGGCGGACGGAAGTGATGACATGCAATAGGTTTTTCAAGCTTTCGGGAGGACAGGTCATGCACACCCAGGTCAATGTGTACCCTCTTCCCTCGCCGTAGAGTGGAAACATTTAAAACCGTTAAAAAATGCAAAACAATTGCACAACAATTGTTGTTAATTGAGCGGCGAGGTACGAGAGAGGGCTGCTGTTAAGCTCACACTCAGAGCTGCCAGCCACCTTTAACCCAGGCTTCTCCAAGCCAACCTAGAATCAGCAGTTGCTGAGCCTTACAGAGGAAATGACCCCATTGAGGGCCAGCTGGAGCCGGAAAGAGGTCCCATGAGGGGATCCTTCCACACCGAGCAGCCGTCCCTAACCCGCCAGGTTGAATCCCTCGGGCAGGCTGCAAACTAAAATATTTGTCCTGTTCTGCTGCTTAGATCGATACTGTTTATCGACAAAACCCCGACTTCAACGTCCTCTTACTGTCATTTTCTAGAGCTTTTGACCACATCACTGATGGTCTTCATCAGTAAACAGAGTTGAGATAAGATGTGATCAAAAGCTCAAGAAAAAGCTGTTTAGTGGACCTTGAGTTTGCGTCCATGTATGTTTGTGATCTTGAATAAATGCCTCTGTAGAGTATGTATACAAGAGGAAAATCATATCTGAAAATAACAGGGGAGCATTCCACACCCACCTCCAAACGCCGGCCTCATGGTGAAGTCATGATCGTCCACTTTGAGCAGATGCTCCGTCTTCGTTTTGCGAGACTTCGTCACATCTGGAGGCTTCTTTGCCAAGGAGCTAGAGAAAGATGACATTCACGGTTAGAGGGCAGGAACTAGCTTTTTTGTTTTGAAAAGATAATAAGCAACGTACCGACACAAGAGAAAACAGATTCAATCTGTGACAACCAAAACAAGAACTGCATAAATTGATCGTTTATTTACAACCTGTTTCTTCTCTTCTCACCTTTAATGTTGTAGTGCATCAGAGACCACAGTAAAAGTCTCCCTTTTCACTTGCATTCACAAAAATTCCATGAAATGTCAGCGGTTAAAAGGTCACCCAGAAACGAATCATCATTTCTTGGTAGAGTTTTAGGAATGTCGATATCAACCATGTGCTCAAGCAAAACAGTTACCCTGACTGCAGAAATGCCACACTAATAGTATTTGTGTCCTTGAATGGAAAGATGTGCTGTGATAATTGTCAGTAGTATAGTACGTGTCTCACTGTGACGGTGGTGGAGCTGCTTAGACCACACGCTGTGTTTAATCACCTCTGAGGACAGACGGGCTTTGCATGGCGAAGCTATACCAGACAGATATACGTATGTTCTCTCCAGCAGCCAGCAGAAACCAAGAGATAAATGTGCTGCTCTGCTTGAGCACCAAGTCTTTTCATCTCTCATTGAAGTTTGTGACAATTGAAGCGTGACAATAATTAGAACAATTTGATTAATGTTTACTCATGCTCCAGCTGTTATGCTCTGAGAGAGTTGTTGTGATTACCTTCCTCTGGGATTTTTGTCACGGCTCACACTGTGATTGAACTCATCAGCCCATGCTCGACTCTACTTTATAATTTTGAGAAGAAGCCGTTGTGTGGGTGGTTTGATTCCAACAAGTCCTCCAAAGTACTTTGATTGGAACTACCCTTAAGATTGATAACTTTCTATCAGCAGGACAACATTGCTTGTGAATTCCTTGCATAACCTAAATTAATAACCATTTCTGATCTCACCACGATGGTTTGGTTACATTCAGCCATAAAAAGGCCAAACAGAGTTAAGGAAGCATGGATGATTGGATGGTTGACATAAACACCACTAGGCAAAGGTTTCAACAGAAAAAGTATTTTAAAGGACACATAGCTTAAGGTAACTGCCGTTACATTTTATATTAACCTCTTGTACATCTTGTACACGAGAGCCCCCTTTAAAGGGGGCTAGAGGGGGGGCGACAGAGTACACACACGTGTGTGTACAATTCACTTTTGCGAAACAAATAAAATGATATTTTATGACATATCATATACCTGTGTAACAAAGACATTCTGGGCAAAACAACCATGGGAGCCATTTCACACACTGCAAAACACAATTATACATGAACTAAGATCATATCTAGAAGATATCTAGAAGATTTACCACAATACCACGTTTTTTTGGGCAAAAATCGGCCTACTATGCTCTTTGTTTGGGTCTCTCGTGACAAAGCGTGCAGCGATCATGGCGGAAGGACACATGCATTAGGGGCGTGATTTGACCCGGCGTCGACTGGCGTTGTCGAAATTAACATAAATGGAAAGTCGCAAAAATGTTGATACTGAACCTATTGGTAAAATGTTCACTGACTGCTCTGTCAAAATATCTGATTTTAAATATTTGTTGTGACAACAGCATTTGTAAAAATAATATATGATTATTCCGTGGCAGCACTTAGTCAAGGTAATGTGGTCTTTAATACTGAATATAAGAAGTAGACGTAGTTTGTGGACTACAGTTTAAAGCCTCAATTTCAAAATCTTGGCCATCTTTCTTTGGCCTGTCGAACAAACGCTGAATAAATCAATTGCAGGTGACCAAAATGTATCAATTACCTTTCATGAAGTGAAAACACACTGTGAAAGGGTGAAAGTTCGAAGACGAAAACAGGACAACTCTCAGACGGACAACACAGTGGTAGCGACCTGTCAATCACCGTGTAGCCCCGCCCTAAAGCATCCCCTCCTTTATGGTCTGTTTGACTCTAAATGGACGATAATGTACTAAATGAACATCATGCTGTATTGAAGAAGACTTGAAACTAGAGATTGAGACCATAAACTCATGTTTACAATGTTTACTGAGGGAATAAATCAATAGAGAAGTAGTCATTTTCTCATAGACTTCTATACAACCAGAGGAGTCGCCCCCTGGTGGACACTAGAGAGAATGCAGCTTTAAGGCACTTCAGCATTGGCTTCATATCTGATGTTTTGCACTTCACGTGGGCGCGGCTGCCGGTGGACACCTCGTCTCTGTGCTGACCGCGTTACGCCTGCATAAGTCCAACAGTGCCGCTTTAGCGGGGGTCTGAGGGGGTGCCTCAGGGGTTAGGTGGGTTTTGGCCAGGACCCTCCTCCGCCGGTGTTACATCCCTACTGGTTTTCAAACCTACTGGTTTCCCTTCCGTGCGAGTGTTGTGTTAACTTAACAGCAGCAGCTGTTTTCTGCCTCTGTCGCCAGATTCACAAACATATTGCTGGAGATCTAAAAGCCTCATATCCATTGCGGGGATTACGATTGTACAAGTGAGCACTACATCACAGCCACGTATGAAGAAATACATTGAAGAAAATATATTTATGGAAAGATCACAACAACCTGGATTCGAACTCTGTCGAGCAAAGTAGTAATAAATCCAAAGACGGTCGCGCTACACAAACCGCCACATGCTCATAATTGACAGTCATTCAGTAATTTATCCATCAAGTCAGGGGTCGGCAACCTGCGGCTCTTCAGCCCCTCTGTTGTGGCTCCGAGTCTACATCCACACGAATACGTTTTGAACGATCTCCCTCCACACGGCGTTTCAGCATAGTTTTCTAAATGATCTCCGTCCAGACTTAAACGCCTGAATATCACGTGACTATTCACGTACACTGGGCATGAGGGTGGGTGCCGGTGTAAACAGGAAGTAGATTGGTTGCTCAAAGCCGCTAACGTGACTTCAGACGGCCGCTCCGTAGGTCTGATAACGCCGCTGGACACGCTGCTCGCTAATCGCTCCAATAACAGCTGCTTCCTCCGTAATAATGCAGCCTTTAACTGGACAACAGCTGCTAGTAAAGACAACAAGGTCAGTAATACCTGACCTTAAATAACAATTTTTTAATATTTTGTCAACTAAAATGTGCGTCACATCCTATTAACCCTGTCAAGCGCTTTTCCCTGCAGGTGGCTGATCATGATTTTCAGACCCCTGCCCTCTGTAAACTATCAATGGATAAATCCAAAAAAAGAAAAGTCACGGAGGAAAATAGAGAGTTTAACTCTGCGTGGACGTCTTCATTTGCTTTCACTGCCAACGATGCTGGATTACCTGTATGCTTGATATGTACAAAAAATGTAATGTTGAATGCCACTTCCAGAACAAGCACACAGCATGTGCTGAAAAGTGTCACGCTGGAGATGATTTCTCAACTGCTGCAGCAAACTCTCCTCTTCATCAGAGTTTGATATTGTTCTAACAGGTAAAACAGCAATAAAATGTCAAGAATTGTCTTTATTCTTGTTCTATAATTTCAGAAATACAACAAACTGTAGTTTTTGTATAAATAATATAATTATATACAAAACTATAAGCTGTGATATCAAATAGCCAGACAAATTTTATTTGGTGGAAAATAGGGCAAACTGGCTCTTTGGACAGTAAAGGTTGACGACCCCTGCATTAAGTCATACCTCGTCAGTGTCCAGGGAAAGTTTTGGTTGCGGGTGAACTGAAACAACTGGTTACCTTGGGCGTCTCTCTGAACACTTCCAAACATATTTATCAATGCTTTTTCGCGAGGCTTCGGCCAGACACCACCGACGCATTTTGACAAAAACGAATGTACTTTTGCGACGATCGTACTGTGAAAATACACTAAATAATTGCGTACTCTTGTCTCAGAATTCAACTTACTTTGTTTACAAATTCTTTACGTTTTGGGGCGCCATGCTTCCATCCATTATGCACAATGTCACTACAGCTCTCTTAGTTCTTAGAGGGTAGACTTCTAGACACTTTGTGAAGTAGTCCACACACACACGTAACCATTGTTGGTGCATTTCAGCTTGCCAACTAGATCCATCCAGACTAGTCTGAAGGGCTCAGTCACCTTAGAATGCAAACTAAAGCTTAACACCAACAAGACTTCATACAACAAATTGAATATTTATTCACCTCTAAGGGTTATACTGAATTTTCTCCTTCATAGACGTCCTCTTTTTCTGGCAGGCATCACATTGGGCAATCTAACAAAGTGAAACAATTGAGAACACTCTGATATTGAAAATGTGAATATTACCATAAGCTTAAGAACGTATAGCTCATCTTTGTTGAAATATGTCGGATAGATGTTGCTTTGCTTGAACTCAAGCAATTCTTTCACTCTCCGAGGGTCCATCGGTGCTTTCTTTCTTTGTTTGTTTGCTAGCTGTACGAAATCATTTTCTACTCAGCAAATGTCGTATTAACCCCATTGTCGTTTTATACTGACGTTGCTAATTAACATTACGTGATTGCTTGATCCTGAATTTCGGAAATCCTGAATGATATTTTCGTTTTTTTATGTTGGTGAAGCACTTTTTAAACTTGTGTAGTAATAAGTAAATAAAGTTTATCATCATTATTTTATATATTATTATGTCTGGATATAATTTAGAAAACCCTGGGCGTGAACAGTATACATTTGAAAAGCATTGATAAATATGTTTGGAAGTGTTCGAAGAGATGCACAAGGTAACCAGTTGTTTCAGTTCACCCTAAACCAAAACGTTCCACGGACACGAATGGGGTATGACTAAATGGATAAATTACTGAATGACTGAAACGTATTTAAGAGCATGTGGCGGATTGCGTAGCGGGGCCATTTTGGATTTATTGTAGATTAATTTATTCAGCTGAATTTCAGGAGCAGGACCATGCCTCGGCCACACTCCTACAAATACCTCCCCACTCTAAGCCTCAGCTGGCTCGTGTTTTCCGCATCCCACCCTCCCTCCCTCTCGTTAAACCATTCCACCCAAGGTTATCTCACCCCACAGTCATCCTCCTACCCCACATGGAGACCGGGGGATCTGCAAGGCCCGGGAGCCGCAGTGGATCCTCAACTAAGCCTCCCCCAAACCGCTACTGGCTAATCTCCACCAACCATTCCTCAACGCTCCAAATAATCGACGTAGGTTCACCCTCGGCTGAGGCGGGGTCCTAAGCTAGTGAATTACTATTTTGCTCTACAGAGTTCGAATCCAGGTTGTTGTGATCGTAATCACAATCGTAATCCGCGCAATGGATATGAGGCTTTTAGATCTCCAGCAATATGTTTGTGAATGTGTGACGAATCTGGCAACAGAGGCAGAAAACAGCTGCTGCTGTTAAGTGAACACAACATACGCACGGTAGGGAAACCAGTAGGTTTGGAAACCAGTAGGGCCATAACACCGGCACTCGATCCTGAGAACGTGAGCCTCACCCAGGACCTCAGTAGCGGTGACCGAAGAGGGAGGAGACCAGCGCCGAATCTCCGTCCAACGGGTGGATTGGGGAAATGTGGCGTATGGTAGACCGCTTGCCCGGTGTCGCTCGGGGGCCTGAGTCCTTCTGATGGAGGCTCAGCCCGTGGATCGTGTGAGGCCGTTAACTGCTCCCGCTGTCTGGGTCCGGTCTTCTCGGAGTCTGTTTTTTTGGGAATGCAGCCCAACGTGGGTTGTAAAGTTCATCCGATAAATACCAGCACGAGACCGATAGAGAAAGTTCAAGAGGGCGTTGTTGGGATCTGACCATGTGCCTCGCCCATGTGCTTTGAGACAAATTTGAGACAGTTTCAAACACGCGTGAATTAAAACAAAATGAAAGCGCAACAAAAAATAACTTGATTATGAAACAGAGCTTCTTGGTTACGTTTAGTACAAATGTCATAGTTTCGCTTAAAATATGTTTGTTACGGTATTTAAGTTACAGAAGTAAATTAAAATGAGTCAATGTTGACTTTTAGTTTCACACGGACTCAAACTGAGGTCTCCTGGGCGACAGTTCTGTTTATTGACCTAACCAGCCAACTGCAGACTTCGCTGACTTTAATCAGAAACAAATGTAAAAACGTTTCCCTCGAAACTTAATTGGCAATGCAGTTTTGTTCTTTTGGAAGTTATTGTTTTGAAGTCCAGTCATCAACCCTGGCCTCCACCCTTCAAGGTGTTGTCGATGTCAGCATCAATGTTACATTTCCCACAGCCACAAGAGGCCCTTTGTCTGGTTCTATTAATATAATAATCTGGAGAGGTCTCGGAGACGATGACAAAGTGTCCTTCTGAACCTCAGAGTCTTGCATGCAGCTCCCCCACCATCAGTGTATGACTGTGTGTGGGTGAATGCTCGGCAGAGCACTGAAAAAACTGCAGTCCGTTAACCATTTAAAATACAGTCCATGCCGTTTGAATTTGCCTGATTTGAACCTTTTTTGTTGTATTTTTTTATGATTTCCACTCCTTCTATGTGATAGATGAATCAATAAATAGGACTTTTGCAAACAATCCTGCTAACATACACAAACTGTTACCAAGATGTCATCATTCTGCAATAAAGCCAAGCAGAACCACTTCTGACACCTTATTTCTGCAATACGCAAACTTCACACTGTTGCTTTATTTGATCAAACCAGGAAAGAAAAACATAATTTTATGGCTAAAATAACACTGAGAGAAATTAAAATAAGGTGTCAAGAAAGTAGCATTTTAAAATTGGTTTTATACCATTTTGATAAAACACAAATTTCATCCAACATATACTTCACATTATATACTTCACTTGAATATCTGCAGGTGATTTGGCTCCATCAATTAACTTCTGTTGCTTGTAATTATTATTTTCTATTCATAATTAGGGAAAATGTACATCATTCTAAATGATATGACAAGTGATCCATGAGCTCCACTACACTCGAGCATCAGTTCAACAATCTCCACTTACCTACTGATGATTACCTGACAGATTTAGTGATGATGTCAATTCAAATAAAACTTGTATCTGTAGCTCCGTGGTATCTGCACATCTCTAAAACGCGGTGATCCTAAATTTGTCTTCCACTTACGTGCCATGTTTCTGGGTCTCCACAGTGCCGGTCCATCTCCGCACCCGGTGGCTGTGCTTACGGCATTCGGCAGTTACAACCAGACACAGAAGTAAAATCAGAGGTTTGGTCAAATAAGGCATTTTGGCGGCGCTAATCCTCAGGTGAGTCCCTTGAAAGCCCCTCTCGGTCGGTTCATTCCAGCAGGGCTCGGCCGGCAGCGCATGGTTTCTCAGCAGAGGATGGACGCGTCCTCGCTCATGGCATCAGACTTTGCCGCGCGGCGGCTGCAGGAGAGGAACGCGCCTGTTTGCGCGATGCTATACACTGTGTGCATTTATGAGAGAGAGAGAGAGAGAGAGAGAGAGAGAGAGAGAGAGAGAGAGAGAGAGAGAGAGAGAGAGAGAGAGAGAGAGAGAGAGAGAGAGAGAGAGAGAGAGAGAGAGAGAGAGAGAGAGAGAGAGAGAGAGAGAGAGAGAGAGAGAGAGAGAGAGAGAGAGAGAGAGAGAGAGAGAGAGAGAGAGAGAGAGAGAGAGAGAGAGAGAGAGAGAGAGAGAGAGAGAGAGAGAGAGAGAGAGAGAGAGAGAGAGGCCTGGCATGACACAACAAGAGAGGCAGATTATTCCTCCCTCTTGCAAATAAAAGCCTCATCAAGAATCACGTTTCACTCAACTCAGGGACACGGTGGAGCAGTTTAAAGACAACGCCATCTTTACGGGAGCCCTGAGCAGAATCATCCACCATTAGAGTTAGTATTTGGACTGGTGCGTACATGATGGCTGCTGTTGGTTTGATTCCCAGCTCCTCTGAACAGAGTGTCCCTGAGCAAGACACTGAAGTGTAATTATACGCACATATCATTTCATAAATGTCTGTGGACGAGTGTTTATTGTCATTGAAAAGCGCTATACAAACACACACTCCATGAAGTCAACATGCATTATTTAAATAGCAGTCAATGAAATATTGTTGACAAATGTTAATATTGTTGCAAAGTTGTCCCTTTATTTGTTAATGATCATGCACTTAACGAATGAAGCAGGTGGTAGTCAATATGTTTTATTACTGTCAGCTAATGTAACACTCAGGTACAAGCCCATCAGTTCCTACTGAAGATCACAGATACACAGCTTTTTGTTTTAGACACTCAGTCATTTCCTAAAACAGCTGGTCCCTTCAGTGTTTAGCAAAGCTCACTCACACAGTAGGAAATAGTGCATTTGTTGGGGACTATTTTCAGCAGCGGATTAATCCACATTTGGTGGAGGTGTTCCCAGCTGATCCTAATGTTCACACCAATGTTTACTCGCTCTGTGAATACATATAAAGTCAATGCAAAAACGCGAGTAGATTCAAATTGTGCGAATGAGGCGAATATGTGAAGTTCGCCTCATTTGGGTATTTGTTTACACTCCAGCGAGTAATTGGAGTGACGCTGTGTCGTGAAAGCCTATCGGCATCGAGGTTCTCCTTTCCGGAGGAAAGAAATATTGCAGCCATATTTTATACCCAGAGTTACCCAGAGCTCTACGATACAGAGACCGGACGAAACTATGTGTATAAACCACAGACTGTTTATGGTAAAAACTATAACAACGCTGCTGTATTGACGTCTATATGATGTTATTTTGAGAGTTTATGGAGCTGCTACAATGTTAGCAAAGCCGAGCACCGATCCATCTGAGCTCCATTCAGAAAACAAGCATTTTAAAAGGTTGTCTTGTGGAGAGAACTAACAAAATAAGAATTCAGTGTGAATTCAAATGCAAGTTAAAATGAGTATGTGAATGTGAAAAAATTACATTATTTAAATAAACAGGTGGGAGGGTCAGGGTAAAGAAAGGGTTAAATTATAATACGATTACAGGAGGTTTAAATCGAGGTTAAAAGATATCATTTTAGTAAACTGCAATCAAATTGAATTTGAAAGTTTTGGCACACCAATCCTGCAGCTGAAACACCTCATTATGACGCCACAGCTACGGTTATTATTTGTTTCATGTAAAAATGAAGCTCAACAACTATAACTACACTAACTGCAGAGTGCAGATACATGAATACGCCGAGTGCGTCTCCTCTCTGCTCTGACGAGCTGCGCAAGAGAGTAGCCGCCTGTGAGTGCTTTGGGGCGGCTCACGGCAGCACCGCTGCTCGTTCACCACAGTGTAGTACGTACGAGCTGTCACGTCAGAGTCACAACACCAGAAAACTCTCCAACACCAGAACAAGTCGCTAGATTTGTCACTAGTAGCTTTTGACAAAAAAAAGTCTCCATGAGGGTTTGGAAAGTGGCCAAGTTGGCAACACTGGCACCTGCTAAATATGTCCCCAGAGCAACATTGGACATAACAATAGTTCCTATCACATATAAAACCAAACAAAAATCCATCTTCATGAAAACAAGCACAAATAATAATATATAAACAAGCATCTTAAAGCTACTACAGATATAAAAACAAGAGCATTTAACTTACCAGAGCTGCTGTTCACTATTTAAAGTGCATCCTCCTTTCTTTGTTAATAAATCAGAATCAGCTTTATTGGCCATGTGTGCTTACGCATACATGGAATTTGTCTCCGGTTTCCACTCCGCTCTCAATGTACAAACACAAATTTACAATAAACAAGAAAATATATGTATAAAGAATAAAAAAGGGCAGCAAAAAAAGTAGAACGGATGTAGGTATAAACATTTAGCTATAATACAAGTATAAATATATATCCAAGAGAAAAAAGTGTATATATATATATATATATATATATATATATACATACATGTGACCATCAACCTATAGACAATGGCATGAGTTGTAAGTGGTGGTAATAGTGTAGTATAACTTATTTATTGTTCATGTGAGTGACGGCCAGTGGAAAGAAGCTGTTCCTGTGTCTGGTGGTTTTGGCGTACAGAGCCCTGTAGCGCCTACCAGAGGGGAGGAGTGGAACAGCTTGTGGCCAGGGTGTGATGGGTCTGCAGTGATCTTTCCAGCCCGTTTCCTGACTCTGGAGGTGTACAAGTCCAGGATGGAGGGCAGGCTGGAACCAATGATCCTCTCTGCAGACCTAACAATCCGTTGCAGTCTGTTTCTGTCCTGTTTGGTGGCCGATCCAAACCACACAGTGATGGAAGAACAGAGAACAGACTGGATGATGGCTGAGTAGAAAATAATCAGCAGCTCCTGAGGCAGGTTGAACTTCCTGAGCTGGCGCAGAAAGTACAACCTCTGCTGGGCCTTTTTCCTGATGGTGTTGATGTTGGGAGCCCACTTCAGGTCCCGGGAGATTGTGGATCCCAGAAACTTGAAGGTCTCCACAGCAGACACAGTGTTGTTGAGTATGGTGAGGGGGGGCAGTGTTGGGGGGCTCCTCCTGAAGTCCACTGTCATCTCCACAGTCTTGAGCTTGTTCAGCTCCAGGTTGTTCTGACCACACCAGAGGACCAGCTGTTCAACCTCCCTCCTGTACGCAGACTCATCACCGTCCCTGATGAGGCCGATGACCGTTGTGTCGTCTGCGAACTTCAGGAGTTTAACAGACGGGTCCTCTGAGGTGCAGTCGTTGGTGTAGAGGGAGAAGACCAGTGGGGAGAGCACACATCCCTGGGGGGTGCCAGTGCTGATGGTCCGGGTGCTGGATGTGATTTTTCCCAGCCTCACCTGCTGCGTCCTGTCAGTCAGGAAGTTTGTGATCCACTGACGGGTGGAGGCGACTCACATCCTCTTCGCAGATCCTCAGTGCCGGTGGGGGGTCGGTTGGGAGAGATGAGGAGGCAGGGGGTGTAGATGGTTGTTTGACTGGGCAGGTGGGGGGGGTGAGGGTAGGCTTATCAAACCTGCAGTAGAAGGCATTTAGGTCGTCAGCCAGTTAGTGATTGGCCTCAGTGGGGGGGGGGGGGGGATGGTCTCCTGTAGTTGGTGAGTACTTCCAGGCCTCTCCAAACTGACGAGGGGGTCGTTGGCTGAAAACTTGTTCTTCAGCTTTTCAGTGTAGCTTCTCTTAGCTACCCTGATCTCCCTCGTCAATGTGTTCCTTGCCTGGATGTACAGGATCCTGTCCCCACTTCTGTAGGCCTCCTCCTTGGCCCGACGAAGCTGCCTGAGTTTTTCAGTAAACCAGGTTTATTGTTGTTGAACGTGCAGAAGGTTTTAGTCGGCACACACATGTCCTCACAAAAACTGATATACGATGTCACAGTGTCAGTGAGCCCATCCAGGTCTGTAGCAGCAGCCTCAAAAACACTCCAATCAGTGCAGGCAAAGCAGGACTGTAACTCCAGCTTTGCCTCGTTGGTCCATCTCTTCACAGTCTTCACCACAGGCTATGCATATTTTAATTTCTGCCTGTAGGTCGGGAGAAGATGAATCAAACAGTGATCAGAGAGTCCCAAAGCTGCACGAGGGACAGAGCGATATGCATCCTTTATTACAGTGTAGCAGTGGTCCAGTGTGTTCTTGTCCCTGGTGCTACACTTAATATGCTGTCTGTATTTAGGCAGTTCTTTGCTGAGGTTTGCTCTGTTGAAGTCCCCAAGAACAATGAGCAGGTAGTCTGGGTGTTTGTGCTCCGTGTTGTTGATCTGCTCAGCCAGCGCCTCACTCACACAGGCCTGAGGTGGGATGTAAACACCGACCAGGATGAATGAGGAAAACTCCCGCGGTGAATAAAAAGGTTTGCAGTCTATGAAAAGTGTTTTCAAGTGAGGGCTGCATGATTCCTTTGACACTGTGACATCAGTACACCAACCTTCGTTAATATAGAAGCAGATTCTGCCTCCCCTCGTTTTCCCCGACAGCGCCGTTACGCGGTCCGCTCTGAGGAGTTGGAAGCCCGGCAGATGAAGTGCGCTGTCCGGGATGTGCTCACCGAGCCAGGTTTCAGGGTGGCGGATCTGCTAAAGTCCTTTTTTGCTTTGTTGAGGAGCAGCAGCTCATCCATCTTGTTGGCCAGAGAGCAGACATTCGCCAGGTGAATTGACGGGTGCGCAGTTCTGAGTCCCCGTTGGCGCAGATTAACTAGCGCGCCAGCTCGCTTCCCTCTTCGGCGTCTCCGATAGATTCCGAGTAGAGCCGCTGCTCCCCCGACCAAAATGTCTGTAAAACGTCCTGGTTCGATGAAAACCGGCGAAAAGGTTTGGCCAGTGGATAAACGGATGTTTAAAAGTTCCTCTCTGCTGAATGTGATCAGAGAGGGAGAGCTGGAAACAGGACAAACACACAAAAACAGAAAAAGTACGAGAGAGCGAAGTACCGAGGCTGCCATCGTCGGCGGCACCATCAAAGAGTTTAATCTCACGGTTGTTCAGTACATCCGTGCGTTTTAGTTCCAGGAAGAAGTCCTTCTCCATTCATTGGCGCCAGTGAAGACAGTGGAGCCTCCCTAGTTGTATTTCTTGAATAGGTTTTAATGCGTTTGAGGCTGAAAATGTCCGCTCACAGAGGCAGCAGATATTGGGATTGTCACCACCCAACATGTCAGGCTAGCCCACTGACCAATCACGTACTTGTAGGCCAGCTAGCAGCTCTGACACGTCAAAGAATACGCCCAACATGTCAAACTAAAGATCTGATTGGTTGAAGAATATGACAATCAACAACATCGTTCCCATTCACTTAAACTGCACATGGATGCACTTGTGAGTCTGCAGGCCTCGGGCCTCTGTTCTTACCTAGAGACACAGAGGTGAGATCTGATTGGATAAAAGCTCTACTTAAAACAAGCTGCACTGGAAGCAGAGCAACTGAGGAAGACAGGAGCTGTGCAATGAGAAAATAAGATAATGGGGAAAATATTTTTATAAATTATAATGCATGTAGTGTATTTTAAGAACAATTATTAAATTATAAAATAGCTATAACTTTGTGATTCTGTCTTGGCCAGCAGAGAAGGCCTGGCAGGCCCTGACAGCCCACCACTGCTTTATATATATTCACCTGGGTATACATCCGTTATCTGTATTATCACACTATTTATTTTTGTGATTCTTTTCATGTTGCTATGTGAATGTAAATGTATGTACATTTGTAATGAATATGTGATTAACTTAGTGAATAGATGTACATATGTTGTGCATTGTCAACTACAATGTCTCCTTAATTAAAGGAAAAAAATAACATTTTGGTCAAAAATCCCATGAAAAGACCAAACCAACAACGAATGTCAACTAACAGGTCTTGTGTGAGGACTGATCTATCTCTTCCACTGCAGCCAACAACTATGAAAGCTGCACTAATCACCATGAAATCGCTCATAGTCACCAATGCACAGAGAATTAGAAGTCTTGAAAAAAGACAGATTATAACTTCAGACGTATCTTTTGAATGAGATATTACATCTCTGGAAACACAGATCCTCTTTCTCTTTAGTTGTTTCTATGTTCTTCAAAAGGTCAGCTATGAAGGAGAAGCGTTGATAACTCGGTGCAGTGGAGAAGTATAACAAAGGGTGTTGTTAGTGCACTGTGTCCAGTCACAGCAAAGCACTTCTGCTGCTGATGATGTGTGGACAGCTTCAGGCTAACTAGGCCTCATCTGATCTACTTCACACCTGACTGGTGTATTACTGGGGACCCACGGCAGTGCTTTTGTCGGTGTTGGTGCAATTTAGACACTTCCAATGTCAATGTTAATGAACTTTGAATAAACGAGGGAACAGCGCTCTGTTCAGCAGCAGGGGCGGAGCTTCAGAACTCTGCAGACCAGCGTGTCATCTGCAGCGGGCAGACCACAGCTCTGCAGACTGCAGTTTACTGAAAAAGTGGAAAAGTGTATTTCATGTTTCAGACCGGGAGTAACCCCGACATCGGTGTGTTTTCCAGGGACGGATTTAGTTCTGAGGGTCCCAGGCCAATGCTGATTTCCTTTATTTTCACCTTTTCTCTCACTGGATATTGGTATTGGCATCTAATATGATGCTGGACAGTTTAGTGAATAATAATTAATCTAATGTAATTGTATTTTGTGAGCCAAATCGGTAAATGTCTCTGTAGGTTAATTATAGTACTTTGATTTTTTCCTCTGAAGTACAAGTACACAGTAAGTAGTACTCACACAGCTATTGTATGTTATTTTGGGGTCCAATAAGTTACAAGTCACGTAATACTTTGCATATCTACACATCATAATACATCTATAGCAATAGGCCCTTTTAGTTGGGGCCCTGGGCCCAGGTTGATACCTTGTTTAGGTTCAGTCTGGCCCTGGTGTTTCTGACCGAGAGTAGCTGCAACTTGGGTGTGTGATGTTTGTTTCTCCAGAGAGCTGTAAGCAGCACCATCACAGGCCGAGCACTTGACCCCTTCTGAACAGGCATGTTGTCAGCACTACTAAGTGCAATGAGTTGTGAAAGTCAGTATCAGTGATGAAAGGGTATGAATACAGAGTGTTCAGTATGAAAGCTTGGTGAGTGGTATAGGGATTAGATAACCGATACCGCAATAGCACTTCAGCTTGACCCAACCAAAGACCTGCAACACACACACATTCTACAAGGGACCAAGGCATTCTGGTGCTGGAGCCGTTACTGGCGATCCCAAATGTGGGTAACTCTAGCGGATCCGCCTCTGGTTGGAACACTGCATGGAACAAAGAAAGGGGTAAAGTGATGCTCATAGATTAGTCTAATGTAAGTTGTGTTGCACAGAAATAAAAACCGACTAACTCAAAGAACTTGAGACCTGACCCCCAGGCTAACTCAGACCTAAGAACCATGGTAACCATGGTAACTGTGTTGCCTGCCTCCCCTGTCCATGCCATAAAGAAATCAAATAGGTAACAAAAAATATAACAAATAACATCATACCAGTTTAGTTTTCATATCTCAGGTGCTACAAAAAACATTTTAGGTTTCTCACAAGACAACTGACATCGATCGGCCTACATACTGTAGATAACGTGCATCCAATACAACCCCAATAGAAATGAGCAGATGCAACTCTTTATAATGTGACAAAAAGAGAAATATAGCACAGCAGTCTCAGTATATTCATGTTAAATCTTGCCTCACTGACAGAAGCTTTAAGTACACAACATATCTATTGTTCCATCTTCACCTACAATTCATCACATTGAAGCTTTCCCCAGTTTAAAAGGTTTCTCCCACTGTGGAGCAGAAAAAACAGGAGCATTACAAATCAGGCTTTATCACTCTCAAAAGCTTTTTGGAACTCTGAGGAACCAAACATATTTGGTTTTAGCCTTTAACAGGTTTGTGAGCGACTCAACAACCAAAGAAAAAGTCCAACAACAATGTACGAACTCATTTTTAGGTGGGGGTTAGGCGCAATAGTTTTTACATTTTTACATACCGTACAAACTCTGCCTTGCCCAATCACACAACCCAAATATGTAACAGTGGCTAACGGTTAAATGTCTTTGAGTCAAGTGGTCAAACAGTTACTCAATGCACTCAAGATATTACCCAGTGAGCATACTGAATGAATCAATTTCTCATGGTTCTTTAGATCAGTGATTCTCAACTGGTGGGTCGCGACCCAAAAGTGGGTCGCGGACCCGTTTTCAGTGGGTCGCGGGCCTTTGCCTGACAAAAAAAAAAGTTGTGATTTTATTTTGAAGGGCATTTTTTATGCAGCAGAATTATTCCAGCATTTACGGCACTTGTTCAGCGGTGCAGGAAAAACACCGACCAATGCGTTGTGATTCACATCACGTGATGAAGCTCAGCCAATCAAATATGATTATTCTGACAAGTTTCCTGTCTTGAGTGAGATGTACACACACCGTGACACACGGGGAGAGACGAGGATACAGAGAGCAGAGCAGGACTGTTGTAGTGTGAGATGTGAAAGTCAAATCATAGGACGATCTCCAAAAGAGAAAATGTCCAGAGAGACCAGAGTTATTAGACTCTGACTGGCCAGACTCATAGAGGTGAATTCTTCAAACACTAATTTCTCTTTTTGGAAGATGAGAAAAATATAATATCGTGGATTTTTCACTTCACCCTGAATTAACTGAATTTAAAGCTGCAGGGCAATTTAGTGAAATTAATTTTTCTAAATTGAATTTCATTACGTAATAAATTTTTTAATCCAGCCGTTATTTTACTTGAAATGAGAAGAACATGTATTTCTATGTATTATTTATAATCCATCCAGTTAAATTTGAAAAATGAGAATAATATTTGTTAAAATATAATTGATGTGTTCTTTCTTTATTTGATTTGACAGATTCAACATCTGATTCCCTTCATCGCCCACTCAGCCTACACCCACTGCGTAGCTTCCAAAACATGCAATTCATCCAGGATTTTCCCTGCCAATTGCCCTCATAATCAGCCGCTGCATGATCTGGCTCGTTGACAATGCTGCCATGGGATGGGATGAATAATGTAAAAACTTCTGGTCGGGTATCTCCATATTAAAACGGGAGGAAGCCTTCTGGTTAATTGCCTTCCACAAGCATTCTCATGCTGTTAATAGGTTTTGTCATGGGTAACTGTGGAGCTGAACAAGAGCTCTGTACAGGGAGAACTGCACATGTTACTACTCACTGTAACATTCATATTGATGTATGACTCACATGAGACATGATATGCTACAGTCGTTGATACAAAGCATGCTGCCATCCAACCTTTGAAAAAGAAACCTAGGCATTCAGGGTAAGGCTGTATAATGATTTACTGATGTCTACAACACAGAGTATCAGTCGTGATTTCGCTTTCTTTTTATCCTCTTCTGCTATCTGGAACCTGAGGCTCAATTCTAGGCCCTATTTTACTTTTTATTGTGCTTCCACTAGGCTCTGTGTAAAGAAAGTACATAATTTATTATTGCTACCCTGATGGCACGCAGCTGGAACCAAGTGAAACACATTATCTTCAGTCTCTTCCAGTTGTCTTGAGTGTGTAAAATGCTGGCTGGCCGAAATCTTTCTTCAGCTAAACGAGTATAACAGATGCTCTAACTGTTGGGCCCAAAATGTCTCTGCTGGATGCTCAATTCTATGGCCCCTGGCCTTAAATCTCTGCACACGTGTTATGTCACACTGCGTTACAATTTTATAAACAAAATGTTGTCATTAGCAGCAGCGCTTTCTCGCTTTTCACACAGATAGTGAAAATAAAACCTTTTCTTTCCTTTGGTGATCTGGAGCGATGGGTATGACATTTACTGTATTGGCCCTACCTTCCCTGGTTACCCATGAAATATTGAATGGATTTTTAGAATATTCTACCATGCTTTATAGTTTTTAAAGCATTGTATGGACTTACACTAGCTTACATCTAGTCTTAGTGCACACTACACACAGACCCTTCAGATCTTCCGATCAGTTACTCCAAGTTTCCTGTCAAAATCCAGGGATTTGTTCTGGGTGCTTTTTCCATTGCACCCAGAACAGTAAATCCCTCACTATGAGATCTTCAATGACTATGTTTACATACACACTCGTATACTACTATTATTATATTAAAAAAATCTGAATTTGATATGGTTCATGTAAACATAATGTTCCGTTTGGATATTCTGAATTATGCCTTATTCCAAATTGAGCATTTTCTGATTAAGACATGTGGGAAATGCTGATATTATTATTATTATTAGGGTTTTAGGAGCATTCTTTGGGTATGTATGCAGCGCATTTGGAATATGCGTCAATCTGTCCATATATCTATCACAGTCGCATACTTAATATTCCTATACAGCGGGATGGATCAGATGAAAAGAGAGTAGCGTGTGTGCAGCTTGTCCTGACCATGGCTTTAGGCGGTCGAGATTGGACGAGGTAATGAGTTCTTTGATACCTCTTCAAGTTGCCCACCATCGAAGTGTGATTGGGGAGGAGGATGCCAACCCCTTTGTGTTCCATCGCAGAGAATGCTGCCAGCTCACTCATTGTCCTTTTCAAGGGGATTCAGTCAAATCCACAGCAGACTGCAGACGTCCAATCCTGACAGCTTTCATCTTGACAAGCTGGACTTGGTACTGGTAATGATCTGTGTGGCAGACCACAATATGTGATGCTGAATGACACTCCAGTCAGAATGGTGAGTCTGTAACAATGGTGATAATATACTGAGAGTGTGTTATGTTTGACATAACACACATTAACATAGCACCAGATGCAGTAGAAGGACTCGTTGCAGGAGTCTGTCTGAAGGCTGTTAGACTCTAGCAGCTCATGAATTAACTCAGCTCGTCATTGTTGTTGTGAGTAGAATGATGGATCATTTAAAGATAAAGATAAATGTATATTGATCCCCAGTCAGGACACTTGGTTGTTGCAGCAGCACAAGGACAGAAATAGTACATATAAATAGAGCAAATCAAACGTATAAATAATAAGACTTAATTAATAATAAAACAAACACAAACAAGAATAAAAAAACTATAAAAGAGCATGATAATTCATTCTATGGAAAAAAATGATAAAGTGACAGTGGTGTGATTAACATCTATGTTAACAGTGTACCTGATTGATGATATGTTTAAGAAGTGATACGTATGAATTAAAAAATACAGTAAATACATATGTCAAAATCAATGTAAAATACAATAAACTCAGTGCCTAATATGTATAATTCCGAATTATCAATCGGATTTAGGACCTGGGTCCGGATCCGCCAGTTGGGGACCCCTGATGTAGACTCAGGGAGCCGCAACAGAGGGGCTGAAGAGCCGCAGGTTGCAGACCCCTGCATTAGGGGTACATCCCAAGTCTCTTAATTGTCGTTTCCTCGCTCCTCGCTTGAACCGGAAATTGTTCTGCTCCTCCATATTGACGGCCATCCCAAAGCTCTTATTTAGATCGAGGAGTGAGAAGAGAGGAGTGAGGAGAGAGGAGGGATCTCTGAGGAGCCATGAGCGAGGAACCAGGAGAACAGACTTCCAGGAAATCTTTTAACGGCCGACACACCCCCTCATTGTTCATCAGTCATGTGATTGGACGCTGCAGCTGATCGGACTGATACGATTTTTCTAAATATCTCTGGAGTTTAATACCAGAGTGAAGACGGATCACAGAATAAACTCTAGTTTATATTTGATTAGGTTTCTGATTCACCGTCTGGTTTAAATAAATGTTCATTGTAGTCTGAACAATAAAAGGACCACAAACAACTTTCTTCATTTATTAGAAAGATTTGTGTTTTTATGATCTGATATTTCCCTCAATAACTTTTATTATAAATACATTTAAAGTCAGAGAGCTTTTTACATCATGTATCATCATTTCATTCAGTCACATGAGGCGGATCATTCCTGAGTGTCTGATGAGTTTTATCATAAGTTTAGCCTGAAACATCCTTAGCTCCTGCTCTCTGTAACAAAACAGAACAGAATCAGCAAAATACTCAAATTCAGTGTATTCGTGTAATTAATCTCAACGTTTGAAACGTTACCGGACTTAAAGTGATATTTCAGGTTCACAACCTGTCTACCTGAGACACATTGGTCCGTTTATGTACATGATATAAAGTATAAATCATCTGTAAAATCATCACAAACTCGGTAAGATATTATTCAACCTCTGAGGTTTGAAAGTGAAGTTATTAAAAGTTACTTTACAAGGCTTACTACGGTCAGATGCAGGCAGCCGAGCTGCTGCTAATAGCGCAGCGGCTAACGTTAGTTAGCTTGTGAGCTACGAACGTCACGTAACTTAACGGACTTAATAAAATCTTCACCGGCACGCAATGCATCTTGGGATATGGTGGGCTGCGAAGGATACATCAGATGTGTCCTCCAAACCTCCGACGAGAAGGCTGCATTCGTCAGCTACATTGAAGGACTCTTCAACAAAAATGCGAAATGGGACAGCACTAGTCGCAGCGCTGTGACGCAACCGGTCTACGAATGCAGCCGCCGAAGGATGCAGACCTTGAATTGAGACAGCGAATTGATTCTGCATATTGCAGAATCATCCTTCATCAAAGGTTCTGTGTGAGAAAGGTGAGTAACAGAGGTGGCTAAAAGAGGGGTGAGAGGTTAGCAGAAACAAAGCTCTTCTTGCACACTGTCAATAATATTTCTACGTTTCAATACAAAGACCGTCAAAAGACCTTCTTCTTGCTATGTTCCATTATGATATTCATGTTTGAAAGCATCCTTCCTGACAGTGGTGCTTGTAGAGAGAAAGTTTTGAGACAGCAATACTTAAAACACACAGGAAAGTGAAATGCTTTCAGCTAACTGGAAACATGATCAAGATGATGATTCGCATTTCATTCAGCCTCCTGTGTGCAGTCCTCTTGCAGTTATATCCTCTTCAAACGAACCAACTGGTTTGGAAACTATCCACTACAATCAGATTTGTAATATTCTCTATTATAGATCATAGATCTATTTGAAATTAACCTCTATTACGTTGATAACATAACAAACTTATTGTGAGCCAAACCATGCTGCTTTTTACCTAACCAAGGAGTTTTGTTGCCTAAAGATGTCCAATCAGTTTTGTTATGTTTATGTTTTGTTTTGTTTCAGTCACATTAATCACGTGTTTAAAATTTCAGTTGAAAATATATTTTCCTCAAAACGTGTTTGAGGAACATAATTATGCAGGAGACAGGGTTGATTTTGCTTTCAGAAGCATTCTGGTTTCCATTTGTAATCTGTTTGTAGTCTGAGTAGAATTGACCAATCACGTTTGAGCAGACTTTGGTTGCACGCAGGTAAACAGTCCATGTGGAGAGCAAAAGAGGCAAAATGCAGTGGTAGGAATGCAATCTCAGAACCCATCTGCAATTGTCTGACAATTTTGGCTATTTACTAGCTATTTATCTGACACCATGTGCAGAAATCTAAATAGATTCAGCATAGGTGTTGTATCTCAACTCTAAGCCTATTCTCACATCTCAAGTTGCTGATCAGACTGTCTTCAATGAATAGGTCTTGGCCCGGATTTTCATCCTGATAGCCGATGGGTTCCCAGATTGGATTTGTAATAAAAGAGAAAAGGAAGTTGAGGTGTAGCGGATTACAGCTGATAATATGCTCTTTTTTTGTTTGAGGTCATAATAATACAGGCTGCCTGTACCGTAGACAATAAAGATAAGCAGACAAAAGACATATAGGATCAAGTATATGCAACAATAACAGCTCTGGATAAGACAATAGTTAGTTACCGGAGTGATTTACCAGAAATGGCTTTCCCAAGGCTGTCTCCGCCGAGAGGCATGTTCTTGTCATTATGCTCCATTTCCACTGAAAGAGTCTCTCAGCTGAGAAACAAAGCTGATTCACTATGCAAATGTTCTAAAGCTGCAGCGACGCCATCATCTACCTGCTGCAGCGAGCTCAGTCGCACCTGGATGGATCCGGTGGCTCTGTGAGAATCACTTTCTTTGATTTCTCCAGTGCATTTAACACCATCCAACCAGTGCTGCTCACGGGCAGACCACAGTTTGTCCGACTGGGCCGTGTGCTGTCTGATACGATGGTCAGTGATACTGGAGCCCCACAGGGAACTGTTCTGTCTCCCTTCCTGTTCACTTTGTACACCACTGACTTCCAGTACAACTCGGGGTCATGCCATCTGCAGAAGTTCTCTGATGACTCTGCAGTGGTCGGGTGTATAAGGGACGGACGGGAGGAGGAGTACAGGGCAGTAGTGGATGACTTTGTGGAGTGGGCCGGTAGAAATCACCTGCGTCTGAACGTGGCCAAGGCCAGAGAGATGGTGGTCGACTTCAGGAGGTAGACGACGGCTCCACAACCGCTGAGAGTTCTGGGAGAGGATGTGGACATGGTGGAGGAGTACAAGTACCTGGGTGTCTCCATCGACAGCAGACTGAACTGGAAGACCAACATCAACGCTGTGTACAAGAAGGGGATGAGTCGACTCTTCTTCTTGAGGAAACTTCGATCCTTCAACGTGTGCAGCAAGATGTTGGAGATGTTCTACCAGTCTGTTGTGGCCAGTGCACTGTACTTCGCCGTAGTCTGCTGGGGGAGCAGCATTGGAGCCGGAGACACCAACAGACTTAACAAACTAGTTAAGAAGGCCGGCTCCATCATTGGCTGCAAACAAGACAATCTGGAAGAGGTGGTGGAGAGGCGGACACTGAAGAAACTATTATCCATATTGGATAACCCGGACCACCTTCTCCATCACCTCCTGCAGGGACAGCGGAGCACTTTCTCCAACAGACTGATCCAGCTCCGCTGTCACAAGGACAGCAGAGGGCAGGAATGTTTTTCTGAATCTATTAGACTTTATAATAAAACACCTCGGGCCTGATCATCGTCCTTCACATGACTACAACAACGCTACACGGTTGTTGCTTGTTGTTGGTGATCCTGGCTCTACTGTCCAGGTTGTTTAGTTTAGTTTACTAGTTGCTAATTTTATTTAATTAATACCACTATATTCATGGTATATACTGTGCATTTCTATTTCTATTCTATTCCAGCTTATTTTTTATTTTTTATGAATCTATTCCTTCAATTCAATATCTGCTCTGTTATTTTATTGTACTGTAGATATTGTGCCTTCCATACGTTATATTTTACTCTGTAAATTGCTGCTGCTACAAACAAATTTCCCCCTGGGGATAAATAAAGTTTACATCTATCTATCTATCTATCTAGCATCACTTGGACAGAGTTTCTGAGATTTAATTAGTTTGTTTATCTTTGCAGTAATGGAGCTACTTATTTCCAGTTGTGCCAAATAAATCATATTATTACTTGCAATCGTCTACTTGCATTCACATGACAACTTGACGGCCCAGCTGCTAATTGCTGTGGTATTGAGAATTGGGGGGGGGGGGAGAAGAGGATAGAGCAATGGTTATGGATTATAACTCCAGTTCTATAAACACAGAGCAGCCCTCTAGTTAGTCCCCTTTCCCTCACCCAGGACTTTTGTGCTGGTTGGATCGTGTCAATTCATTCAGACGTTTCTTATCCTCCAGCTGCATCTCTGATTATACTGTACCTCTTCTAATATCATTGCCATTGTCTGCAATGAACTGCTTTAGAATGTAATTCTTGAGTTATTCCTCTTGAGTATTGTCTGCCCTCTTACCAGATATTTGTGATACAGAAAGGGTTTGATGGTCCAGGTCCAGTGCTTGGCACTTGACGTCACTATCTTGACGTCTCTTTCTCCGTATTGGAATTTTTCATTGTTATATATTTTCTATATATTGACTGACTCACTTTCGGCTCAGCATTGTGTTTGTCCCGTAAGCAGGTACTTAATAATAATAATAATACATTTTATTTGTAACGCACTTTTCATGAAAAAAATCTCGGATTGCCACAGAGCCAGTACATAGTAAAGAACATAATAAAAAACATAGTAAAAACAAACTATAATAAAATAACTAGTAAGCATAAAAAAGTGAATGAACAGAAACACAAAATAAATAACTGACAGTGATTTAGGTCAGAAACGCCTTCCTGAATAGAAAGGTTGTTAGGCCAGTTTTAAAAGAGACCAGTGTCTGTGTTGGCCTTAGGTGGTCAGGGAGACTGTTCCAGAGGCGTGGAGCTGCCGAGCCAAAGGCCCGGTCGCCCATGGTGCGGAGCTTGGTGCTGGGGACCCGGACGAGCGAGCTGTTTGAAGATCTGAGGGTGCGGGTGGAGGTTTGGGAAGTGATGAGTTCTTGTAGGTAGGGAGGTGCGTGTCCATTTATGCATTTATGTGTGAGTAGTAGGACTTTGTAGTCAATCCGGAATGAGACAGGGAGCCAGTGTAGTGAGTGCAGAATGGGTGTTATGTGCTCATACTTCCGGACTCAGCCAGGCTCAGCCGGACTCAGCCAGACTCTCATCAGGATCCTGGCAGCGCTGTTTTGGATGTATTGCAGCTTCTGGGTGTTCTTGGCAGTGATCCCAGTGAAGAGTGAGTTACAGTAGTCCAGTCTTGAGGAGATAAAGGCGTGGACGAGCTTCTCTCCATCTGTCAGGGTTAAGGTGGGGCAGAGTTTGGAGATGTTCTTGAGATGATAAAATGAGGTTTTGCACAGGTGTTTTATATGGTCATTAAAGGTCAGGTAAGAGTCAAACCTAACTCCCAGATTAGTGACTGTGGAGGAGAGGGGGATGACCTGACCGTCGAAGGTGAGATGAGTTATGGAGGATGACTGAACCTGGTGTGGAGTGCCAACAAGGAGGGCTTCGGTTTTCCTACTGTTTACTGGAGAAAGTTGTTGCTCATCCACGCCTTTATCTCCCCAAGACAGGAGGTGAGACATGACATGGCTGCAGAGGGGCTTGGGGCAGCTTTGATGTAGAGCTGTGTATCGTCGGCATAACAGTGGAAAGACATCCTATGTCTGCTGATGACACAACCGAGGGGGAGCATGTAAATAATGAAGAGGATGGGGGTCGAGGACCGACCCTTGCGGAACACCACAGGAGACAGGGAGCAGTCTGGACTTGCATCTTCCCAGTGAGACATATTCAGTTCTGCCTGAGAGGTAAGACTGAAACCACTTGAGTGCAGAGTCTGATAGTCCAATGGTGGTGTGGAGGCGCTCTAGGAGGATAGTGTGATCCACTGTGTCAAATGCAGCAGTCAGGTCCAGGAGGATGAGGAGTGAGGGTGATCCTGCATCGGCTGTCATCAGCAGGTCATTCGTCACCCTGAGCAAAGCTGTTTCAGTGCTGTGGGCTGAACGAAATCCTGACTGAAATGTTTCAAACAAGTTGTGTTTGAGGTGGTCCTGAAGTTGAGAAGCAACTATCTTCTCCAACACTTTGGACAGGAAGGCGAGGTTGGAGATAGGTCTGTAGTTTGCTAGAACCTCCGGGTCCAGGGTACAGGTACAGGGTTTAATTTTTCTGAGGATTTCCTCAACATGGCTCTCCTGAACCTCAGCGAGATGTAGAGGAGACAGCACACTCACAGATCAGGTGTTGGTGTCAGAGGGAAGCATAGAAGGAGAGCTGGACATCAGAGAGCGAATGTTGTAGACCTTGGATCTAAAAAAGTCAATGAAGCTGTTGCATTGCTCCTCTGTAGCCTCAGTTGAAGAGGATGGTTGTGGCTTCAGGAGATGGTTTATGGTTGAGAAAAGCTGTTTAGAGTTGCCAGGGTTTTTATTGATTAAGCTGGAATAGTACTGTGAGCGAGCATCTTTAAGGGAGTTGGAGTATGCCCTTTGATGCTCACGGAAAGCCTGTTTATGGACAGTGAGCCCAGAGTGTCTGCAGCGTCGTTCCAGAACACGCCCAGCTGTTTTTATTTTCCGCAGCTCATGTGTGAACCAGGGAGCGGAGCGTGAGAAAATGACCTCACGTGACTTGACAGGGGCATGGAGATCAAAAACACTGCTCAGGGATGTATTATAGAGTTCCACTATTTCATCCATTGATGCAGAGGCTGGGCAGGTGATGAGCTGGAGATCCGTGGTTATTGTGGCTGAGTCAATGCTTTTCCAGTTCCGGAAAGACATTTGACGTTTAGGTCTAATAGTAGGCAGCACAAAAGTCAAGGCCATTGAGACCACCTTGTGGTTGGACACACCGAGATCATAAACCTGTAGTTAGTATGTACTTAATGTGAGGTCCCTTAGACAAGTATTTTATATGCCTAGATTTTAACAATATTATTTTCTTATTCATCACTGAGTCCTAGTTAAGCCCTGGATATGTCCCTCAGTCCTAGTTAAGCCCTGGATATGTCCCTCTGTCCTGGTTAAGCCCTGGATATGTCCCTCTGCCCTGGTTAAGCCCTGGATATGTCCCTCTGTCCTGGTTAAGCCCTGGATATGTCCTGGATATGTCCCTCAGTCCTGGTTAAGCCCTGGATATGTCCCTCTGTCCTGGTTAAGCCCTGGATATGTCCCTCTGTCCTGGTTAAGCCCTGGATATGTCCCTCAGTCCTAGTTAAGCCCTGGATATGTCCATCTGTCCTGGTTAAGCCTTGGATATGTCCCTCTGTCCTAGTTAAGCCCTGGATATGTCCCTCTGTCCTGGTTAAGCCCTGGATATGTCCCTCTGCCCTGGTTAAGCCCTGGATATGTCCCGCTGTCCTGGTTAAGCCCTGGATATGTCCCTCTGTCCTGGTTAAGCCCTGGATATGTCCCTCTGTCCTGGTTAAGCCCTGGATATGTCCCTCTGTCCTAGTTAAGCCCTGGATATGTCCCTCTGTCCTAGTAAAGCCCTGGATATGTCCCTCTGGCCTAGTTGAGCCCTGGATATGTCCATCTGTCCTAGTTGAGCCCTGGATATGTCCCTCTGACCTGGTTAAGCCCTGGATATGTCCCTCAGTCCTGGTTAAGCCCTGGATATGTCCCTCTGCCCTGGTTAAGCCCTGGATATGTCCCTCTGTCCTAGTTAAGCCCTGGATATGTCCCTCTGTCCTGGTTAAGCCCTGGATATGTCCCTCTGTCCTAGTTAAGCCCTGGATATGTCCCTCTGTCCTAGTTAAGCCCTGGATATGGCCCTCTGCCCTGGTTAAGCCATGGATATGTCCGAGTTAAGCCCTGGATATGTCCCTCTGTCCTGGTTAAGTCCTGGATATGTCCCTCTGTCCTTCCCCCTAAGGAAGTCCCGCTACTCTATTTTATCATCAGCTCTTATCAGCTATCATTTTTACTAACAACTACAAATGTACGTTTGACTCTATTATGTTTTTCTTCTTTTGAGTCTCTGGGTTTTTCTATTATATGTCTATTTACAACACTGGTTCTAGGCAATCATTTTCTGAACTTCTTTTTCTTTTATTATGGCCAAATATAATAGTGCTATCCTCGCTGCCACAGTTTTTGCCCCCCTATTTCTGCTTTTACTGACGGTTTCACAAAGAAATGACCTTGTGCTGTTTCATGGTGTTTCTCTAAATAATATTGAATAGCTAGATTTTAATGTCTCTGAACACAAGGTTGTGATCTTTCATACCTCGTTTCCTGGCAGAAGGCCATCTTTTTGTATCCCTCTCGGCCTTTTAATTCCAAGTCAACTATCAGTTTCTGTGAAAAAGTTCAATACCCATTGATGCTGTTAATCAGAAGGCTCTCTCTGGCAAAGATGTATTAGGTACTTTAAATAGGACTTGTCAGAGTATCCTGGATGACATTGAGATGAAACGAGCAAAACGTACTGTCCCTATCTGATTAAATGACCATACAAAGGACTTAAAGAAGCAGTATAGGAGCGTTGTGAAGAAAGAAGCAGAAAGACAAACTCAAGGTCTCTCTTGGTATCATAAAAAGCTTGGAGATGGCATAGCATCAGCGTACAGTTAAAGAAGCAAGGTATTCTTATTTCTCCAATTGAATTGCTAGTAGCTATCACAACCCCAGGGTTTTATTTCAATCAGTTCAGTGGTTAACTCTCCTCCAGCCAGGATATCAAAGACAGGCGCAGACAGGAGATCCTAGACACAGGAAGCAGACGTTAGGAGAAACCACTAGAAGAATATAGCAACATGAAAACCTCCCTGGAGATACTTGAGAGGCAGAGAGTCACAGTACCACAGAGGTGGACGGAACAATCGGTGTGCAGGTTCACCAGGTGGTGATGATTTTTAATTAACTCCCCACAAGACACAGACACACAGTGACAGAGAGGGGAGGAGGAGACACAAGGAAAACAGTGAGTTCACAGCCAGAGCTGTGTTTCTTCATCTTAAATTTAAATATTCCTCACCACGAAAATTATGGATGATGATCATGATCAGACTGACCTCTCCAGGTATTGGATGCAGTGGCAGCGCTGGTGTCACATACTGTATGTGTAACCACTGTATCCCTGTGCTCAAATCGTATCAGCTTATCTTGGGTGTGTTGTTATACATTTCATATGAGCGTTTTCTACAGTGACCGTAACCTTCTCAGTAGTCTGGGTGAGTGCTGTTCTGAGAGCTTTGTTCAGGCCCGGAGCCCTGCAGCAAGGAACATGAGCCAGACAAACACTACCCTGTTGAGCATGAACCCAGGCCGCGTGGCTGTATTTATGTTTTCAAAGCAGAGCACGATGACTAAAACCCTCTCCATTCATCACAGCTGGAGGTCACCTTTCTGGCTCTGCTCTCTGTATTCAGGCTGAGTTGTACGGAAGCTTAAAGAGGAACTCTGTTCGATGACATATGTCTGTGAGGTATAAAGCTTGGGTAGGTAATAATAATAATAATAGATTTTATTTATAGCGTGTTTAAAAGGTACTCAGACACTTTACATGGTAAAAACTGAAACAATAGATATAAGAACAGATTAGATCAGTGATTCTCAACTGGTGGGTCGCGACCCAAAAGTGGGTTTCCATCGGTTTGAGGAGTTTGTTTATTGTGGAGAAGAGGACCTTAGGGTTGGCGGAACCAGAGTGGATGATGCCAGAGTAGTAGGGGGAGGGAGCAGTATTGAGAGCCAGTTTGTACTGCTGTGTGTATTTATTGTAAGCCAGGGTGTGTCCTGTGATGCCGGTTTTGTTGGAGAGTCATTCTAGTCTGCGTTTCCGGGATTTGGTTTAACACAGGGATTCCCAAAGTGTGGTGCGCGCACCCCTGGGGGTGCGCGAGCTGCCTCTAGGGGGTGCGCGAGAGGAAAAGTGTAATGGCGTCTGATGGTGTAATAATATTAAATATAAAAAAAAAATGTAATTTTAATTTAAAAAGTGGGATTTTTCACAAAATAACATGTATTAATATAACATGAATTATAAAAATTCCCTTTGTAAGATTTAAAATTAAAAACGTACAATTTAATAAATGCACTTGAGCTCCTTCCGGCAGTCTTGCGCCTGCCGCCAGTCGTACACACGAGCCAGCCTAGCTTGTGCAGCTAACGTCAGCTAACAGCGAACTTCATGCATTCAGCAACATTCATTTAAATATGCTAAACTGGCTGAAATCGGGGAATCAGGTGGGACATCTGAAGCCATCAGGAGAGAGCGAGAGAGAGAGCGAGAGAGAGAGAGGAATCGGAGGCGAGGGGAACGGAGAGGTGCGTTGGGGAGAGACCGGGAGAAGAAATCGAACGGGAGTCAGAGGAAGATGAGACGGAGGAGACCGAAAAGGAGGAAGGGATAGCACAGACAAATCGGGAGCACATCGGCCCATCGCGGAGTCAAGGTAAAAAAGAGGAAACGAGAGAGCATCAGACTGGGAAAAACAAGAGGAAATATGATGAAAAATATCTGTGTCTGGGCTTCACTTGGATTGGCAACGCAGATTCCCCAAAGCCACAGTGCGTGGTGTGCAGTGAGGTTCTGGCTAACAGCTGTCTGAAACCCTCTTACTTACGTCGCCACCTGAACACCAAGCATGCCAGTGCAAGTCAAAAGCCCCTTACATTTTTAATATCGAAATTGGAGGAGTTACAAAACAGCCCAAAACAACTGCAGTCTCATTCATATGTTGGGTCTATAAATGACTATATCAGTCGGTCATTAATTGTAAATTAAATGTGATAATCTGCCTCTGAGCCTGTGCGTGTGTGCTCGCCATCCTGATTGCTCTTTAAAAGTGACGCCTTGTGTAACTGAAAGTTATTGAAACTTTGTTGCAGTGTTTCAGGGCGTTTTCACACCCGTAGTTCGTTTGCTTTGTTCCGATTCAGGGATTAATATGATACAATGTTGCAGTTGCCCCTTTGTACGGTTTGTGTTCACACTGCAACATTTAACAGCGCACTAAATCTTGTAAACTAACGGCACGCACGAGCAAACTGTTCTCTCATTGGTCCGACATTTTTTATTAAGGGGGGGGGGGGGGTATGTAGAAGGGGGTGCGCGGCCTAAAAAGTTTGGGAACCGCTGGTTTAACAGAATGTCTTGAGCCGTCGCTCCGGGGAAACAGTGTGTGGCTGCGTTAAAGAAATGGATATTCCTGATTATGGAATCCTCGACTGTCAGTATCGTCGGGGAGAAGAGGGCACAATGAGACAACACTGCGCGTGTAATGAAATGCCGATGGAGGAGGCGAAGATTTAACCAGTGGTGACGGAGTGGACGGGGAAGGACTGAGAGAACGGGGGACAGTCCTGGTGAGAGAGGGGGGTTGAGGAATGGCTGCCGTAGGGATCTCGAGCGACCCGGGGCTGTGGGTCGTCGAGGCGGCAGGTGGGATGGTGGAGGAGGCTGGGAGTCCCTAGCCAGAGGAGGGAAGTCGTGGAGGGCAAGAATGTCATATTTATTCTCCAGCTGGACATTGAAGTTATGGGGGGTAGGAGAGGGATGTCTCCCTTCCCTTTTCAGTTGTGCAGCCGTTGCGTATGTCTTGCAGGCCATGATTACATCATTTTCTAGCACGCGTTCCTCGAGCCGACTTCACTACGGCGAGTATAAACTAAGCTTATGGAGTGCACATAGGTAGACAGGTAGTAGGGCTGGGCGGTATACCGGTTTCAATTTCCCATACGATATGAATTTTTCATATACCGTCATACTGCACAGCCCCAACAACTTCTGTATATTGTTCGCCGCTGGAGGTGCTACGGACGGAGCTAGTTGTCTTACCTGTATTGAGTGAGACCCCTACTCATGGTTTACTTTATAACTTTATATCAACAATTATTATAACAACAATTAACAACCCACAACTAATGCTCTTTAACAGGGCAAAACATCACGACTCAACAGTTTCTGACAGATAAACAATTTGTAGCACTAATAATTGTACATTTATAAAATGTCTCCGCCGAACTGCATGCTGGGTAAAGCTCGCCGACAGTCTGCTCACAGCTGTGAGAGGCTCTGTCGCGGCAGTAACGTTACATTAAAGAACAGAAAAGAGCGATGCAGGATGAACAAAGACTGAACAACAAAAGGTGTTTAGGTCAGACACATATGCAACGCTGATTACCATATGTGTGGTATTTGTTATAAATGTACATAGACGGTGACAAGAAGCTATAGGCTACATGTAGCGGTTTCTTCTTCTTCTTCTTAAATTCCATTGGCGGATGGCAACCAACTTGCATAGTGCATACCGCCACCTACTGTACCGGAGTGTGCATTTTCAGGGTAACGTTTCTTCACTGTTCTGATAATAAAATAAAATTATATATATATAGTAGGGGTGTAACGGTTCACAAAATTCACGGTTGGGTTCGGTACGATACAGTGGAGCCACGGTTCGGTACAGTAGAAAACTATAAATGCCAGAGAAATGTACTTGATTTTAAAATATATTTATTCATTACAACTAACATCATGAAGTTATTCTTTGACTTTGAACAATGATGGAACTATACCTGAGTGACTCATCTTCTGGGGTGTCTTCTTAGCAACACATAAGCATAAAAAACAAAAACTGCTCCTTAATGTTATGTAGTATTGTTACTTACATCTTGCTTACATCTTGTATTGTTACTTACATCTTGCAAAAGAGATTTTTAATCTCAATGGGACTACCTGGTTAAATAAAGGTTTTACATTTTTTTAATTAAATTTTTTTATTTTTTATTCAAATATTCGGTTCGTCATGCGTACCGAACCGGGAGCCTCGTACCGAACGGTTCAATACGAATACGCGTATCATTACACCCCTAATATATCTATATATATCTATATATAGATATATATATATATATAAATATAAATAACGAAAGAAAGAAATAAACCTAAACAACACCTATTAACAACTAAATCCTATGGTCTAATCCCGTTTCTTTCCATGGAGGGTGTAGGAGCGGTCGGTCGATTAACGCGCATTCTCTCGTAGTGTCCCTTCAAAACTTTCTTTTATTCCAGAACAGCATCAAAAACATAAATGGAAGTCATCTTAAACAGAAAAACCCACTTTGTCTCATAGTGTAGTCTTCTAATGCCATTTCGTAATTCGTAATGCGTAATGCGGTTGCAAAATAGTTAGCCCTTCTGCTCTCTAGTCGAAAAAACACACCTGCACGTCGTCAGGTGAGGTCTACATAAAGAGTTAACGCCCCCTGACGTCATCATTGCATCATAATCATTTTGGCAGTAACATCTTAACAGGTTCAACAGTAAATCATAATTAGCATGGTTTGATGTACAAGCGGTAGCATGATTATAATTTACTAACAAGGATAGAATCTATAGGCAAAACACAAATCAGAGTAATGGCTTCTTCAGAGGGGCTTAGGGCCCAGGGGAATGTAGATGAAGGAAACAGGAAGTGACGGAACGGAAGACACGCCACACAAACAGCTGTTCACCGCCGGTTGACGTCTGTTCTTGTGTTAGTTTACGGTGTTAATTAATTAATGCATTAAGCCAGTGGCGGGCCGCTCAGTGTCCATGTACAGGCTCTGCCGCGAGGTGCAGAGTGTGCTGTGATTGGTCAGTGGGCGAGCACGTGGCTATCGTGAAACTAAACTTAACAGCCAGCAGAGGCTGATGGGTAGTGAATCACATCACGTGATGCAGTTCAGCCAATCAAATATGAGCATTCTGACTGTGTGAGATGCACCATGAGAGGGGAGACAGAGATGAGGAAAGACACTGCAGAGCAGTACGTTCAACCTTCAAGTCGTGTAAAGTAAAATCCTATGATAATCTCTTTGGTCGCGGCTTGTCATGAAGGAATGACGTTGGATCCCACAGCCAGACCAGCTGAGAGCATTATATTTTCCTGAATTTAGGCTTTTGCATTTTCTAAATGCTCGAGCGTTAATCAAACAACTCGTACATAGTTACAGCCTTAAAAACAAATAGAAGCTGTAGCGCCATAATGTGGTTGTAAGGTGGTATTTCAGCTGCAGGACCACTGCATTGAGGCGGAAAAAATACCGTGAAACCGGTAGAGTCTTAAAAAATACCGTGATATGGATTTTTGGTCATACCGCCCAGCCCTACTAGGTAGGTCCTGCGACAGCCACAGATACCAGCATTTGATTTATTGGCTAATGTTGAGAAGTAAAGATAATTTCAACAAATAATGCCTCTAAAATACACTAGCCACCCTAGCTTTAATGAACTCTAAGAGTTGTGAAGAAGTGCCGTAATTTCTTTTTTCATTTTAACCCAGTGTAACGAGTTCCTGCACTTCCCAGAATACCTCTCAACATGCCCCAGAAATGGTTCTTTGTGCTCCATAGTGAAAGCAACAATGTTTTTCTTCAGCAGAGAGAAAGTGAGGGTAAAGAAGTTTGTGTCATGGTTTCATTTACAAAACTGAAGCATTGGGATTCACATACTACCCACAACACATCTGCCAAGATGTAAGTTGCAATGCATTTTTTCCGAAGAGGAGAATTGTTCAATGGGTTTCTCTCTGAGTGGTGTTTACACCAACATCATGTGGTGCTGTGCATCTGCAGAAAATTGGCTTCATAGATGAATAACAGCACAACAAATCATCCAAGGTGATTTCAACCTCCAACCTTTTTAAACCTCCAAGGTTTGAAAAGGAAAATGCTGGTGTTCTCTTTATTGGGGAGTTTCTGATAAATACTGTGTTAGTGAAGCATATTCAGCATATTCCATCTGGTGTTGATTGGGTGTGCGGTACAATGCTGATCTCCAGAACCCCCCGGTCATTTTCTTAGATATTTTACACAGCTGCAGATGAGTTTCGATTCATTCATTGCAGTTGGTATTTCACATTTGACTTTATCAATTACACAAATGTAATTGGGTCAGAGATGAACTTCCCTCATCATTTCTTCTTCCACAGTTCAACCAAATTGTTAACAAGACAGTTATCAGATGATCAATAGATCTCATAAATAACACGCAACAAAATCATGTGATCGAATTCATTTGATCAAATGGAGAAGCCCCTCACTGTGCAATTCGAGATGTCGCACAATGTGGGCAGAGTCATCTTTTTTGACTGTTTCCAGACTCTACGGCCGTGGTTACGCTTGTCTTTTTAATGTGACTTTTTGTGATTGAATGCGCCAGATCAGAACTCAGCTGCATCCACATGTGTGTGTCCACACTTGACACATCAATGCTGCTGCCTGATCGGGTAGTGATCGGATACAATTTTATAGTCAAGGAGTGACTAGTAACTCTTTTGGGGGGGGGGGGGGCGATGATGGAGACCTACGGTTGATAAATTGATTGTGTCCACAATCTGTTCACAACTGAATGTGAGCCAGGCCACCTCGGCATGTGGTTTGGCCAATCATATCCCAATGCGAGCAAGATCTGATCTCGGAGCGTACTGATTTGACAGTGAGTGTGTCCTTTCCAGACCAATGTAACCAGGGCGTTGCGTTGTCCGTTACTCTTGTGCCTGTCACCAAGGACAAAGCTGGATAATTATAGACCAATTGCAATAGCCAGTGTGGTATTTTAAGTCTTGGAGAAGATTCTATTAAATCGGTTATGTACATTTCTTTGTACCACAGACAGCCAGTTTGGCTTCAAGGCTCAGCATGGAACTTATTGGTGTATCTTTGCCATAATAGAAGTAGCCGAGAAAGCTACTTTCTCTTACTTTGAACAAGTAAATAACCAAAAGTTTCTGAAATTAGGTCAAAGGGGCGTGCTTGGCGGCATTATATCCTGGAATTCTGGCATGTTGGTATGCCAACCAGAGTATGCAGGTCAAAAAGAGGAAATAAAGTCTGAATGATTAAGGCCAACAAAGACGCCATGAAAGTGTCTGCATGATTGGCAACACCCTGATAAACCGCCTGTATGCCGAAGATCTGGATATTCTCTCTGCTAGCAGTGTTGGGTTTTATCAGTGTTGGGATCAATAGGGGCTTGTGTTTGAGTTATCAGCTTTAAGAAACTGAATTCTTGACATCAATAGAATTATTAATGTGAGTAACAATTATGAATGATTATTAATAATACTAATACTAATAATTCACTCATAATGTCAATAGTCTGGTATGACTACACATTCAGAGTGAAAGTGAAGGATTGAATTCGAGCGCAGACTACTAGATACAGTCATTACATACATATGCAAAAGTAATCACAGACGACTGCTCTTATATAACAGGGTTTATTACATCAGAATAATAAATGATCAGCTCAATTAATATTGCAATCAACAAACGCTATCATACTATTTTATGTGCTTAATATCTAAACAAATGAATAAAATGTGTGTGTGTGTGTGTGGGTCTGTGTGTAAAAAGAAAGGGGGGGGTTGCTGTGGGTGATGACGTGTGTGAAAAGGAGGGGCTTGACGGTGCTACCGCTAACCTACCACCATGTGGCGTGAATGTTGCTGTATGTAACCACGTGTGTCTGTGCACCATGTGTGTGTGTGTGTGTGTGGGGTAATCGATTGAACGGGGTCTCCCACGGGGTTTCTATGTGCGTGTGTTTACGTGAGGGAGAGAGAGAGTGGGGGTCACCTCCTGCTGTGTTGGCAGGAGGATGAGCCACGAAAAAGGAGAGGGAGGAAATCGACATAAATCAAACTTCTGTTTGTGATCACGTTGTAGTGAGACTGAGGCTCGCTGATCATATCTTACACAAGTTGCCGTTGTCTCGTCGCGAACTACCGTCAGCTGTGCACGATATGATCGCGATGCCACACTGCACTCACAGAGCTGATTCAATGAAGAGAGGAAGATACCACACGAAGTGAAATAACATAAATGAAAATAATCCCAAAGAAAACAGTCAATGCAGTTAATACACAATACGAAGTAGAGCTTCTCTGGTCCGTGATGATTGTGTATTCACCTCCGTATAATGCAACGGTGTCTTTAACACGAACAGAATACGGGCAATGCACAGTGGAGCGGAGCTGGGGTCCGCTGGGTGTTGCGCAATACCTTGATATTACGCAAACAGTAACAAAACACACAAAAACACGGGAATATCAACATATAAATGAATTAACCTGAATTAAACTTAAGTTAATTTAAGCTAAGCTAGCCCAGATGCACAAGAACCTTACTGGTAGACGCTTCTTTGCGGCGGGGAGAGGGTCCGCTGCGAATTGTGGCTTCTTTGTCCCGGAGGAAAAGGGGTGGGGGCTGCTTTGCAGGTCAGCGCGGCTGATAAGCGGCGGCTGTTTCGGTCCGTTGGCGTGGCTCGTTCTGGAGCGGGCGCGGGACGTGATCAATCCTCACTGCAGGGAGGATGATTTAACTTCGGGTTTGAGACGACGTGTGGTCCGTACGTCTCGCCGGAAATCATCGGAGTGGGAGCGAGTTTTTCAGCTGCTCTCTGCCGGAATGTGCACAAAAAAGAGAACACGGGGAAGAATCTTGGAAGGGATTCGTCCCGGCGGAGTAAAGGGCCTTGACTCAAAAAAAGAACAAAAACGGCTACTTCGGCCAGCGAAAATAGCTTTGTGACCTGTCAGGGTTTGATGAGGGTTCGAGGCTTTGCAGGCCGCGCGTTCCACGTGGCTTTCGTCGCCAGCGCGATGCTGGGGGGGGGGAGAAAGCTGATGCGTCTCCTTGTGTCCCAGGGACGGATGTCCAGGGTGAAGATGGCGATTTTCGGCGGTGCTCCGGGTTATAAACGAGTCTGCCCGCTCGGCGGGAGACTGGTTGTCGGCGAATGAAGTGTTCGCCTCAGCTGTGAGAGGTGGGGGTTAAGCCGAAAGGGGCAGGGATCAGAGTTTTGGGTCAGGAGGAGCATGTGTTGAGCTCAGCCAGCCAGGAGGTGGCGCCAGACCCCAACATCAGGTGCTGAATATATTCTCAGAGTACGGGGTCAAATGAAATGTGTTACATAATGCTAAAAAGAGTGTTGTTATGATACATTAAAAAAAGGGGATACGGTCTTCAATTTTCAGGACAAGTTTGTAACTGGCACACAGATCAAATGCCTGAATGCTTGTCTTTTATTTAATGTATGCATTGTATTTGAATTGTATTGTTTTTTTAACAGCCTTTGAGTCTGACAATAAACTGAACTGAACTTATATATAGTTCTATATATATATATTTTTTTTTTTTTTATTGCCATGAACTATACAGTTTTTTCCCTATTCCTTTCTTGTTTTAGAGAGGCTTTAATAATAATAATATAATTCTTTCTCAAATAACAATGTGAAAACATTTTGACAATGTGAAAGGGGTAACCTGTAGTGATAAACCTACAGCTGAATCTGTCAGCCAGTGCTGCTAACTCTTTTCTCATGAGAGCAGCTAGCATTAGCTCCAAAAGTCGCTAAAAGTAACCAGATGACTCATTTGCATATTGGTAACGTCATTGCGCATCATTTCGGGCTGTCGACAGAAGACTGGACTGTTATTACTCTGGGCAGTATGCAATATCATAAATGTTTCCCCTGATGGTCTGAAGAAGTAGCTTAATTTGTTACTTTTTTAAATACAGTTGCGAAAAGGGTCTGAAAAGTCATAAAATCTAGCAGAAAGTCATCAAGTTGGCAACACTACTGTCAGCTTAGCTCTACGTTATAGCGACTTTCAGCTCATTGTTTAGCTGTCCGGTCCATAAGTTTAGATTTTTGAATCACTCTCATTGCTGTTTTCCGTGAAAAAGCTCGGGGAAGAAAGACCTACTGCACACTAACTACTCCCTCAGGAGGTGGTGGAGACCAAAAATAGAGCTATAAGAGAGAGAATATAGGACTTCCATTCATCTAGTGGACACAAACACAACTCCAAATGAATGATAATGTTCCTCTGTAACTGCTGGATGTGCAAATAAGTAACTGTTTGTTAACAACTTTACTATTTCAACGTAAAAGTTGATGATGTCAATGATAAGTTCAAAACTTGTTACTGCTAGTGGACAAAAATGCATAATCAATTTAGTAGGTCCCAAGTATTCATTCTGTATGAATATATATGAATATATATATATATATATATATATATACCTTCATCCTTTCTGTCAGTAACCTAAGCACCCTGGTGAGTTCACATGGCTGCAGGTGACACACACACACACACACACACACACACACACACACCACCTCCCACGGTGTGCAGCAGCAGGCTGGTTAGTTGGTGTTGTCAGAAGTGATCTTCAGATGCTGACGGTAGATATTCACTCTGATATCCTCTTCATCTCTTCAGATCACACACACCCTCCCAGGAGACCTGCAGCTCATATTTGGGGTTTATTTTTACTTGGCTTGGTTTTACCTGTTGGGACTTTTTGGAATGTGTCACTCTGTTAGAAAAATTCACTCGAGACTGGTGTAAAAATCATTCATCATTGGACATTTATTCTTTGCAAAGAAGGAGACAGGGTTGATTCACATACAGAATGTACATCAAGACCGCTCAAAGATCTGTCTCCGAGTCTCTGGTATTTATACTAAGTAAACAACATGCAGTGGGCTGGCACAGGGCAACACACACACATTTCGCGTTTCACACAGGCGTCTAGGTATCTGGACACTTTAACTATTCGTTCTAGTACAAAGGTCACTTTCTATCGCAAATCAGCCCTGCGTAAGTATCGACGCTTTCTACACGTTTGTTATCATTCTTATTCAGGACAAACAGCTGAAGTGTTCTTTCGGCAATCAACTGCTTCTTAATAGACTAAACATTTGCTGAAGACCTAGTGTCAGTGAAAGTTCGCAGGACACAGGCCTTAAACACTACAGAGGAGATGAGCTTCTGTTAAATGTAACATTCACTAATTATTAAACACATACTAATTTCGATTTTTCCCAACACACTCCAATGCTGCACTGCGTTCTCACACATGATTGTCAGGAGGAGTCAGGGCTGATGGACGTTGGATGGATGTTCATCTTCAAATGGAAATACCAAACTGCAAGGCAAATGTGGAGGACACACAGACACAGATGTGGTTGGCTGGTACAGGTTGTTGGTACCTTCCTATGCAGGCCATTAGGTTTAATTAAAGCGAGTTGTTGTGGAAGATTTCTATGACTATTCCAGAGAAGAGTGTGAAGGTTTTCAATCAATATCAAATAAACAGAGTCTTGATGAATGATCAAAGTTGTAATGTCAATTTATTGCGTTGCAAGCAAGGCGAGCAGATTCACAGACACATATCTCAGTGTATTGTGAGAGAGCTTCTGAGAACAGTATCAGTACATCTTTATTTATGCAGAACGAGAAGGGGGCAAGTCATATGTGTGCATCATTGTCTGGTACATTTCCATTACATTACACAGAAATGCTCTTCATCTTCAGTTGTTACCTTATATGGCACAGCAGGTGCCTCGACCTATGCTATTGCCTAATATGGAAATGTTTTAGGTCACAGCAGGCGCTTCCTCTTACGCTATGCTGATGTGTCATACAGAGACTTATGCAGAGAACATGTTAATACATATTTCACCATTACAGAGGCTAAAACGCTCTGTAGAGCCGAGGGGAACAGAAGAGCTGCTGATTGTTTTCAGCGGGTTCGTCAGTAGAAGCACAACCCAGTCGGCAGGAGAAAATGAATTGCATTGTAAGTGTCTGCAAACCACGGATACGTTGAATGTGGACGTTTCTGCCACATGGCTTATGTTGTGAATTGGGATTGGTTCGATTTTGGCAATAAAATTACTTGATTTAAGTCATAAAAAAATATTATCGTTTGTGTTAAACGTGACATGTAACCGTTTGGAGAGATTTTGGCCGTAGGCACAGCTTTGCTATGAACTAAATGCTAACATGCCAATGTTTAGCTTGTGTGTTAGTCTGCTAACATTTGATACAATGTCTTGTAGTTTTTCCAATGACATTCCCATGAGACAAACCAAAGTATTGGAAACAATCTTGGCCCGATGATGGTGCTAGATGTGAAGCGAGAGGATCGCCAATGTCGCTAAGACGCATAATGTGGATATCAATCATATCTGCACAAAGTCAAAGGGACATGAGTGTCTGCACAACATTTCCTGGCAATCAGTGCAGATGTGACCAGAGTTCCGCCTGCACCAAATCAGTGTGGTCACAAGTACTGATCAATAGATGCAGACGGCAGCATTTGAGGACACATGCAACTAACAGAGGGTCACACCTCAGCAGATACACAGTTTAAAAAAGTAAAACACGAAAGCCCTACTGGCAGCTCCGATGTTCATTACTCCCCCGAGGGTACTGCTAGATAGAGCAATGGTCATTCAAATCAAAACAGGTAAATACTCCTGAGACAGTCCGACAATTACGTTTCGAGGGAAACATATTTTCTTTTGGATTAACTATTGCTTTTGAAGTATAACAAATGGGTTGCCAATCATAGGTCGTGGAAGTCTGTGTAGGGAGGAAGTCGGGGTGAACAGATGGGTCAAACACCCAGAAGACCGCTGGGCGTGTCCCATATGAAACTAAAAGTCAAATCCTTAACTTAAACGACATAACAACCATACTTATTTTTAGCCCCAAAAAATATACATAACCAAGTTTGGTTTCCTGAACATAAAGTAATTTTGTGTGTTTTTGGCTTTGTTTCAATTTACAACGTCAACCACATGTTGAAAACTGTCGGGAGAAAATATGTTTCCTCTAAAATGTAATTTTTGCAGACAGCGTTGTCTCTGATTATTAAAAGTCAGACCAATCCAGCCAGCATGACTTCAGAGGGGGTCAAAGGGGCTGTTGGCCTGTCTTTACACGTGGAGTAGTGTCCATGTCAGCACAGCACAGGGGAGGGGGAGGGGAGGCCCAGAGCTCAGGATGAGGACAGGCTGGAAATCCCAGATGGGGAGCGCTCAGGCAGCACAGGCCGGATTATAACTCTGAACATCAAATTGTTTTATGTAACACATTGTAGTGCAGACGACAGCCACCAGCAGCTGTTACGCAATCCACTGAGCTGGCAAGGAAGAGCCATGACTGCACATGTGTACACACACAAGCACATGCAAATATGTATGCACATACATTTAAACAGACAAGCAGGATATGAAAAAAAGACGTTGTAGTCATGATGACACAATCTAAAAGATTATATTGCTGCTCGTTATGTAAAATAACTGCATTAACCACATTGTAACTCCACCTCTGGTTTAATGTTTTCAGCTGAGAACATTACTTGACATAAAAAAACATGAAAACATTTGAATGACGATTAAAGAAATGTACAGTCTCTGACTTAACATCAGAAGTCTATGAGAAAATGACTCTACTTCTCTCTTGATTTATTACCTCAGTAAACATGAGTTTATGGTCTCAATCTCCAGTTTCAAGTCTTCTTCAATACAGCATGATGTTCATTTAGTACATTATGCTCCATTTAGAGTCAAACAGACCATAAAGCAGGGGATGCTTTAGGGCGGGGCTACACGGTGATTGACAGGTCTCTACCACGGTGTTGTCCGGGTGTTTAACGTTTCCACACTGTGTTTTCAGTTTAAGAAAGTTAATTGTAATGTAATGATTTCAGCTCGCTCACCAGGCCAGAGCACCACGTTCATACGCCAGTCAGACAGAAAGTTATTTCTGAATAAATGACGTTTAAGTAAGCGGGAGAAATGCGAGGAGAGGAGAGGCAACAGGGAAATGAGACGTCCTCGCCTCGGAGCGCGATTTAATAGAGACGTCAATTAAATATGAGGTGTGTGACAGCTGCAACAGCTGTCCAACGTTTAGTTTCACTGCTTTATTTTATGGTCTCAGATGAGCATAACAGTGTTTATGACAGCTTATATGTTTACTATTGATTCAAATCACAACCTGGCATAATGAGACAAGAACGATCAGATGTCGTACATTTCTATTTAACACAGAAAGGCTATGTATATACAGCGGGTAAAATAAGTATTGAACACGTCACCATTTGTCTCAGTAAATATATTGCTAAAGGTGATGTTGACATGAAACGTTCACCAGATGTCGGTAACAACCCAAGTAATCCATACATACAAAGAAATAAATTCAGAAATTAAGTTATGTGTAATAAAATGGAATGACATGGAAAAAGTATTAAAGAACGTCCTCTCCACGTGTGCACGTCTCAGCTGGCTGGGACGCTGGAGAAACTCCGGCGCCAGCACTCCTCCTCCAAGACCCGTTTGAGAGGAGAACTTTGGCGGAGATTCTGCAGCCAAAGAGCTGATATCAGATCAGCCGACCTCACAATCAGACAGCAGACTAGCGGGAAAGGGAAGCAGTACCGGTACATGCAAAGCTTCTGTACTAGCTGTACACCAGACAGGTTTGGCTAGCTGGATGACGTCAGGGGCGTTTCTAGGAATCAAAGAAAGGGGGGGCTTAGCTCCAAGGGGAGTGGCATGTTTGCGTGCTGCACTCGCGGCAATTTTTGGGGCCCATTCGGGGATATCCATTGTTTCAGCCAGTTCATAGATTGGTTCAATCAGAAAGAGTGTGATTTTGCTCTGTAGTTTTGCTTGCATTCAGTATATGTTAACACAAGAGACAGAATTTCAGGGTCATAGTGAAATTTGACAACACAAATATGAACTTTTCTCAAATAAAGAGAGAAATAATTTTCCTGCTTGCAAAGGAAAGACGGATAAACCAGCTTTCATATCCGCGTCACTCCCAAATCCTAATTCTTAAAGGGACGCACATAATGGATGGAGAATGGACCTGACAGTTTCAACTTTATATCGTTAAGTATGATGATGGCTGTTGGATTGTAATTTGAAGGGGGAGAAAACATACAAACCAGAACGCACGCACATATGTAGCATGTTAGAGTTATCCATGTCCATGTGAGAAACAATAGTTTAATTTAACGACATCACCAAAATAAATTTTTCTTTTTTCTTTTAAAGCCAATAATGCCAAATTATTTGGGGGGGCTGAAGAAAAATGGAAAGTCGCCCGATTGGAAAGTCGCCACATTTAGCGAGAAAGTCGCCAAGTTGGCAACACTGAGAGCGCTCTGTGGATCAAACCTGCACTGACGACTTCATTATCTTGGCTGATTGATGAGGCTGACAGCTTCACCTTCACACATGGCTCCCCTCAACCTCCGCCGGATTACAGGGTTGAAGGCCCCATCAAGTTTGTGCACGTAATTTGCAAGCCGGAACAGTGGAGTGACCTAGATCTGACAGACATGATGGGTGTTCAGTCAACTCTCCAGTTTCATTTCAAAATATACAAACATTGTACTGCCAACAAGCGAATAGCATGCTGACAAACAGTCCAGGAGGCCACTGCCCAGCCGTCCCTAGTTAACAATTACAACCTCCGCCTAAACTGAAAAAAGACAAACATTTCTAGGAAGTTTCAATACTTGCTTGAAGAATGTCACATCAGTGTGACAAGGTCCCTCACAGTCACTCTCAGTGATATTATCCCTGTGCAGATCCAAACCAGCATAGAATGAGCCACACCGATGCACTGGAAACCTCACTCACACACTGTAGTTTATTTTGACTCAGTCCCACATACACCGTCCTGCTGCACTAAATACTCTATAGAGCAGACCTGGGCACTGTACGGCCCCCGGGCCATATCCGGCCCATTGGCTGTCGCCAACCGTCCCGCGAGACGTGAATGGGAAATTAGGAATAACACGTAAATAATTGTACATCATACAGCTGCATTGCTTTTATTTTGAAGGCGACTGCTGCTGTTTTTTTAATCTAAATTTACAAGTTTGTACGTTTGTGGATGGGTGCGAGCAGCAGCGTCATCGCAATCCCAATAATGGCAGTGCTGGCAGCGGGCTTGTGTATTTGGCCCGATTCTGGCGCGTAATCACGCTAACGCCGGAGCTGGGCCAGGTCATGTTGGCTACCTGGGTGTGTTGGTGATGCAGAGCAGACACAGACATCTGAGGCTTTGTAGCTAAGCTGCAAAAGCAACAAGCTCAGAAGATGTTGGTTCTCTTTGGATCGAACTACATCTGTGAACAAACATTCTCCGTGATGAAGTTTAACAAATCCAGATCCAGATCCTCTCTCACTGACCATCACCTGTCCTTCACATCTCACCTCAAACATTCAACCTGATTTCAGTCACTCATTCAAGCCCAACAAAGACTAGATTTCAAGCACTGAACTGAAAAACAGAAAATGAGGTTATTGGACTCCAAACAATAGTAATAAAAATACTAATTTTGCAGAAACATGATCCCTCTGAGTGTTTTACTATTATATATATAGATATTACAAATGTATATTTGTTTGGATCATTATTGCTGCTGCAAATGTTTTATGTGGGGCTCATTTTAACTCAGTGGTTCTCAAACTGTGGTATTACAGGTGGGGCGCAGGGGGAAATGCAGAATGTTTGTATTTTTTTTTAAGTAATTAATAAATACATGGCGAAATGCCTGTACTTTCGTGTAAATGTTTACGTTATGCTGTTAACAGGTTACGCTTGCGCATGTGCGACGGCCATGATCCTTGGCGACTCACATGTGTGGCTTAGTGTTCCAAATGAAGAGACATTTGGCAGGCGGGAACAAAAAAGCAACCGCAAGCGATGCATCCGAGACGAACAGCAAGTAGCCAAGAAGAACATATGATGAGGCCTCTCTTGTTCTGGGTTTCACAGTGAACGCGGTAGGAGATGAGGAGAGACCAGTCTGTGTTTTATGTCTGAAAACTAGCTGCGGATAGTATGAAACTTGTTTTGTTTAGTTTTTCACAGGTTGCACTTTATTGTTATCTTGAAAAGATATTTAGTGCAAAACAGGTTAATTGCAGCCAATTGCAAAAAGCTATTTTTTGCCAAATTGTAGTTCTTTTTTGCACAGATATAACTTTATTTGCATTGTTCTAACAAAGTGATTGCACATTTTATTTGTTTTTGTCTGATGGAGCAATCTGGTTTACTTAAAAGTGATTGCAATTTTCTTTATTCTATTATTTGAAAAAGCACAGATGGACGAGTCACAAAATGTTTCAATAAAAATTCAACATGAACCATTTTGTTACAATTTTGTTGTGGCGGTGGGGCATGAACATTTTTCTTCCTCCAAAGTGGGGCACGACAGAAAAAGTTTGAGAACCACTGGTTTAACTCCTTTACACACTGTTCAGTTTGGGTAGTTAGGAAGGGTTTGACAAATTATAATGTGCGAAGTAACTAGTAACTAAAGCTGCCAGACAAATGTAGTGGAGTAAAAAGTACAATATTTCCCTCTGAGATGTATGGAGTGGAAGTACAAAGTTGAATTAAAGCTGCAAGCAGCATTGATCGGGCCCTCGCATATTAACGCACGTCCAGGGTACTGGCAGGACTCTGGTGGATGCAGCCATGCATTTCTGTGACCATCATACACTGCGTGTACGAGTTAAACGGTATTTCCTCTGGTGACCAATGGCGTAGCCAGGTCTTAAGCCTCGAATGTTTTGAGTGTACCTCCAAAAACAATCATAACTGTAAGCCTGTAAAAATCGTCAAACTGAATGTGTGTGAAAACGCTTCAGTGTAACATAACAGACTGTCAAAGTAAATGCAGGTCGTTTGTTTGTGCAGGTAGCTCTGACAATCACTGCTGAGTGACTCAAAGCTGGAACAGTCGAGGAGAAATAGGAGAATGTATAGTTCCATGTGGAGAAAAAAACATATTTTTGTAAAGAATTAAGTTTAAGCCAAAAGTTGAGCCAATGTAGAATAATCTATCATACAAATTAGTCTGGGTGCAGTTTGATTTTATTAACCAAACTTCACGTTGCATGAAATTACTTTACATTACGGCCTGGCTCCAAAACAAACAAAAACACTTAAATTTACTATTAATGAAAACTCCACGTACATTTGGAAACCTTTTTCATCCAATTTCTGCTCTCCAAATATCTTAGTTTGCACATATTTAGATCAGAGAAGTATTTTTCTCATGGTGTGCCCACAAACCCTTTTAATAAGTTCAGTGTTTGGGTCGCTGTAATTGTAGAATCCTGCTTACGTCCGTGCCTATCAGTAGGTGGCGCTATGACTATGAGTTAATATTGGCATGCAATCAACAAGCATGTCAAGTTTGGGACAGTTTTGACAAAGTACAGTCGAGTTACAACAGCTTGATGGATGTTGGCGAACCATGTAAAATGAGATCTGATAAATCTGGAGTAGATTAGACAATGTACGGCCGAGTTACAACAACTTCCTGTTTGGTGGTGAATGGTGTTTTTTTGCCACCATGCCACGGATACATAGTTTTATAACTTTTTGATCTTTGAGTAACTTTTCACTGCCAAGGTCTCAAGAGTATACTGACCGAATCTGAAGTCAATTGGGTGAAATCTCGAGGAGGAGTTCGTTAAAGTACGAAGGCTTGAAATGGTCCAAAAACGTCATAAGATTCTAAATGACCGACTTCCTGTTGGGTTTAGGGCATACCTCTTTGAGGTTTTTTTTGTACGTCCCATCATGTTACGTATACCTACTAAATCTAGGTCAAACCCAATGTTGGGGCTACTCAATAGGGGGCGCTATCGAGCCAATCTGTCATACATCTGGACACCCCAATCAGACTGCAATTTTCACCACGACTACCTTGCGTGCCAAATTTCAAAATCTTACCAGTATCCCAAGCACCTCTTTTTCCCCTTGATCATAACATTTACTCTAACCACTCACAGCTTATCAAAACCATACAATTTACTGCTTTTTATAAAGAGGTGGAATAATATAGAGCAGGATTGAGTTCAGTCTATTGGTCCGGCCCTCCACAACAGTCCCTGTTTCTCATGTGGCCCCTTGGGAAAAATAATTGCCCCCCCCTGCTCTGCAGAAACAAATGTGGATTCATCCACCGCTGAATATAGTCCCCAACAAATACACAGTTTCCTCCTTTTTGAGTAACTTTGGTAAAAACTACAGTGACCAGCTGTTTTAGGAATTTACTTAACTTTTTTCTTCATAATGAAACAATATATTTGTGAACGGTTTAAATGTTTGTATCTTTTAACCAGTGGGCTTGGAGCTGAGAGTCACAGACCTGGGACCGTGTTATCTAGCTAGTGGGCAGCTTCTGAACTCCACCTGAAATATTAAACTTATTCAAATCCAATTGTGGTTGCTTGCTTTGCCTGGTTGAATTTCAGCTTGCTGCTTATAATTTACCAAAAACTAATTTTACACAATCCTATGATTTAAATGGAATTCTTACAACCTATTGACATCGTTCAACTAAACCAGGAAATATAGTTTATGTATGAAAATGTTAATAAAAACCAGAAGCCTGTTCCAGGAAACAGGTTAAAAAAAACCTGACTTAATCAACTCTGAGTATGTTTTCCCTGAGTGCAGTGTGTGTGTGGTGAATGAATAAAATAGCATCATAAATTGAGCTAAGCTACTTCAATTCACCATGGCAACGGCTATAAGTTCCTTTATTATAAGTTACATATTTGAGAGTTCTTTGAGGACTTTGTGACCATGTTGGCTTAAAGACCTGAGAGTAAAAGTAATTTGTTTTATTCAAGTTGTAATTATACTGCTCAAAAACACAGACAGCATCGTGTTAAAATAGATTTAATCACAAACATTAATAAATACATAAACCACAGTATGTTCTCAAATAAAGGCCGGGGGCGTGTTCGCCAAAAACACATAAAGGCTGTCCCAAATACAGTCCAGGGAAAAAACAACAAGAGTTGATACACTGCTAGTGCCTGTCATCCAATGTGCACGTGTTTGATTGTATTAACATCATAATGCAGTTCTAAAACATTAAACAGAGAAACGATCAAAAAAAGAAACTTCGTAGCATCAAGCCAGATGAAACCAACCAACTCACTAAACATCAAGCATGTCTTAAGGCAGTGGTTCCCAAACTTTCTGTCAAGCCCCCCTTTGATGTTATAGGACCATTGTAGGAACAATGCAATTTACATTTCCCCATTCAACAGGTTTTTCAAACTGAATTAGTGTGAAAGAAAATAAAGAATCCTACATATAATAATGATCAAAGACAAGAAGTTACTCAGTGCTTTCTCTGCATAGATCACATTCACATTCCTACATGTAAATTGTTTTCTGACATATTCATTTGTAAATAAAATGAACTTCATTTCTTTTAAGTGCAAACAACATATATCTCCCCACATTTAACAACAGCTTCTCTCAAACAAGAAAACAACACATCCAGCAATGATTGATGTGGATTTACTTTCAATAAATGCTTTTTGTGACATACAAGAGTGCCACAAGATGTTTAAGCTACTCAAGCTTTTTCTGCATGGATCATATTCTTTAAAAAAAATCCTATTCCTATTCATAGGTACATTCCTGTTCCTACATATCAGTCAGTGACTGGTGTGGGCTTGCTTTGTTTTACAAATTTTGTCAAAGCGGGTGTAGGTGACTAGCAGCAACTTTCAATTAGTCCCCGAGAGGCTAAGTAGGGGAGACTGACCTGCGGACGCGCTGGCTGTAAATGATTTCCGGAATCCAGTGGCTGAGTATTGAGTGTTTATTTGTGGACGACAAACTAACTTTGGTGACATTTCTTGGCTTTCTCCTTTGGTGTACACAGGCGATCAGCAACGTCAACAAATGACAATAATAATGTGAATAACGTGTACTGTAAATAGCGCTCAACAAAAAATAAGGCTCCCTCTATCACCCCCTCTCCTTCCATTCCTTCAACTAGACTAACATTACTGAACCGCTGACATCCCCACTGTGGCTATCCCCAACACCACGTGACTCAATAAACGGAAGTGATGAAAAAGGGTGTACAAAAATAGCACAGGCCATACCTGGCTCCTACAGCGGGGTTGCTGGTTAGAGATGGCCTCTCAGTTCATTTTCAATGTTCAACTTTGATCTGTATTTGGTCTTTATTTAGTAGGCTTCATACTGTCTGCCGCCAGTATGTTAAGACACACAACACTGGGTCTCTCTTCTTGGCCGACCATAGTGCTTGTAAAGCCCAGGGACAGATACGCCTCGTTATATTTTCTTGCTTTTACCTTTCTTTGTGCCGTTGTTGTGGTGGTCGCGTCGCCTGTTACAGCTGTAACAGACTTGCCATCTGATTTGCGCTTTATACCAGTCACACATCTGTCCATCTTGGTACATCGCTTCCTTCCTATCTCTTGTCTTTTCTCTTTCTCTGTCGCTCCTTGATAACTGTGATCTGACTCAGCATATGACAGGACCCCCCACAACTCTGGACCTAATCATCACCAAAGGTGTAAACATTTCCAAGGTCGATGTGACTGATGTTGCACTCTCTGATCATTTCTGTGTTTTCTTTGAGAGTGCAATCTCTTATTCTCCTCCACACCAGCCCTCTCTTGCCTCTCAGTCAATGAGCTTGTAGATGGCTTCAATTTTAAAGTTAAAAATATTATTGATGCCATTGCACCCACTAAAGTGAAGGTTGTCTCGGGTAAGCAAAGATCTCCTTGGAGAAATGCTACGCTGGTCAGAATAGAGAAACGAGAGTGTCGGAAAGCTGAGCGCAGGTGGTGAAAAACTAAACTCCAGGTTCACTGTGACATCTATAAAGAGAGACTTCGCAATTTGGAAGAACTTGCAAGGCAGTCATTCTTCTCTGACATCATAACCAAAAACAAGAACAATACACGCACCTTATTTGCTACCATCGACAGGCTAACAAACCCTCCAGTGTCGGTAGCTGCTGAGCTCCAATCCACCTGGGCATGCAATCAATTTGCCTCCTTTTTTACTGACAAAATTCAGTAAATTAGACAAGCAGTCAGTGCCTCCACACCAACCACAGGATATGTGTTGTCCCGATCTCTGAATAACATCCATTCAAATATCATGACACAATTTCATTCAATCGACCGTAGAAGTCTAGAAGAAATTATACAACATCTGAAGTCATCCTCCTGCTGCTTGGATATTCTACCAACACACTTTTTCAAAAATATTTCAAACTGCATGACCACTGATCTTTTACACATTGTAAACACATCCCTTCTCTCAGGTGTCTTCCCAGAAGCCCTAAAAACTGCAGTTATTAAACCACTCCTAAAGAAGGCTAGTTTAGACTCCTCAACAATGAAAAATGATAGGCCAATATCAAACCTCCCATTTTTAGGTAAAATAATTGAAAGGGCAGTTTTTCAACAGCTGAACAACTTCTTGGCCGTAAATAACTGCTTTGATGTTTTCCAGTCAGGCTTTCGACAGCACCACAGTACTGAAACTGCTCTTGTTAAGGTTTTCAACGACATCCACTTAAACACAGACAACGGCAGAAGTTCAGTCTTAGTATTACTGGATCTCAGTGCTGCATTCGACACGGTCGACCATGACATACTACTAGAAAGACTAAAAATCTGGGTGGGACTTTCTGGCACAGCACTTAACTGGTTTGAATCCTACTTGAAGGACCCAGAATACTTTGTGTCTGTAGCTAATTACACATCAGAGCTGACTAAAATGACATGTGGTGTTCCCCAAGGTTCAATACTGGGGCCTCTTCTGTTCAACATTTACATGCTTCCACTAGATCAGATTATGGAAAACAACAAAGTGTGTTATCATAATTATGCAGACGACACACAAATCTACATAACTATGTCACCAGGGGACTATAATCCCATACAAGGGCTGGGTAACTGCATTGAACAAATCAACAACTGGATGTGCCAGAATGTTCTTCAATTAAACAAAGATAAAACAGAAGTAATTGTTTTTGGTACCAAGGATGAACGATTGAAAGTCAGCGCTCAGCTTCAATCACTGATGTTAAAAACCACAAACCAAGCCAGAAATCTAGGTGTAGTTACGGATTCAGACCTCAACCTGAACAGCCACATCAAGACAATTACAAAATCAGCCTCCTATCACCTGAAGAATATATCAAGGATTAGAGGATTTATGTCTCAACAGGATTTGTAAAAACTTGTCCATGCGTTTATCTTCAGCAGACTGGATTACTGTAACGGTGTGTTTACAGGTCTCTGTAAAAAGTCCGTCAGAAAGCTGCAGCTGATTCAGAACGCTGCAGCTCGAGTCCTCACTAAGACCAGGAGGATGGATCACATCACTCCAGTTCTGAGGTCTTTGCACTGGTATTTGTTATAATTTTCTTTTACATTGTTTTACTGGTGTGTGTGTCTGTGTGGGTCAGTGATGAAGCCGCGCCCTCCCCCCCCCCCCCAGTTTGAGAACCACTGTCTTAATTAAGGACATAAAAACCTGGATGACCTGCAACTTCTTGATGTTAAACTCAGACAAAACTGAAGTTATTCTACTAGGCCCAGAACACCTCCGACATCAGTTATCTGATGATATAGTTTCTCTAGATGGCATTGACCTGGCATCCAGCAGCACCGTAAAGAATCTCTGAGTTATCTTTGATCAGGATTTGTCTTTTAACTCTCAGATAAAACTAATTTCTAGGACTGCCTTTTTTCACCTACATAGCATTTTAAAAATCAGGCACATCCTGTCTCAAAGCGATGCAGAGAAATGAGTTGAATGCATTTGTTACTTCCAGACTAGATTACTGCAATTCCTTATTATCAGGCTGCTCTAATAAGTCTCTTAAATCTCTCCAGCTGATCCAGAATGCTGCAGTTCGTGTACCAACAAGAACTAAGAAAAGAGATCATATTACTCCTGTATTAGCTTCTCTGCACTGGCTCCCTGTTCCTTCTGCTTACCTATAAAGCCCTAATTTGTCAGACACCATCATATCTTAAAGAGCTTATATTACCATATTATCCCACTAGAGAGCTGCGCTCCCTAAATTCAGGGTTACTTGTGGTTCCTAGAGTCTTAAAAAGTAGGGTGGAAGCAGGCACACTCACCACATTTCAGAGTAGGCTTAAGACTTTCCTTTTTGATAGTGCTTATAGTTAGGGCTGGCTCAGGTTGGGGCTGGCTCAGGTTTATAGTTGGGGCTGGCTCAGGTTTATAGTTAGGGCTGGCTCAGGTTTATAGTTAGGGCTGGCTCAGGTTCATAGTTAGGGCTGGTTCAGGTTTATAGTTAGGGCTGGCTCAGGTTTATAGTTAGGGCTGGCTCAGGTTTATAGTTAGGGCTGGTTCAGGTTTATAGTTAGGGCTGGCTCAGGTTTATAGTTAGGGCTGGTTCAGGTTTATAGTTAGGGCTGGCTCAGGTTTATAGTTAGGGCTGGCTCAGGTTTATAGTTGGGGCTGGCTCAGGTTTATAGTTGGGGCTGGCTCAGGTTTATAGTTAGGGCTGGCTCAGGTTTATAGTTGGGGCTGGCTCAGGTTTATAGTTGAAGCTGGCTCAGGTTTATAGTACGCATAGTTTGAATGACGCAAAATCAGTAAAAGGGACGTAAAAGGGTCTTTCAAAGTAGGGTAAGTAGCAAGATTGCAGCCGGCACAGCTATATATATCTACGATGATTATAAAATATTACCAAGTTCAAATAACCTACATGTGGTCACAAAACATGTGTCCTTCATAAAGTCCTAGAAAAACATACTTCGACCCACTTCGGTTTCACAGTGCCAATGTCTTTGTAGATGACACAAGTAACGGTCACTCAAAATGCTTTTTAATGATACAAACTGAAATTCTAATCCACATACACGTACTCTTGGCAGTTTTGAGCAGGATTATTATAGTGTTGTTTGGCCTGTGACCCTGTTTTCAGCTCCCCATGCTCACGTTCCCAGAAGCGATTATTGCCGTCAGGTTGTCATGTGAATTTGACCACCTGAGTGGTCTACTTTCAAGAGCACAGAAGGAGCTCCAAAGGGGGTTTATAGAAATTATGTATGTACTTTAAACTAATTATTAAAGTGCTAAAAAATGTGAAACGGGTCTCCTGACTCCTCATCAGAATATTCAGAGACGCGTAGGGGGTCCAGACTCCAAGGTTGGAAAGCTCTTGCAGATTTTGACATCATTCTTTTTTTGTGTTACAATCATGGCTACATGGTGTATATTCTGATCTCACATCGAGTGATACAGACCCAAAACTATTGTCAGTACAATTGAATGAGTTGGTACAATTACATTTCACACCGCTGAGTAAAATGTAATCTAATGTACATTTTTTATGTTATGTTAATGTCATGGAAAAATCCCATGTCCTCATATGTGCATACAACCTTTTTGTAACTACAAGTAGAACATTTCAATAAATGATGCGATGAACAGCAAAGAAAACACATGAATAAGCACATGACTTATGTATTAGGCCTTTTTCCTTACAGGGACTCAAAATCCCATAACCTGAAGGAACCTGTAAGATTTAGTATCACATGTTTAGAGTCACCGCGCCTCACTAACATCACGTGCTCCTGTGAACGAGCAAGGAGTCTCCCGGATGTGTAGGGGTGCAGCTCAGGTACACCTGGCTGTCCAGTGTGATGTCATCGCTCCTCAGCAGGGGTTACTGAGCACCCCATTGGTCACAGTCAGTTTGCTCCACCTCCTCTGACTGAGAAGTTTGCGATTCAGTTGAACCTTCACCCGAACATCGAACACTTCCTGGATGGCTTTCTTGAAGCAGTGGAAGTTGTAGTCGATCAGTCCTGTGAGGAACAGAGAGAGGACACCAAGTCTGTTACTGGACAGGTCGGAGAGGGAAAGACTATCTTTGTCTTTATGAAACACAAAAGCCAATGAAGTTCCACAGCAAAAAACACCAATAACAAGTACATTTTCCCACAAAAATACCAGATACGATGAGAAAAAAATTATACGTCGCAAAAATAAAAAAAATTAAGAGCTGTAGAGGTTGGATTACCCCAAATTAAAGCCAGATCAATAGTTATTTTCATAAAAGAAAAAAGAAGCCGTTTTCATGACCTTTACACCTTTCTCAAGACTCCAACTGTCAACTACCTGCTAACTACCTGTCACTAATAAAGAAGACCGCCCACCCTTTTGATCAGCTAAAAGAGACAGCCCACTTTTCCAAACATCAAATTAACACAGAGTGACGCTCTGTCTTCCACAACACCATCTTTGACAGAGTATAAATGTCCAGACACTGGCATGCAGAGAGCAACCAAGACAATAATCAAGTCACACCGGTCGCGTTTTTTTTTTGACGCGCGTCGAGATTACATACAAAGTCTATGCACAGACGCGATGAGACTGGCGCGCCGCGATTTTGCGATTGAGCGGCGCGTTGGACGAGTTATAGCAGTGCGGTGGACGCGGTGGACACCGCAAAATCGCCAACGCGCGAGTTGAAATTTTTCAACTTCTGCGACATAATCGCGTGACGCTGTGGCGCGATAGCCTATCAGCATTGAGTTGCTGCCCCCGTCATCAGTGCCGTAGCTCCGGCCGGTGCTGAATCGCAAACAACAATGGAGGACAAATAAATCCTGGAGCCGTCTGTGTAAACAGCGACCGGCGGCTTGCTAGACACAGTGAATACAGCTCGATACAATCCACGGAGCTCCTCTGAACAATATTATGAACCAGACATGACGGCGTTTAGTTTCCCGGGATATCTGTGACTTCCACAACACGTAGGAATATAGGTTATTCTTTCCATGGTTAATGGCGGACAGTTGAACGGATCCAGGTCTATAAACCACGCCCCCTCTCCGGCGCTACGAGATTCTGCGGCGTTTGGTCTGAACACGACCGGCGGCGCGTTGGACGTGATTTTGCACTGCGTCAAAAAATCAACGCGACCGGTGTGACCGCAGCATGAGGCTGTAGGTTTGGAAGTGTCGGCCCGTCGGCCAACCACGGTTCAAACTGAAATATCTCAACAACAGATGGTAAAGACAGTCATGGTCTCCACAGGATGAGCCTTACTGACTTTGGGGATCCTCTGACCTTTCATCTCCATTCTCATCAGGTCAAATTCTTCTTTGTCCAATTCTTTGACTGAAAACAAAACTATTGACAGCTTGATACTAAGACACTCAAGAGTTTTAAAAAGATCTCTCTTGTCCTCCAACATTATGAAGAAGCAATCCTGAAGAGTACCTCTTTACCATGAAATGGTAATTGGTGAATTGGAGAAGGTAACCACGAGATTACTTTGAGGAAAACAGCAAACTGTTCAGAAATAATGCAGCGTGAGAGAAGACAGACTTCTTCCTCTTATTCTTAGAGTTGCTGGGTGATTTGAGAAGGTGAAGAGGACACATAGTGCCATGCTATCCTAAGACACCTTACACAGATGAGGTGGGGCACACTGTGGGTGACTGCTCCATTGTTCTCATTCCTTTGTTCAGAGGATGTTCAGGGACACGCTGAGCTCCTAAAACACCCAGTCTTATGCGCAGCGCATTTCCTGCCCCGCAATTTGGAAACGGGGGCTATATATACGTGAGGAAGCTTTCAGTTACTTCACCTCGGCAGTTTGCCCAAATCGGTTTCATGACCAAATTTGAGGCGAGAAATTGCCAATCCCTTTGCTGAATATTCACTTATATTAGATCTCCAAGGCTTTCATTTATGGGGAGTGGCTTTGGAGGGAGGCCTGAAGGGGCGGGCTCTCAGGTTTGCCGGCTTGGTGACTTTCTCGCTAGATTTAGCGACTTTTGGAGCTGATGCTGCTCGCTACTTTAACTGAAAAGAAGTTGGCAACACTAGACTGGGTTTTTCTGTTTGATGAATTTGCCGTACTCTTACTTGTTTTTCAAGATTAACAACCCTAACCCTTTAAAGGTCTATTTTGACCACACCAGGTTTGATGATTGTTCATTGATTTTTTTCTTATTGTTGAATTTTGTCTCTTAGCTTGAATGAAGGCTGACAATCAGCAAGATAAAATTACTTTTTTAATTGTATGTTAAATTAAAATAGTCCAAATCCCTCGCTAGAGTATATAGTACAATGACATATATAATGAATATATATATATATATATATATATATACAGTATTATATAGATATATATATACTAGTGCTGGGCAACGATTTAAATATTTAATCGCGATTAATCGCATGGATTTTTTTGCGATTAATCGCATTGTTATGGCAAAGTTCAATAATGAATTATAAAGTCGTGTATTGCGCACTTTTATTTTAAAAGTACTGCTATATGACCAAAAGTGCAATAACATTTGGTTCACGAGATGCAGGCAGCATGTTTCATACTTAATGTGAATATAATTCATACTTTGTTGGCATCTTATTCTGAAAACCGGAAGTTCGTCTGAAGAAACCGGATGTTGTCTCAGGTTAATCTTTCCGCTAACTTTCAAAGTCCTTCGCTCACTCCCGATCTGTGCCGTTTAAATGCGTTTACCGTGAATGTCAGCTTATAGGTGCACTAACATGTAAGTGTCTGCTGAGTTGACCATGGAGATCTGAGTGTCTGCTGACTTTACCGCAGCGATGTCCAGTAGTCTCCAGGGAGAGTAACAGCTTTTCTCTACGGCAACCCTGAAGGGACATCATATCTCCAATACAAAACGATATACATGAGACAGTCTGTTACAATAATAATAAATTAAAAATACTTACCTGTTTGTTTTTGTGTTTTTTTGTTGTTTTATTATTATTATGATTTTTTTTTCCCATCTCAAAAGGCTCAAGTACACACACACACACACACACACACACACACTGCCTATAGGATGTTTGCTGGATTTTATCCCACTGTTCTTGTCATCATCTTGTTGTTATGTCTATGTATTGTCTCTTGTCTTTCAATAAAAAAATTAATTAAAAATAAATAAATAAAATAATAATAAATTTAAAAAATGCGTTAACGCGCGATAAAATAATTGTCGGCGTTAATTAATGAATGCGTTAAAGCGAAATTAACGCGTTAACTTGCCCAGCACTAATATATACATATACATAGCAGGAAAATAATACACTAAATTCGACCAAAATAACAGCTTTATTATAATCTCAGTACATATAGCTACATACATTAGGCATTCAGCCTAATGCCGTACTGAAAGACACAGACTGCTCCAGGCTTCTGAATATATATGAACTGAGAGAAATGTATCAGACTGCTGAATAAAATGTACCTGAATAAAGATAACTACCGAAGCAATGAGCAGCTCCACTTCATGTGACTGACAGTCAGTGAGACACAAGACCACAGGCATGTTTTACAGCTATTTATCTCTAGAAAGGTGCTACCTTAGGTCCTTGTGCTGTGGACTTTGTGGCTTTGAATAGAATTCAGCAGCTACAAACAAAGCACTGACAGATAAACTGTCAGATATTCTGAAAGACAGCTCAATGCAGATATCTGCTGCTGCAGAGGTTGACCTATGCCCAAGCCTGTGTGACAATGTTGGGGTGAACGCTGCCCTTTTCTTCCATCACCAGCTAGTGGGTAAGTACCCTTCAGAGAGGCAGGGACCCCCTGCTGCTCCAGGGCAGCTCCCAGCAGCTGACCTGCCTGCTCCATCATTATGAAGCACTCAGTGTAGTGACAGAAGAGGATTCACACAAACCCACTGAGTTGTGCTTCCTTTTGTCTGTTTTACAGGGACAAAATAATCTATACAGAAGTTATTCAGGCCGTGAGGCACGTTGATTTCTTTAGAATCACCGGCAATTCCATTCAGTTCATAACTGTTTCGTTATTACAGTGGAAAGAAAACTACATCAGCATATTTGCTGAACTCAACAACAATCAACCCAACATCTTAAAATGAATTGATTCAAGTTTTGATTGTATTTCCAGCTTTCTTGACACTGTTATCTTTAGCCATTGATTTATTGTAGTTTTGTTACGTAACTTTCATACTTTACGCCAATTGCTTAACACGTGTACTAATTTCACGTAACAAAAGTTACTTCAACTTGAACTACAATCTTTTACTTAACAGTTTTTTTTTTTGTGCAAATAAACCTAAAAATTTTGTAAACTTTAGTTGGAAGTTTATTCTGAAAGGACACTGAATGCTGCAACAAGTGGAAACTGTTTCCTGTTAACACAGAAGTCTATTTCGAAAAGACAGTATATATGTAACGGATAGAAACCCTGACATGTCCAAACCTGATGCTATGGGGTAACCTAGTTTGCTAGTTTGAAGAGTAGGACCACTGACCAAGCGTTGATATTTGACGAGTTCGGAGTGAGAAAGTGTTAGCTGGGCACTTTGTAGAATTTTAAGATTTGGATGTTTCTTGCTGAAATACCCCATGGAGTCAGGGTTAGCGTCTACCTTAAGTTTTTTATATACACAAGATTATACTTTCAACTTTTTTATCACAGAACCAGATCTCAAATAGAGCTCTTAATCTTTTGTGCTGCTCATTGAATCGGGAAAGTTTCATGCCGATGCAAGCCGTAGAAATACTCCAACTGTGAGTCACCTGACATTGTGTATGTGAAAAAATGAATGGGATCTTTACTTCCTCCACCAGGGACGCCCCAAACCGCTCCTCCCAATTCGCAACTTCATGCAGAGATGGGCAAAGATACATCAAAATACCCCTCAAATAAATGTATCAAAATAAAATACAAAATACTGGTGCCAGAAAATGTAACAAAATACAATACATGTATTTTGTATTTAAAATACAGGAAATACTTTTTTCTGGATTTTCCGTTTTCTCACAATTTGGTATAGCAGAGCATTCAGGTTTGGGCTATATAATGTAATATAATTATATATAATGTACACAAAGCTCTGGTGAAGCCCACAGAAAGGAAGAACAGTCACAGAATGTCAGTGTAACTCAGCACATCTGTGCTTGTTGATGGTCCTTCTTGAACATCATCTTGCTGAGACATGTTGTCCACCTGGCCAACTGTAAAATGTATGAAGTAATAAAACAAGAATACTTTCAAAATATTCCTTTTAAATAAAATATATTGGATATTTAATGTTTTTTAGTTTTTTTTTTAACAAATGGACATCTACTGTTGTAGCCTGGCTAACTGTGAACTATATTATCTGCCAGTAATTGATATGGCATTATGACATTCACATTGAGAAGATACAGCATAACTCAGTGGTGGCCATCAGGGCCTTCTCTGCTGGCCTAAACAGAATCACAAAGCTATATCTATTTTATAATTTAATATTTTTTCTTAAATACACTACATGTATTATAATTTATACAAATATTTTCCCATTATCTTATGTTCTCATTGCACAGCTACTGTCTTCCTCAGTTGCTCTGCTTCCAGTGCAGCTTGTTTTAAGTAGAGCTTTTATCCAATCAGATATCACCTCTGTGTCTCTAGGTAGAACAGAGGCCCGAGGCCTGCAGACTCACAAGTGCATCCATGTACACTTTAAGTGAATGGGGACGATATTGTTGATTGTCATAGTGTTCAACCAATCAGATATTTAGTTTGACATGTTGGGCGTATTCTTTGACGTGTCAGCACCTGCTAGCCAGCCTATAGCTACGTCAGCATTACGTGCAGCTCAGTTTCCATGTGCAGCTCTGCCGCGAGGTTCAGAGTGTGCTGTGATTGGTCAGTGGGCGACCACGTGACTATCGTGAAACGAAACTTAACAGCAGAGGCTTAGTCGGGTAGTGAATCACATCACGTGATGCAGCTTAGCCAATCAAATATGAACATTCTGACAAGTTTCCTGACCGGAGTGAGATCTACCACACACCATGACACAGGGGACTGAGACGAGGAAAGACATTGCAGAGCAGTATGTTCAATGTTTGAGTTGTGAAAGTAAAATCCTAAAATAATTTCGGTGGGATTGAGGCTTGTCAGGTGGATCCCACAGCCAGACCATCTGAGAACCACTGTCCTACATGAGCGCAGAGAACATTATAATTTCCTCAATTTAAACTTCTGCATTTTCCAAGTGCTCTAGTATTATTCAAACTTATTGTAAGCCTTGTACCGAGCGGGTTAATACGAAGAAGTATATAGTTACATCCTTAAAAACGAATAGCTGTGGCACCATCATGTGGTTATATGGTGGTATTTCAGCTGCAGGACAGCAGTGAAGGCCCAGGCATACAATGCACGGCCCACTTGTAATACAGTGCAAGATTAGATAGTCAGATGTCTCTTGATAAGGTTATCATGAACATACAAGCTCCCAATCTCCCTCTTCCTATAGCTAGCTACTCGACTGATAAGTTAACTTGCTAAACACTGGCTATGCACTAGCCTAGACAGCATGCTAGCATCATTAGCATGTTAGCATCGAGCTTGATATTATAACCATCACGATGTATATACAATAGGCTATGTAGCCAGACCCAGACATCAATTATACATCAAGCTAGTTCACATCTGTCACACTCAGATAAAATATTTACCTTGACAGATAATCTGTTGAACTTGAAGATCTGAAGACTGAATTCGTGAACTGTTTTTTGATTCGTGGAGAAAGTATTTTGAGTATTTTAAATACAAAATTACTCCACTCTAAAGTATTTTGTTACAAATTACGTTCGATTTTTATCGGCCCTATCAAATACAAATTACAAAATACTCAAAAGTAATTGAAATACGTATTTCAAATACAAGTAATAGAAATACTGCCCATCTCTGACTTCATGCTTGTTTACCTTTTCTCTCAAAACTTTCCTTACGGACGAAGCAGACCATAGCGAGGAACTTGGTGACCTCCTTCAGGTACATGACCGTGGTGTTGTTCAGGTGGATGATGGCCATGGACTCCTTGTCGTAGGGTAAACCGGCTTCACTGTCCGTCAGACTGGTGGAGGGGAGACAGAAAAACACTTCACTGAACTCCAGTGAGGAAAGACATCGTGTCCCTGTTTGAAACACAGGGAGGACTCCTATTGAGGTTTCAGGAAACAGACCTTTCTAGATGGTGGGAGGGGAAGAGACAGAGAAGGAAATGGAGGCATTGATAGGACCAGTTTGAAGGCAGAGAAGAGTCTGAGAATTTAAACAACAAGCAGAGCAGGAGGACGCAGAGAGAGGCTGAACGCTGTAGACGGAGTGGACATGCTGTTCTTTCTTGCTTCTCTCTTGTAATTTATTGCGCTTTCGCACAAAAAGCCAACAAACAAAATAAACAGCGTTTTGTTTTCTCCGTTCCATCCGATGAATATACATGATGTCTTCCTGGTTCACATCTTTGGGTTTCCTTTTCTTTTGGAGCCACATAAGACGTTTCATTATTCCGTATAAATACTCAGCATCGCCTCTTGTTGCCGCAGGACCCCCCAAGAAGCCAAAACAAATGGCCACGTTCATTAAACTTCCATCACGGGGCTTCACAGAAACTGTATGTGAAAAGCCAGCACCAGACCCTCAGCTCAGGACTTCCACAGAACAGATTAACAGAACGTCTAAATCTGGGTCAGCACTCGGATAAGACAGCCTCATTTGCAAGTGTGAACTTCTGTTTCCTGCTGTGGAGTAAGCAAAGCAAATAGGACCTGAAGCCCCCTGCACTGTTAAGAGAAGATAAGATAATCCCGCAGTGGGGAGATCTACAGGATCACAGCAGCAAGTGGACAGTGCAACAAGGTACAGAGTAAAATACAAGAGCAACAAGTAATATAAATAATATATAAACAGTAAGAGTATCAACTAAGTAAAAAAGTACAAAAATCCACAATAACTAAATATAACTAAAAATAAAAATATTATATTTACAGACAGTATTTTTTTATTGCACAGTGTAATTATTGCAGATGTTTAGTGCTGTTAGTGTTTGGTGGTCTACTGGGAGCTGCACTGGTTGTGCAGCCTGACAGCAGCAGGAAGGAAGGAACTGCTATACCTCTCCTTCACACACCACACATATATATATATATATATATGTATATGTAGTGTTCTCGTTCAGTGTGTCGAAACTCTCATTTAAACACCGAGCTAAACCACTGTTAATGAAGACAGCGTCATAGTAATTTTCACCCTTTTTACTGTCACTTTGTTCCTTTAACATGTTGTGTGGTGAAAACTGAAAATACAAACAATACAAAATAGTCAGTCTGATTGTAAATACAAAACATACATAGATCATTTGTACATCATCAAACATTCATGGCTTTGTTCCAAACTTACATATAATACAAACCCATTTAAGTGACCCATCAAACCCATTAGTCAATAAATCTTTACTGATATAAAATGCCCACTATGTCCAATGTCAAGTAGAGTAATTTACAGCATTGCTCCTAGGATGCTTCCAGGTGGATGTGAGCAGATTACACCTCTGAGCATGCAGCTCTCTTTTGTTTGACTAGAACCGGAAGTGACACAACCGGAAGTGATCGTGACGTGAACGAAAAAACAACATTACGATACCATCTTTTCGTCTTGTAATGAGCATAAACAAATTATCTATATATATCTAAAGTAGAAAAATGCCTTTAAAGGCAACACACTCCCCGTCTGACCTATGTGAGGTCACTACAAGTTTGCAGGATTGCAGAACATTCACCATTCAAAATCAGTCCTTGGGTAAAAGTAGAACAACTTCTGTAATTGTCTGTAAAAGTCTTGACACTGCCTTGGTCAGTCGTCTTCACCTCGACCTTTCTTACAATGTCCATCCTTTCCAGGGAACGTTGCAGCGATACTCGCCATAGGTCAGCTGTTGCGGGCAGTCGGCTTGTCCCTGAGGAGAACTAGATCTCTGACTTGAAGGTTTCTACGTGGCACCGTCCACTTCTGTCTGTGTTGTAAGGTAGGCAAGTATTCACGGCTCCAGCGAGTCCAGAACTGGTTGGCTAGAGCCTGGACCTGTCTCCATTGCTGTATGTACAGGTCCATGTCTGAGAAATCTCCAAGTGGAGGTGGAACTCCTGTCTTTTGTGTAAGGAGCATTGCTGGCGAGAGTATGAACGGTTTGTCTGGGTCCGTTGACACAGGTAGGACTGGTCGTGCATTAATTATGGCTGTGACCTCTGCCATTAGAGTGCAAATCACTTCATGGGTTAGGCGAGCGTTTTGCTGCAGAAACATTGAATCGAGGATTCTTCTGGCGATGCCAATCATGCGCTCCCAAGAGCCTCCCATGTGAGAGGCATGTGGTGGGTTAAATACCCAGCTACACCCCTGCTCGCTGACGTACTTCTGCACCGTTTTGTCCATCCCAAGCTCCTTGCACGCTCCAATAAAGTGGGTACCGCAATCCGATTGGAGCTGTTTCGCAGGACCTCTCAGTGCGAAGAAACTCCTAAGAGCGTTTATGCAGCTGGACGTGTCCAAAGACTCGATTATCTCGACGTGTACAGCCCTTGAACTCATACAGCAAAACATAATGGCCCATCGCTTACTCTCTGCATGTCCTCCTCTGGTGCGTCTGGTTGTGACAGACCAAGGTCCAAATACATCTAGCCCCACATATGTAAAAGGAGGACAAGTTTTGAGACGCTCAGGTGGCAGGTCTGCCATATGTTCTTCCAGTTTTCCATGCAGCTTGAGGCAGATTATGCATTTATGGAGTACTGAATTGATTAACCTCCTGCCTCCCAAGATCCACAGTCCTGCTGCCCTGATCGCTCCTTCTGTCAGGTGACGACCCTGATGTTTCACCTGCTCATGGTGATGTCGGGTGAGTGTTGCAGAAAATCATCATATAACTTGGGTTTGAACTGAACACATTTGGTTCCTAAAAACATTCTTAGGAAGAGATTAAGGCATGCCAGACAAATTGTAATCTATCACTCCAATGTGTGTCCAAACATTTCCCGTACACAAATCGTGTGTTCAGCGAAAAGGTTGTGTTCCGCCAAAAGGTTATCTCGACCCAAACGAAGACAGGAGAGCATGACATAGTGAAGAGACCAGGATGCTGTTTGTGGTTCAACCCACTGGTTTGATTGGTGGAAAGTGACTTAAAGGGGGGTGCGTTTTTACTATAGAAGTAATCTGTGAAAAGTAATACATCGGATTTGTTTGATTTGCTGAACTCGTTCTATGTTGGCGTGTGCTTATTAAAACACTTCCCGCTGGGTTGCAACTTCAATTCGCCGTCTCTTCTCGTCATTTTGCCACAACATGAGTAGGGAGATATGGTTATCTTTGGGGAGGATTATTGGGTTCTTTTCTGCAGTTGCAGTCTAGGTTGGAGTGCTTTAGCCGGCCTCCAACGCAGATGAGATTGTCCTCCAAGGTTGGACCGAGTTTCAACAAGGCACTGTTTTTGGATACTGCTTTGTTGACTCGGAGAGCCGTCAGGTTTTTCGCAAAAACTTCCTTTTGTGTGGCTTTAAGGATAACTTTCCTTGCTTGGTCCAATTCCTCTGGAGTACGAGGTAAGTTGCATGTGTGCCACAGATCTTGATGCATGGTCGGCAGGGTTTTCCTCTGTACGTACATAACGCCATTGTTCGGGCTTTGACGACTGACGGATGCGTTGAACTCTATTGTGGACGTATGCATAGAATCGTTTTGACTCGTTACAGATATAGCCGAGCACTACTTTGCTGTCCGTATAGAACTTGGTGGCATCCAACTTTAGGTCTAGTTCGTCTTTAATGAGATCGGCCATCTCTACTGCTAAGACGGCAGCACTTGAACTGCTCTCAGGCACCCCGCAGCGCCGATGGCCTTGGTAGATGCATACGAAAACTCACACAATTCTTTGCGCACTGCTTTTGTGGGTGAGCTCGTTATGTATGTACGAGGAACATGAAGCTGTTGTAGGACCTGGAGCGATCCAGGATTCCCATCTGCTTTGTTTGTCTTCTGGGAGAGGCACGTCCCAGTCTGACAGTTCTGAAGTATGTTCCCTGAGGAGGGCTCTTCCCTGGATCGTGACGGGTGCCAGCAGACCCAGAGGATCAAAAATACTGTTGACTGTGGAGAGAACCCAGGCACACCTCTCCTATTACTACCGAACCCAGGTCCAGCCATTGAGCAAAGGGGGCGTTGTGTGGTCCGTTGACCTGCTGCCTGACCTTGTGTGCTCGAAGGACATCTCTTCCGAGTAGAAGGAGTATTTGTGCCTCTGGATCCAGTTGTGGTATGTGCTTGGCAATGTGATGAAGATGAGGCTGACGTAGAACACCCACAGAACACAATAGTGATTGGATTGTCTTCACTCCACGAAGGTTTCTTTGCATCACACAGAGTACAAGCAAATCGAGTTGTCCCAGGTTTAACTAACGTCACAATGGAAATGTACATCCTTTTACACCCTCACTCTGCCCCAGGCCTGGTGACCCATAGACCCCCCCCCAATGTTCCTGTCTCTCTGTTTCTGAGACATATTTCAAGACATACATTTTCCTTCCACAGCAGACGGCCTGCATTTGGTTCACTTCTTGCCATTGGGACAGATTATGTTCTCACTGCAGTGGAAGCAGAAATGGTCAGAGACCACAACTCGTAAGCGGTCTCAGATCTGTTCTCTCGGTCCGTATCAGAGTATGATTACTGTGTTCACAACTGCCCCAAACAAACCGCACCAGATTTTGATTACAATGAGGCGGCAACCTCCGGTTCTGCCGAGTGAAGCCGATGCGGAAGTGTAGAAGTCTATGAGAAAATGACTACTTCTCTCTTAATTTAAACATGAGTTTAGAGTCTCAATCTCTAGTTTCAAGTGTTTTTCACAATACATTATGATGTTTATTAGGTATCTTCCGTTCATCGGTTGCAAAATAGCCAAGATGGCGACGGCAAAATCGTTGAACTCAAAGCTTCATAACGGCAGTCCACAAATCAATGGGTGACGTCACGATGACCATGTCCACTCCTTATATACAGTCTATGATTAAAACGTAAAATGGACTAAATGTTCACTTTTCAAAGTGTCCTAAATGCAGAAAGGTGGTTTTCAGCCCGAGGTGCAAGATGAGCAGTGACTCTGCCAGGAACTTTCGGGAACAGTTGGGAGTTAGCTGACAAACAGAATGCTGGAAGACACCTTAAATCCTTGAAACTTCAGAGGACATTGAAAGCGTGACGGAGCTGTGGAGCAACCAAAACACAGCCCAGCTCCATCAGATGGACATGAGGGGTAAGTCGGGAAAACAACATACACTCAAAGGGTAAAAAATACACTTCAGATTGCAGTTACATGTGTGTACACAGCTGTCCAGACTGAAACTGGGCAATAGACGTGTAAAACGGTGGAAAGCCATCATGAAGGCCGGGTATATGGGGGGAAATACTTTGAGAAAGAAATGTCGCTGTTGAAAATCTTCAAATGTAATTTCAAAATGGACTCCATTGTATTGAGGTAGAGGCAAAGGTGTTTTTTGTAATTTGGGCAAACCAATCTTTTAACTGCCATAGGGTGTTTTCTTCTAGTTTGTTTGCTTGTGTTCACACAGCAGCATTTAAAGCAAACTAAACCTTGTGATGCTCAAGGAAAATGCTCTCTACTGAGTCAGTGTTTCAATTCAGGTAAATAAAGGGTAGAAGAAGAGCAGACTCCGTTCTGTTCCGGAAATAGATTAATGCGCTACTTTCCAATTTCACAATGAAGGGACAACAACGCGGGTTATTTATTGGTCTTCTTGGTCATAATTTATTACATTGTTTGCATTTATATTTAGTAGTGCTGGGCAAGTTAACGCGTTATTATCGCGTTAACGCATTCATTAATTAACGCCGACAATTATTTTATAGTCAACGCATTTTTTTCATTTTGGAAGTCCGTTGCTCACTGGCAGCGGTGGAGGACTACTGGACATTGTTGCGGTAAAGTCAGCAGACACTTACATGTTAGTGCACCTATATGCTGAAATTCACCGTAAACGCATTTAAACGGCACGGATCGGGAGCGAGCGAAGGATTTTGAAAGATTAATGTGAGACAACATCCGGTTTCTTCAGACGAACATCCGGTTTTCAGAATAAGATGCCAACAAAGTATGAATTATATTCACAAGTATAAAACATGCTGCATCTCCTGAGTTAAAGGGAAAATACACCTACATTGTGGGTAAAGTGTCTTTATTCTTTGATCGCTGGGTCACCATCATCACCTCTGAGTTACAGCATTATATTGATGAACAGTAGAGCTGCATTCACATGCTCTGACTGTCATGAAGACAGACATTTAGCTGAAACGTGCTGAAACATTTTATTCCTGTTGCACAGCAGTGGAAAGTTTCACATACAGTCACACACTGAGCACAGATAGTGAAGAGATAGAACTGCTGCTGTGTAAAGGGAATACTGCTGCTAACAAGAACCTTATTGGTTTAAAGTGTTTGCAAACCAAATGTTATTCACCTTTTGTTCATATAGCAGTACTTTTAAAATAAAATAAGTGTGCAATACACTACTTTTGAATTCATTATTGAACTTTGCCATAACAATGCAATTAAACGCAAACAATTCATGCGATTAATCGCAATTAAAAATTGTAATCGTTGCCCAGCACTAATATTTAGGCAAACGATAGTTTGAAAACTAGGCTGCAGCTCGAAAATACACACAAAGTACACAGTACTACTCATAGTACTGGCTATGAGAGTAGGTTCAACCCAAGACGGACACAGTCGAGGTTAGATCATGGTCCCAACACAAATTAACCGAATCAGAGACCATTTGTAACCGGACCGGGACCACCTCTTCAGCACGGTCTTCGTGTGGTTGTTTAGGTGCGAGAGACACACGATCGCTGTGTTCTTACCAGCCTGATGGAACCGCACCGAGGGGGTCGACGCTGCAGCGTTCCATCCAGCCCAACTAAACAAAGATGTTGATGTTGAAAAAAAGCCTACACACGTACAACGCCACTTTGATGCCACAGTGCAGGGTAACTCTGTAGCACGACAGGTCCATCCATCCGTGGTCAAAGTGTGCCTTCTGCGAGATAATGTGTACTTTCAAAAAGATAATCCTCCCCATCACAGTGGCAAAAATAATTCAAGGAACATACTGTTTCAAGGGCAAAAACAAAAACATTTTCAAAGAAAATCGTCTGATTTCTTCTTCATGGCAAGCTTCATGAAGTGACAGTAGTTATTAAATTTATTTTATGTTGATCATCTTTTTTTTCACTGACCTTCTTTTGAGTCATTTTGAATGTGTTTGATTTCTCAGTGGAACTTTCTTTCTGTACAAATTCAATTTATTTTACCTCAATGTTTCCATTTTTCAGTTCAGGTTTTGTTTTGAATGTAAAGTTGTATATACCCTCTTAAGTGCTTCCCTGACCTAATGTCCCTCCCTGGTTCTCTCTCCCTCTCTTGAGCGTGTGTGTGTGTGTGTTTCAGTGGAGACAGGTGTGCTGGAGGTGGAGCAGAGCTTCACCAGCTGTATCCCATCCCAAAATCAAGACTTGTACAAAGACTCAGTTCTGCCACATTCACCTTGACAGATTGTAGTATCAGCCAGTTCTTGGTAGAGATTTGCTCATTTCCTGTTTCCCCTCGCCTGAAACCCTGTTTCTTCTGTCCCTGCAGTTCGTCTGCTCTCCTTTGGACCTTGTTCTCCAGCTTTTCGTCTCGTCAGCCACAGCTCCTCTGCTCTGGACTCCCTGCTGGACTCAACCACAGCTAAGCATTCGCCCAATTAATGTTGCACGGTGTATCGATACTACTGGTGTCACGGATCGATCCGTGATCCGTTCGGATCACCCGTCACGGTTCGGATGACTCGTGAACCGCGGATCAATTGAGTATTTTTTTTCTTTTCTTTTTTACAGTGTAATCATCATAGTGTGTAATAAAGTTATACTGCTGCTGTTCCTTTTCAAGTAACAAGTCCATGAATATCAATGCAGAGTGTCAGTGAACAGATATAAAGCAGTAGTGTGTTCACGTGAACGGAGCAGCTTAGAAGCATTTAACGGTGAAGTCATGGCGAGCGGAGGAACGTCAGAAGCCGCGGCGTCATTTAAGTCGCAAGTTTGGGAGCATTTTGTCTTCCGTGTAATGTATAATGACGGATGAGGGTGGTGGACGAAACCGTTACGGTATGTAGGCGTTATTTAAAGAGAAAGACACACGACAACGGCAAAACATCGGGCATTGTGTGTGTGTTGCGTTTGTTGTGAACTTGAATGAAAGGGAATTATTACGGTAACCCTCAAGTTATTAAAGGGAAATAGAAAACAGCCCTACCTAGAACATGTGCACCAGCGCCACTGCGTATAACCATCTGATACTATCCCAGAGTTCAGCATATTCATCTAGCAAACTATACCTACCTTGGAGTGTTACAATAGCCAGTATCATTTTATTCAATGTGTCCATCCAGGCAAATTGGTGGATCCAAATGTTATAAAAAAAATGTGTATGGATATTTTTCCAAGTAGGCCACTGACTGGTCGATACGTGCGATGCATTGAGTGGGCAACGCGCCGTGTATTGAGTGGGCCGGTCTGACAGTAACTCCCGGGCCACTTTTTTTTCCACCCCTGGACAGGCCCAGTAATATTCCAGTCACCACAGAAAGGTCTACCCTCTCCCCAGACAATGGAGATATTCTCATCTTTTTGAAAATAATGTCACATTATTGTGTATTTGAATGGCATAACCTGACAGGAAGTAAACATAGACCCAAGTTGTTGCCGAGCAGTTCAGTTCAGTGTAAACAGTGGAAGCTAGCTCACCGGCTGTTTCTTTCTTTCAATATTGATGAAAGGACGAGGATATCTACAGACCTCATGTTGCACTTAAACTTAACAGAATTCTTGAATGTATTTTTATTTATTTCATTTTGTTTCAAATTGGACATCTTCAATATTTTTGTTTTCATGTAAGACTATAGCCCAAAGTTCTTTGCTTTAAGTGTTCTTGAAGTTCTTTAAATAATAAATTGAAAGCAAAGTTATATTTGTCTCCTTTGTTGATCCGAAAAATGATCCGAACCGTGACTCCTGAACCGTGATCCGAACCGAACCGTGAGGTTTGTGATCAGTTACACCCCTAATCAACACTAAAAAGGTACCGCGGTACCCGTAAGTTAAAAACGATACGATTTTGCATATTTTTTGTATCGATACTTCATTAAAATAGCGCGACCAGAGCGCACTCACTGTTCAGCTCCCTGTCATGCTGCCTGCAGGCATTGAATGCAAGGGGGCGGGGCTGCCCAGCGCTCACACAGCAACAGGCAGCGCACACTCACAGCGAGTGATCACAGGGGAGACATGCATCCTTGTCGTCAAACTAGGCTAAGGCTACTCGTGTTAGCTGTCTATGGGTGAGCTTGGGGGTGTTCATGTTTATAATCACATTTGCTTACCCGTCGTTCTTTGAACTCTTTGACTAGTTCGGGGTGTCTGTCTGAAAGGTGCTTTGCCATGTTAAACGTTTTGCCTCCCTTGGTCTGTGTGGCTGTGAAACACGTTTCGTAGACGGGTCTCTGTAGGTCAGTGGGGACTGTACACGGACCACCATTTCCGTTTTTCCGTTTTTGGTTTGAAACGAAAAACGAGAATACCATGGTATTTCCGTATTGTCGTTTTTTCGACTGACCGGTAAAACAGACGTACACGGACAAGCCTATATGATCATGAGGTCACAATGCACACAAGTGTTCTAAATGAAACACAATTGATGCAAAATGGCTCCATGCTGGTGGAGCCTGAGGGTGGATCTTGAGCTAATTATTTTGAAAAATAATTATTCCATGAATTAAGATAAAATATGAAGTGAAAATATCAAACTCACTATGCAAGTAAATTAAGCATTGTTTATCCACCCACTCCCACAGACAGTCAAACAGATGCCAGCAGAGTCAGCAGCCACACAGAGACAGAGTTCCTTTCAGCTGTGTTTGAAAGCCAGCGGAAATATAAGAGAGGCTCAAAAGATACGAAGAGGTTAAACATTAATATTAATGCCATTTGTTAAGTGTTCAAAAAGCTGGGCAGGAACAAGCTGGTAAACCGTAACCGTACAGATGTTTTATTTATTACTATTATAGATAAATATACCAGTATTGTATCGAATTCTGGTATCGTACAGACACAGAACAATAAAATGCATCGGACTCAATGCGCAAAGTTCCTGATCTTAACGATTTTATTGGTTGGTGGATTAAAAAGTCTACAAAAAATACGGACTTTGCTTGCAAACGCCGTCAAGGTGATCCATCAGCATGCTGAGCAGCAGATTCAATGGCTCAATGACTTAAAGATGGGTTTTCAGTAGCCACCGTACGTACACTGGAGAGAAGGTGTTTGGGGAAATGGAACACATTTCACAAAATGTCTAAGTAGCTGTGAAGAACTAGAACGGTTTCACAGGGAACTATTTTTACACAGCAGGCAGCAGCAGTCGTAAAGACAAACAGACAGCACCGGGCAGAACTTCGTCCCATTTCTGTACCTGAGGCATCGCTGACAACAAACACATCACACAGTAGAGACCAGAGAAAAACAGCATCACTACGCGGCAGATGCAGAATTAAATGCAATTATCAAAAGAAACAAGGCCATTTGCCTCAACATGATGTGGGATAAAAATAGTGGCTGAGATCCACAGATTAGAGACAAAGAAGAGAAACACGCACAGCTAGTGTGTGTTTGGTGAAATCCTCCATTGTTGTCAGAGATATAATTGCATTTCACTGACAAAAGAGGTCAATGAATATTCTAGTCACTTGAGCTCTCCCAAGTGCAAAGCATGCCAGGTTTCTCACAAGAGAGGAGTAAATCAATGAAACAAGGTGGAGAAAGAGTCCATTTTTCGACATTTTTCGACTTCGGTCCTATCTAACCGACAACGGACTTCTGACAGCGCAGACTCACTGGAACTTGGTGCTTAACTGAGTGGACGGAAGGGGGAAGACTTCGGTACTACCGGAAACGGCCTTCTGACAGCGCTGACTTACATGAAAGTACTCTCCTTCCGAGTCTCAAACCTCCTATTCAGGCTCGACGCCGCAATCTCGCGGGCCCAGATACTCCGGTACGGGCCAACGCTTTATGAGACGCCCCACGCAGGGCGAAGTCGGTAACCTGCCCTCGAGTTGGCGACCCAGCGGTAAAGGGGGCAACGTAACTCGGGGGTCGTTCGGCGTGTCGTTCTTTCTGTCGCTTTGAAAAACAATGGGACGGTCCTGACTCCATCCCCCTCAGCCCCATCAACCATCACCAGTCCTCCAGCCCCCCCTCCCCCAGCTCAGCAGGGGCCCATGCCTCTGTACCACCCATTCCAGCGCCCCCCACCCCCAGTAACGACTCTCTCTATCCTGGAGAGAGATGTAAATAGGCTTTTTAAAAAACAGAACCCCCGCAAAGCAGCCGGCCCAGACGTGATCGGCCCCTCCACCCTGAAGTATTGTGCTGACCAGCTGTCTCCGGTGTTAACAGACATTTTCAACACCTCCCTGGAGACTTGTCACGTTCCAGCATGCTTCAAGGTCTCCACCATCATCCCTGTCCCAAAAAAAACAAGGATCACAGGACTTAGTGACTACAGGCCCGTCGCCCTGACCTCTGTGGTCATGAAGTCTTTTGAGCGCCTTGTCCTGTCCCAACTAAAAACCCTCACCGACCCACTCCTGGACCCCCTGCAGTTCGCCTACAAAGCCAACAGATCTGTAGATGACGCAGTCAACTTGGCCCTTCACTTCATCCTCCAGCATCTGGACTCACCAGGAACCTACGCCAGGATCCTGTTTGTGGACTTCAGTTCTGCTTTCAATACCATCATCCCGTCTCTGCTACATAGCAAGCTCTCCCAGCTGAAGGTGCCCGACTCCACCTGCAAGTGGATCACAGACTTCCTGTCTGACAGGAAGCAGCACGTGAAGCTGGGAAAGCACGTCTCAGCCTCCAGGACCATCAGCACCGGTTCCCCCCAAGGCTGCGTTCTTTCCCCTCTGCTCTTCTCCCTGTACACCAACAGCTGCACCTCCAGTCACCAGTTCGTCAAGCTCCCGAAGTTCGCGGATGACACCACCCTCATTGGACTCATCTCTGGAGTCCGCCTACAGGTGGGAGACTGACCATCTGGTGACCTGGTGTGGTCTGAACAACCTGGAGCTCAACGCTCTAAAAACAGTGGAGATGGTTGTGGATTTCAGGAAGAACGTAGCCCCACATGCCCCGATCACTGTGTGCGGCTCCCCCGTCGACGTGGTGGAGGCCTTCCGCTTCCTGGGCTCCATCATATCCCAGGACCTCAAGTGGGAGCTCAACATCAGCTCCATCACCAAGAAGGCCCAGCAGAGGATGTACTTCTTGAGGCAGCTGAAGAAATTCAACCTGCCAAAGACAATGTTGGTGCATTTCTACAGAGCCATCATTGAGTCCATCCTCTGCTCCTCCATCATGGTCTGGTACGCTACAGCCAAGGGCAGACTGCAGCGCATCATTCGCTCTGCTGAGAGGGTGATTGGCCGCAATCTGCCGTCCCTCCAGGACTTGTTCTCTTTAAGAACCCTGAAGCGAGCAAGAAGGATTGTAGCTGACCCCTCTCACCCTGGACATAAACTGTTTGTGCCCCTTCCATCTGGTAGGAGGCTGAGGTCCATCAGGACCAAGACCTCACGACACATGAACAGTTTCTTCCCGTCGGCAGTCGGGCTCATTAACAGAGCCCGGGACCCCCACTGACTCTGTCATCCCCAGGACAATTTCCCACCGGTCACTCCCCCGCACATCCCTTCTATCACACTGGACACTTTTACACTACACTTACACCTCACTGGTCTATAGTCCTGTTATCTGTCCGTTTGTGCACTCGACTTCACTTTATTTTATATTTCACTTTATCTTATATTTCACTTTACTTATATTTTACTATCTTATATTTTCTGTAAATTTAATTTGTTTCTACTTTGCATTGTTGATTGTTGTTAAATGTTACGCACCTCCCGTCATGTCAAATTCCTTGTATCTTCAACATACAATGGCAATAAACGGTTCTGATTCTAATTAATTTACTAAAGCCTCTAATTAAGGACAATAACCCAGCTATGTTGTCTTGATAATGACGGCAGACTTCTGGACAACAATCTGCTGATTACTGCGAGCAGGTCCAATTCCAGGACACAGGTGAGCACCCACGTTATTGAGGGTTGGCTGTGTGTTTACAAAGAGAACACAATCCACAGTAGGGATGGCTCTCATTAGGATCTTATAGATGCTCGTGATTATGCTCCCGGCTTGGCTCCTAATCGATACTCTTATTGGTTATTTTTGATTATTTTGTGAGCAAAAAAGATGAATTAAAAAGAATCACAATGTCGTGATTATTCTTGTATGTAAACAAATAGTCTTTTTTGAGCAGCAATATAAGAAGTTCCAAAATCTTTCAAACACATTCTCAGCTGAACAATTGTCTTAGAGATTAATTTTCATTGATTATCCTGTTCTGATGATCAAACTCCGTATGACATCGCTAACGTTCCCTGCAGTGGACGAGGATGGACTGCTGCTCCACAAACGGTAGAAGACTGAGCATTTCTGCAGATTGATGTTCTACGCGTTCGCTAAATGTTGTGATAAATTGCTGCTGTTACCTCCTTTACTTTTGAGGGTTTTATTGTATTTGAGACGACAGTTCACAGATCTCCTGGAGTAAAATGTAGCCACACTTTGGATCTTTTTCTTCTCTGCCATGATGTGTGTCTCACGCTGTACTGAGCCGGAGTCGGAGTAAAAGTCAGAGCAGAACCGTTAACTCCGGACCGTATCAATAACTTTAGTTTTACTAATGTAGAACGGGCGGGGCATCCTTAATCCACAGACATCTGGCCTCCATCTTCATCCACGGCAAAAATGTAGCGGGAGTCCTGTTTGTGCCCTGAGCTACACATTCCCCAACACAGCTGTGGTGGGTTAAATATTCACTCACTGCAGGCCAAATGTGGCCTAGTTCATTTGAAGCCCTCAGCTGTGACACCTAAGGTGAATCACCCCCCCCCCTTGTTAAGCAAGGAGCAGCCGGCCCAGGGGAGGTACCGTGACCACACGTCATTCCAGTGACATTGTTACATCGTCTGTGTGTTCCCAACCAACGTCACCAAAAATGTTGTTGGTTTTGAACCCTTTCTGCGGTCGGCTTCTCTCGGCCTACTCATGTATAGAGACATTGACTTCTGCTGTAGCCGAGAAGCTCGATACACAAGCAAATAGACAAAACAGAAGAAATTGAGAACTATTTCAATTAGAAATGGAAATTTCCAGCCTCTTTTTTAAAGTAATAACTATGCCATGTAGTTGCAATGATTACTAATTTCCGACTTGTTCATGTTAACAACCAAGTCAGAATTAAAGACCTGTCTACACATATACATATATTTGTTAAACGGATAATTTCCTTGATGCTTCAAAGTAAAATTCTGTCTACACTACCTTCATTTTACAAAATATCTCCGTTAACACTAGAACGCAAAAAAATGACTCCAAACGCTCTCCAGGCCGGTAGGTGGCGATAACGACTATGTCAGCGATACGTCAAATACCAAACAAGATGATTCTGAGCATGCTCAGTGAGCTTAATTTACTGTTAACAAATAGTGAGCAGTAGAGAAGCAGTAGCTAATTATTTCTTGATTTATAAAATGTGATATTTGGTGCTAGGGCGAAAAACTAAATTTGACTCAAGTAGACGGACGACGAGGTGGAGTTGCTGCTAAGCTTCACTTTATAATAAAAGGAGATTAAAGCCAAAGAAATCGTTGTTTGGGAGTCTTGTTATAGGAATTATTGAGACATCTCAGTGGTCTTTCAGGAACAGTATCCTGCCAAGGAAGACTCTGAGAAGGTGGGGCCCGAAGTTCCTGCAAAAGACGTGACAAACATGGCAATAGTATCGACCAAGCTCAAGACCATCTGACAAGGGTTAGGGTTAGTGCAGT